>OZ023265.1:178381217-178981217 GCA_964006375.1 Tillus elongatus
TGTAGTCTTTATTATTGAGAATTGAAGAAATTAACTACCAAAATTATGTCTTATCTAAGATTATAAAATTAGGCGATACAACTCTAGTTTAATGCCTGAAAAACACACACTTACAACTTGTCTGCCACGAGTAAATTACAAACGCAAGACTCTCAAATAGCTAGCAAAATACTCGCTAGAAAATCCACCCTTTCTGCAAAAAACATATATTATCACCATTAAAAGTAGGGTTTTTTAATGTTTTTTGTATATTTCTAAATGTTGTGCTTAAGTGCTTGGTATTATGTTTTTTCTACATCCATTTATTACTCTTATGTTTTTTAATTTGACTTAAATCTGTTTCTGTTTCTAGCTCTTTGATTTCGACCTGGAGGTCCAACCGATTCTGGAAGTGCTAGTAGGCAAAACTATCGAGCAGGCCTTGATAGAAGTACTGGAAGAAGAAGAACTGGCAGCACTTCGCGAACAACAGAGGAGGTTCTTAGAGATGCGAGCTGCTGAAACCAGCGAGGCCCAGAGAATCGAAGAAAGAGAAAAACGATTGATGGCAGAAAAGGAGTTGAGAATAAGGGAACACGAAGAAGGCGCAAGACTACAAAAGGAGATGGAGGAGAGGATAGCTGCTGCTGTGTTAATGCAAGGATACATGGCCGATTTACTACCTTCAATACTTGAAGGACTAGAGGCCGAAGGATTCTTGACTGATGCGATGAAACAAGGTACCACCCATCAATAATTAACATTTTTATAGTTTGTTGTAATTGTAAAACAATAGCGCTTCAGTGTAAATAGGGTTCGTGAACTGCAATACACTAAGAATACAAGTTTATATTATATATAAAAAAGTGGCTCATCGAGACCTAATTTCAATACGACAGCTGAATTTTTACTAAGAATGCCACTAAACACTGGTGTTTTTGTAATTTACTTAAAAATTTTGTTTGTTGCTCTGGAAACTCTCTGTTCAAAAACTCCCTAACACGTTGTGAAAAATGCGAAGGAGCTCCATCTTGTTGAAACACTAATTGATTTTCTTGATAGCAATCATCATTTTCAACAATGTCAATTAGTAAAGGGTAAACGATATCTTCTAGTAACTCCAAATACGTTTCGCCACTCAAATTGCCATCAAGAAAAATTGGTCCAATTAAACGGTCTCCAAAAATGCCAGTCCAGACATTCAATTTCTGTGGAGTTTGAGTGTGGACTTCGTGAAAAATTCTTGGATTATTATCTGCCCAATAACGATAATTATATGTGTATAGTGTAGAGTTTGATAAAAACATACACTCGTCTGAACAACATATATTGAACAGAAAGTTCCCGTTATCAGCTATTCGTGCAGTCATAACTTCATAAAACTCCAGCCGCCGATCAAAATCATCTTCATTCAATTGTTGTACAAGATGAATTTTATACGGGTGAAATTTATGATGCTTGAATATTCGCTGAATAGTTCTTCTTTTGATGTTTGAAACAGTGGCCAATTTTCTCGTGCTCAAAGTTGGGTCTGCAGCAATTTGTCCTAAAACTTCAATCTCAGTAGTCTCATTTCCAACCGGAAATTCACGTTCAGGATCCCGGTTTTTGTTGGCTACTGAACCACTTTGTCGAAACTCTGCAGCTAACTCCAAAATCTATTTTCTGTTAACATGTTTGTTCGGATGTTGTTCATTAAACAAATTTACGGTACGGTTGGCACAGTCATCGTTTTTTTAAATAAGAGTAATTATTTCAACTCTTTCTTCTACAGAATACATCATTGTGAAATTAATTTTCGGTAGTACTATCAAGTATCAAACCGACCGATAAACTGAAATAATAAACCGCATTTCTCCCATTCCGATAAGAAATGTTCTGAGAGGCTATTTTTGTTTACAAACCAACAAAACATTGACTATCAGCACATTTCTTATCGGAATGAGTGAAATGCGTTTTTGCATCTTCAACTGTGAATAATTTTTAAACGAGTTGATAAAACTTCCAATATATATATATATATATATATATATATATATATATATATATATATATATATATATATATATATATATATATATATATTGAAGGATGCCTAATGCAGTGCCGTACTTACTTTCTTCTTAAAAAGGGCCCTAACCCTTTCCCCATTTTTTGACATTGCAAAACTGCATTAGGAAGCCTTGGTTAGGTGACATAGAGAACAATTTTCACAGCGTTGATAGAGTTTTTTATTTTAAATCTTTTGATATTTGTTAACAAAGATCTAATTATAAATACAAAATTTACAGGGGTGTTTCTATCTTAAATGGGTCACACTATATGTAAAAAAAATGATTTTTTTTCTCTAAATCTTTACTTCCCTGGTTAGATAGAATTGATTTTAATCTTCCCTCATCTATGGATCCTGAAATATGTAATGGGCCCTGATAAGTACGCTTTGAAGAACCCAAATCACCACAAATCATTCTTAGGACTGAATATCGATTCACCAACAAATTCAGCTTGAGTAAAAAAATGAATGCTTCTAAAAAATTTTACTTTATCATCCGATGAAGCAAAAAACGTAAACATAACTAGAGCTGACTCGCTTTCAACTTGTTTAACAACATAAGAAATATAGGTTGATAATTTACACTGCTTAGGAACGGAAAAACAGTAGCATGAGATTTGCAATCAAAATAAGATCAGAAAACAGTATTTTTGTAATAGTTTTCTATCGATTAGTTTTTAGTATTTACTGTAGCTAATATGTTTAACCTAGTTTATGTATGTATGACGTATTTGCTGTGATATAGCGTAAAGTTTTATAAATATTCATTTGGAATGTTTCTTTCTTTTCAAGATGTAAATGATCAATTCATGCCTTGGTTAATGAAGGAAGTCACGCACGAACTACAAGAAATGGTCAGCAGTAGAGATGTACTTACAGGTAAGTTCTAAATACAATACTAACAATAAAATAAGTTTGTTGATGAGTAGAATAGTTTTCGAACCCAAGACATTTTAATGTGAAAGGTCCCGCGTTCAATTTCCAGTAGAGCCAAGAAGAAATTGGCCTTGTCCAGGCAAAATTTTTAATAATACAATCGCTCCTAGAATTATTTAAAGTTAACAAATTTAAAATATACTAAATCTGATTCCCTTACTTGGTAAAACCATTCCATACTAAATACAAACGTAGAGACTTTTCTCTGAGTTCACGAACGCTTGCGCCCCAATACATTGCTCCCTCTATTAAAGAACAAAGTAACATAGCTGACAATTTAACAATAGTTGGTTGTTTGCATACAGTCTTTATGTATAACATTTTGTGTTTGTTAAAAGCTGTCGAGACAACATAGTACCTAGTTGCACACCGAAATGGCGACTCGGTGTACAGCTCACAATGTTAGCCTTAAATATCTTTTTCTTTATAACTCAAAATTATTCAACAAATTGTATCTTTGTTATTAACTTTTTACTACGGCTTGATTTTTAGTAACTTTTCTTCAAGTGATAACTTTAACTGTATGCTATCATCTAGTCCAATCCTCAGAGTACCAGTAACATTTTACTTTAATAAGATGCAGCGATCACTTGACCTCAAGCCGTGTCTTGATTAGTCAAAAAGATGAGGCACAATATCTTATGGGCGGGACTAATAGGAGTGAACTGATCAGAGCATAGATTGCCAGTGGGCGTGTCACTTCTATTACATATTCTATGGGCGGGAACAAACGATTGGGGTTGATTGGGAGGTGCTTGTAACTCCGCCCAATGAAGGCGAAATGAAATATTCTTCTTGTTAAGCAATGGATAAAAATGTTATTTTCGTAAGCTCATATTATCGAAGTACATCTTTGAAATAAAACAATGCGTTCTTGACCAACATATAAGGTTTGATATGCATTTTAACCTGATGTTTTACCCATTAAATATCCATAATAACACAAAAGTCTTGACGCAGTAAGTGAGCTATGGTAGGAAGCTTTAGTAGAAATAGTCTTATATTAACAGTAGTTAATTAAAGTAGATCAATAAAAAAGTATACCTAAATCTATGGGCAAACTTGTTGTGGCCAAAAAAAAAATATGTAAAAATCATACGTTTGGGTTTAATATCTTGTCAAAGATTTCACTGGTTATGTAATTCGTCAGCTTTGCGTTATTTCTGACATGGGCCAAAAATACATAAAATGAACCACCACATAAGCGTTTATTTACCCTATTCAATATCTTATATTATTTTTATGTTTTAGTACAAAACTTATTTTTTATAAATTTGATACTTTTCATCCGTTAGCTCAAAATATTTTTTGTTTAGTATATAGAGACGATATCCAGAGAGATTTGGGGAGTATACAGATTGAGGTTCTGTAATCGAGCTACCACAACCCAACTTATCCTTATCCACCGCTCTAAGGAGTGCGCGTATTAAAGCCTTACAGTTTATTTTCTTTTATACTTCCTTAATGTCTTGAAAATGGCTCCAAACCAGAGCTGCAACGTTAACTTTTAATAAATTATGGACGCAGTTTAACCCGAGAACCAAATATATTTCATATATACACCAAAGAAAGACAGACTCGCGCGCGCACACACACACGGTTACGCGCGGTCACGCACGCACGCAGGCGCACACAAACACAAATAGAGAAATATAGGTACATAAGAAAATGTTTTACAGTCTTAAAGTCGTGACCCCTTTATAAGCATTTTTTACGTATATTCGGTAAAAGAATGAAATGTCTTTACTCGTGTTTTCAGATATTGTGAAAGAAATCCTCGAGAACCGTGCTGAAATCTATAATGCACTTAATAAAGAACCAGTTCATGAAAGTGAGGAAGAAGGACCCACACACGACGACCTAATTTTAGAAGACCACCTCAGACTCCAGCAGGAAATTACAGCCAATCTAACAGAACATGTTGAACAACCACAACCGGAGCAAAATACCTAAATAAGGTAAGCATTTTCTACAAATACCAGCTAATTCAGTATCATAGAGTAGCAAATCAAGAGTGTATTATAGGCTCTCATGACAGTTGCAACAGCTTCGGTCGCCCAGTGGCAAAAACGTGTGCCTCAAATGCCAGGTGTTCCAAATGTTAAAGACGTCAGTTTACTTTTTTAGTTTATACTGTAAAATTAACATCACCCAACATTGTGGCATTGTGTTTAAGCTAGTTAAATGCACGTTATGGTCTTCGAAGGCGGTGTAAAGTCGTCGGTTCCGTGCACCACGCTATGTTGGTTTTTACAGAAAGGTTCGGCAAAATTTCCGGAATGGTAGGATGAAACGGATTCTTGGTGTCGGTAATTGGCCATCGTCGCCGTAATAGATCAATATTAAAGAAAAAAATACAAAAGCAATGTAGAACTTATATTAGTGAATTCTTTTTACATTATCTTATCCTGAATTAAATATAAATTGCTTTAAGCGGACACAGTTAAGTACAAATTATATGGGCATAAAACTATATAATAAGCTTCCTAACAGTATAAAGCAAATGCCCAGTAGACTATCCACCAAAAACGTGGAAAGTCTACTTCCAGAACATTCTTTTTACATCACGCAGGAATACTTGGACTCAAATTTCGACCGCTAAAGGCTGCTTGTAGTATGTGCTATCATTTATGTTTTTATTTAGTATAGGTGTTATAACTTGTTTTATTTTTATATATGTGTGTGCGGTGTGTCTATATGTTTTATACATTTAGATTTGTTTACATTACTTTATTTTGTCTTTTTATGCAAATATAGACCTGCCATGTAACTTTTGATGTCTATTCTATACCTATTATTATTATAAAAGATTACTCAGTTTCTTGCAAACCATTATGGCCAAAATATATAAAAGTAATACGCGAATATTTCTAATGAATAGCTTTTCAAAAATGCTTATTCAAAATACATTACTTGACAATAACAGAAATGTGTTGGTTGCCATTAATTTCAGCATTTTCAGCTCGATGTGGCACGCGCTCGAAAGCAAGTGTTTCATCCCAGCGGTACTTAAAAGTGAGCGCCGTCTTTTCACTGCTCTTGATAATATATACAGGTGTATCTAAATTGATGCGAAAAAATTCAAAGGTGATTTTCTAGCAAAAGTTAACAGGGGTCTTTCATATAATTTTTTGTTCAAATCCCCTTCTCCTCCAAGTTACAGCCCTTTAAAATCAAGGCAAAAGAAATGTTTTTATTCAAAAGCCCCACTATGGAAGAATTTAGAAAAATGAAATATTTCAAATTATTGATGCTAATAAAATGGCAGTTTTTGACGCTTTTATAACCTTGAAATTTTAACACAGTGGGATTAAAAAGTCAACCCCTTTATTATTTTGCATCAGAACTTCTTGATATGTCTACATTTTCCTATTTAAAATGTTTACTTGTAAATAGAGCTTCATCAAGTAAATTTTTTGTATCTTGACTTTTTCTCATAAAAGTGTTAGTTTGATCACAAAATAATAAAATAATATTTAGACTTCTTTTCACATAAATTCACTGAGTGGACATAATTTGTTAAAAAAAATTAATCAGCCTGCTGTCAAATAGCGTCATAATGACATACACCCTATTCCACATAAGGCCAACTTAAAAAGTTTGCCTACTTGTAATTAAAATAGTTTTTTCAAAATTTTATCATTCACATAATAAATTTTGTTCTTTCAAATCAAAATTTTTCCTATTTACTTGGACTTCTGGTTATGGTGAAATTTTCCATTACATAAAAAAACTTAAATATTTCTACTTCGTGCCATTGAATGCCATCAGAAGGCAATGACGAACCACCGAGTATATTTTCCTAAGAAGTTTCCTTTCGTCGATACTAAAATAAGGCGACAAACACAATGCTTGTCCTAAATTTGACACTGATGATTACCGGTTAGTATATTGTGTGTATTTATTTTATTTTATTTCATTTATTATTATTTTGTTAAATAACTATACAGAGCACCTTACAGAACAGTAAATACTTGTAAAGTAGACACAACTCGTATCAGTTTAATCCATTTTTGAGGTACCAATTACTGTCGGTGACATTTTCCGAATGTTGCTTATGCAATTATGCGTGTTAATAAAATATATGAAAGGCCTTGGGCACTTTAGACATTTTAAAATAATTTATGCATCTTTTCGTTATTTTGGGACAGATTTTAAACTTTCTTGAACATAATTTCCAAAATTTATAGAGGTTTTCATACAACAGCAAAATGTGACTGATGATATTCTCGCAACTGGTAAAAAGAAGGTAACAATTCCCATTCTGTTGGATCTCAGTAAGGCCTTCGATGGGAGCGCTGGGGGCCTTCCTAGACATAGAGAAGGCCTTCACCAACACCTCATTCGGATCGGTTCTGGCAGCTGTCAGACTCTGCTGGCGGGGGTCGCGGCGGGGTGTCCACAGGGGAGCGTTCTGTGTCCCTTGCTCTGGTACCTAGTCGTGGACGGCCTGTTGGGGAGGCTCGCTGGAGGTGGGTATGAGGTACAGGGCTATGCGGACGACATTGTCATCATAGTTTGAGGAAAGGTTACACAGTCAGTGTGGGAGCGCATGCAGACAGCACTGAAAGTGGTGGAAGGGTGGGCGGTTGGTCAAGGGCTCGGGGTGAGCCCCGAGAAAGCAACCGTCGTGCCGTTTACGGGGAGGAGGAAGTGCGAGAACCACATAACTCTCACTCTATACGATAGGAGCATTCCAATGGCCAGGGAGGTAAAATATCTTGGGGTTGTATTCGACTCTAAGCTAACCTGGAATGGCCACATTGGAAAAATACTGCGTAAGGCAGTCATGACCTTAGCCGTCACTAGGCGGCTATATGGAAAAACGTGGGGACTAAGACCTAGTATGGCCCACTGGCTGCACACAAGGGTGGTCATACCATCGTTAACATACACGGTGGCCTAAGGTGACACAATCCAGTGCCAAACAAAAACTAGGCAAGATCCAAAGGATGGCTTGCCTAGGCATCACAGGAGCCATGTCTTCAACCCCAACAGCCGCCATTGAGGTGTTGCTGGATCTACCCAGGCTTCAGTGGCCACTGCAAAATTCAGGAGATCGTGAAGGAGCCCATGCTTGAAATGAGGTCAGACTTCGCGGGCCTGCGAATCTGCAGGGAAAACAACTTTACAGTGGAAATCCCCGACCGCGAGGCATGGCGGGAGGAGACGCCGGGCATACCACGGGACGCGCTTGTGTGGTTCACGGACGGATCCGGCGGGGAGCGTGGGACGGGGGCAGGTGTTTATTCGGAAGGACCGAGGGTAAGTCATAGTATTTCCCTCGGAGCCCATGCAATGGTGTTTCAGACCGAGATGTGCGCCATATTGCACTGTGTGCGGGAGAACAAGAGGAGGGGCTACACCAACAAGCGGATCCTCATAGCCACAGACAGCCAGGCAGCCAAAGGTTGCAGTGCTATCGGAGCGGTAAGGCCGCGGACGAGCCCTTAGGGAAAAAAGGCATTCGATAGGCTTAGGTATGAGTTGCTGTTGGCAGTCTTGCGTTTCGTCGTTTTCTTTTCTGCGTCGGCAACACCGTTAATAATGAATTAAACTAGATTCACCTTACATCTTTTATGAAAACAACAAACACGCCTACCATTGGAAAAACTTGCGAAATTGCGCTATGAGTTATCAGCCCTGACTACTTCAAAAAGATCTTTACATGCACACACCCCCTGAATTTTGGTACCACTCTTTCGGACACTTAGCTACGGCAGAGTCCGCAAGTCCAGCCATAATTGCTGAAAATATAACACATATGTTTTCCCACAATGAGCACTAAATAGCTGTTGTTAAATGTCTTTTCCCTAGTAATGCCTTGTCTTCTTACATTGTTGAAACCCAATCGTAACAGAATCATCCGCATTGGCAACAACAGTACAACATTTATTCTAACTTATCAACATGTCATTGATATATTATATAAAAGCTCTGGACCGCAAAAGACAACTGATCTACGGACAGCCTAGACCGGAGACAGAGCAATATAAAACATCACCCTACCAATTGATGTGCAGACTAGTTCAAGGCACAGTGATTTTGGAATGGGTGGAGTAGAAAAGACAAGGGGCATGCACAATAAGCCAAAGGCTGCAGTGCGATCGGGGCGACAAAGACGCGGACGAGCCCTAAGGGAAAAATGTATGTATGTCTGTCTGCTAATAGGCACGATAACTTTCGAACAAATTGACATATCGTGTTCAAATTTGGTATACAGTTAGCACCAGACAAACCAACAGCTCGGATTGTTTTGCGTAAAGTCGCTCCAGTGGTTGGGGGATAAATAAGGGGCAATTTGGTAGAAATTGACATTCTTTTTGTTAAAACTCGAGTACTATAAGGTTTCACAGTTTGATCACTAAACAACTTTTAATTGTATCACTAATGTGGTATTTTGTGATTATATTGAAGAATAATTCTGCGACGTGGTCAGATTCTGATAATAGTATGCCCCTAGGGGTTAACGCGACTTTTTTCAGACGAGTGGGGAGAGTTTCTTCTCAATCGAAGCGAATAGAAACCAAATCACTCTTCACAGAAACGATTTTTTCGTAATTTTGACAGTAGGTAAAATGTGATCGTATCGTGTGATAAATCATTGTAATCAGAAAAATAAAGACTTATCAAAAATTGAAAAATCCTATATGGCGCCCATAAGAAAAAATAAAGTTAAGTATTGCATCAAGAACAGCTTGGAAAAAATGACATATTTAGATTGCCCATAAAAAGTGCCCTAACAATGTCATAGTTAAAAAGTCTAATTCGTTCGGTATTCGCTTGAAAACAAAAAAAACGAAAATTTCGTGGTTTTTTTTTCGAATAATTAAAAAATGATAAATGTCACCTCAAATTTTCTTTCAGACATTTGATCACTATAGAAACACGCAATTTTGTCCCAATTTAGCAATCCTCGTATCTCTTACGGTTTACAAGATCCCAATGGCTAGGCCCTATATATATATATATATATATATATATATATATATATATATATATATATATATATATATATATATATATATATATATATATATGTATATATACAGGTGTTTCGCATAAGAATCGACACAGAGCAGGGGCATATAGGTGAACTCAAAATATTGTGATTTAACGCAACATACTTCTATACTAAGTTGCACCCCTGTGAAGTTGTAGGCCTTCAACGTGGAGTTGCTAATTTCGAAAAAAATAAATATCTCAGTTATGCTTAAACTTATAAGAACTAAATTTGGTACACGTTTTAAAAGTAGCAAGGGCAATAATCGACAGTAATAAGAATTCAATTGAAGCATTTTAATGGGTTGATAAGGATGATTCAACCTTAAAATGTGACAGAATTTTCTCACCTACTGGCGGATTTAAAAGTTATTATTTCATTTTATGGGGAATTTAATTCTAAAGCTTTTATTACTCTTATAATTTTCACAAAACTTTGTCGTTTTCAACAAAATTCCGAACAACTAAATACACGTATTAGAGCTGTGTTATTTAAAATCATCGGAAATTCAAACGTTGGCTATGAAATTAAACGTCAGACTTGACAATCTGGAAAAAAGTTGTAATAAGAATAATTTAATAGAAAAACAAAAAACTTGAAAAATAGAAATAACATAACATTTGCACCGATAAATTACAGAAATTATTCAAAATGATCGTCGAAAATTGAAGTCTACTCTATCCAACAACTGTTGATTGTTTCTAATGAGTGTGCATTTATGTGTAGTGCGATTCAACAATTCGGCTCGAGACGCAATTGGCGAGAAATACACAAATTCTAACATTCCCAAAAGAGAGTCACATTTGTTGGGGTCTGGCGATCGTGGAGGCCAAACTTGCAGGCAATGATTTCCTCTTCCAATCCATTTATTTGGATACTGGTGGTTTAAGTAGTCTCTAACAGCAATACTGAAATGGGGCGGTGCTACATGGTACATAAACCAATATTCCAGTCTAAGGTGTAGATGCACCTCGTCGAGTAGATCCGGGAGATTGTTTTGGAGAAATTCTAAACAAGTTTCGCCAGTTAATCGGTTCGGTAAAATAACTGGACCAATTAAATACTGATCAATAATACCGATCCAAACATTTATTTTAAACTCGCGTTGGAAATATCGAGGAGTTACTGAATGAGGGTTTACATCAGAATATTCATGATGGTTATGTAACTTTGTAATACCTAATACCTCTGCGGGTGAAACAAGCTTCGTCAGTAAAAAGAATTTTCTTTTGAAAATTAATTTCTTGATGCAAAATAAACTGACAGAAACTCACTCGTTTAACCAAATCTTCCGGTAACAATTCTTTCACTTTTTGGATATGATATGGATGCATTAGATTACGTCTTAGTACTCGGCGAACAGAAGTTTGCGATATACCAGTTTGTCGTGATAGATTTCTAGTATTAATATGTGGGTCATCTTCAATGGTATACAAAATAAGTTCTTCGTCTTATGCCCTGGTTGCAGTAGCACGTTCTAGAGTGTTACTGAAAAACTTGCCTGTTTCTCGAGCCCGTCTTTCAACATTGGCAAATGTTTCTCTATGAGGGATTACACGATTAGGAAATCTTCTCCAATATTCTCCCACATTTCTTGTGCAGTTTTCTTCACACAAACCTAACACTAATAGCATGTCAACTGGTTCGCTAAATGAAAACTTCCCGGCCATTTTCACAACACTCAGTAAATATTACTAAAATAAAATGACTTATTTTCCTGATTGTCAAGTCTGACGTTAAATTTCATAGCCAACGTTTGAATTTCTGATGATTTTAAAGAACATCTCTAATACGTGTATTTAGTTATTCGGAATTTTGTTGAAAACGACAAAGGTTTTTGAAAATTAATGATAGTAATAAAACTTTTAGAATTAGATTCCCCATAAAATGGAATAATAATTTTTTAAATCCGCCAATAGGTTAAAACATTATCTCACATTTTAAAGGTGAATCATCCGTTATCAACCCTTTAAAATGCCTTACTTGAATTCTTGTTACTGTTAATTATTTGCTATATATATATATATATATATATATATATATATATATATATATATATATATATATATATATATATATATATATATATATATATATATATAAACATATAAAAATTGAAACTAAGCCCGGATGTGGTTCTAGGGGTCCTAGTTCGCGCTCGTTTGAAGCAATTTTTTCAAAATTCCAAAGTCGGGATCTCTCCATTAGTGATTTTTTTCTAATAAAATTTAATTGTGTCAACGCCGTTTCTTTTATCCTCAGACCGGGAAATTTTGTCGCTTCCCTTGTAATGTCTACAATAATAACAATAAATAAAAAAATCTCTGGACGCAGCAAGGGCGTTATGGTAGTGAATTTTCATAAAAATGTTTTTAATGGGAAATATATATTTTTTTTAAGAAAGCTTGCATCAATTTTGGTTAAAGTATAACCTATATAGGAGAAACAATGTACCATATTTCATCAAAATAAGTTCATTGTTTGACAATATACAAAAATCTTCCGAAAATAAACCTAAAATGTGCCCAAAAAAACTGGTTTCCTGGGCAACGAACCTTAGGTTAATAGTAAATTAAGCTATCGAAAGAAACATTTAATGAAAAGTCGCTACCATAACGCAGTTGCTGAGTCCTGAATTTATTTCCTTACAAACATGCATAATCTTTCGATGGAAAATGCAAAAATTGTAATACTATAAGGCGCGTTCGATTAGGGAAAAAATTGCGTCAGCAGCGACTTATGGGCCACCTGTGAATCTAAAAATAATTTTATAAGATGCAGCTCCATACCTCGTATAATTAACATACATTTTTTTATCATATCTTGTATAATAATGGATATTTTGAGCTTTACCCTAGAAATGCGTCACCCTGTATATATGGAAACAGATAAAAACTGAAACTAACCCGGATATGGGTTCTATGGGGCCTACTTCGCAATTTAAAGAAATCCTTTTAAAATTCAAAAGTCACTAAAATTGTATTCAACTCTATGAGTAAAATTGTGATGGCCAAAAATAAATATGATTGTAAGAAGAAGAGCATGTCTACATTTGTATTACAAATGTCAGAAAACAAAATACTTATTTACATGTCACTTTGAAAGTAGATCTGACATTTATCAAAATAATTTGTCAGTTGAATATGACATGTACTGTTGCCGTGGACTATCATTATGAGCTATTGTATTACGCCTTATAAGAATCTTGTTGTTTTTTGGAGTAACAAAGCTTATTTTACTGTAAAAACATTTTTTCATCCCTTAACCTGAAATGGTTTTCGTTTCATTTAACGTTGTTTCCTTATAGCGTCACAGTAGGTTTTAGAATCTAGAAATTATTCTATTTTGTGTGAATTTTTTCGTTGCATACCTAGAACAAATTGTATTTTCCGTCAATTATAAATGATAATTTTAAGTTAATTCCTATATTTTCTGTGCCCAATGTGTTAAACGGATGCGAACCGGGAGAAGGAAATTTCGTTTAAAGTTAAAATGACGAAGAATACTTTATTCCAGGCACGAGCGTTGTGTCCATTTTTTTAAATATTAATAACATTTATAGGTAAATTAGCAGATTAGCGTGTTGTTCGATTTGTGAAAAAAAATCATAAAAATGCTTAGAGAAACCCTTTTATGCATTAACCATCGGACAAATGCTGTGATCTCAACTCCACAATACATTTAAGAGACCTAGAATCAATTTGAGGTTATCTGCAAGGTAAACATGCTACAACGGAGCTAGAAATGCAAACTGTTAAAAACTCACCTTGCAGAAGTCCATAGAAAGGAGAAACTACTTACCAACACCCTTTATCCATAGAAAACTTCCACATTGCACAATTGAAAAAATAACGCTACATAATAAGCGTGATCTGATTCCTTAAAATTAAATAAATAACTGAAACTGCTACCAAAGCATCACATAAACGGTCTATTTTAAATTAATTTTCTGCAAATAATTTAATAAAATAAAGAACAACGAAGATTGTAGCTGAAACTTAAGGCTTTTTAACTTCTTTTATGACATTTACGCTGCGTAGCCGTTCATGTAAGTTCTCTATCTAGAACATGTCAATTTTGACGTTTAGAATCGCGACTTTTTTGACGTTTTAAGAATAAAAACTTAAAAGCTTATAACTTTGTTTTATTTTAACGTAGTGATTCAAGTTTTGGTGCATGGTTTTCTTTTTATGATATAAACCCTCGCACCGAATATGGTTGTCCTAACTTTGTTAATTCCGGAGATACATATAAAGTCTAAAACCGACCTCGGATTTGGGTTCCAGGGGTCCCAAATAGCGCTCATTTGAAGAAATTTTTTCAAAATTCAAAAGTCGGGATCTCCTCATCAGTGATTTTTTTTTTAAAGAAAATTAACTAAAACTGCATCCTATCATAGTGGACTCGATCTGAAACTTTTGAATATCATTCGCCTGCATAATCTCTGTCAGAAGACACCTGTGCAGGCGCGACTAATCGACCCCTCTCAGTACGAGTTGCATCCTGCATCCCCATCTGATTTGCACCGCTTTCGTCACGCGGTGATCCGCACAGCCACCCTAGATTAAAACCATGCTTCGTTTGACCGTCGAGGGTTATATTATTAAATTCTGGTCTGCTTGTTTTGTTTCGAATAGTGGTTTGTGTTTTGTGTTGTTTTGATAACATTCATATTTAAATTTGGCAATGTAGTAGAGATCGATCACAGTTGGTATAATTAATTTATTTGAATTGCAGGGAAGGGAGTACCTACATACCGGACGAGGAATTATAATTGGAAATTTTTAGAAGATTATAATATAAATATTCTACAATCTGTTAGATCCTGCACCATATCATCTATTGTTTATTTTTATTGTATTGTTTGGAAATTTTATTGTAAATGTAAAGCAATAAAGTCTATTGTTTATAAAATTGTCATTTTTATTGATGTGTTTCTTTTTTTTATTACACATTGAAAATATCGTTCACATAATGAAAACATACTCTAGGAAAATACTCTATTAATAAGTTGTAGAGATTGTAATCTCGAATGCGTTGTGCAACTAAAAGAAGCATTGAAACTATATTTAAGGAACATTTGGCACAGCTGAGATACGGTACTACAGACACGTCATGCGAGGCCCGGCATATTTGCGATAATAATCACCACGTAGATAAAGAAAACGTGAAGCTTATCAAAAATGCTGGACAACCGGTGAAATTAGACGCCTACTAGAGCATTTATATCTCTACGGCAATAAACAACAAGGTTTATTTGAACCGAGCTCTGCCACTTCTTAATAGTTCAGTGTTCGCACTGTCACCGTGATAGAAAAAAGGAAACTAAGTATAACGGAATTCCTGTAATAAAAACAAAAACGTATAGTTGGTTTTACCTGACATTTAATATATAAACACAATGTTTGGTAGTTAGAAGTTTAAAAATTTTCATCTTCTGATAACGCCAACTTTGTTAGTGAAACGAACGTCTTTAAAAATGTGGTGTGATTAATGAAAATTCGCTACCAAAACGGACTTACTGCATTTCGATTTTTTTACAAACATGCATCATATTTTGAGCAAAATGCAAAAAATCAATAATATAAGGATTGTTCGGAAAAAAAATTGTAGGTATCACCAACGACTTATGGGCCACCCTGTGATTGGCAAAGTAACTTTATAATATGCAGCTCAAGACACCGTATAATTACACTTATTTCAAGTAATATTTTTAAAATTGAAAAGTCGCAGTCTCCTCAATAACGAATTTTTTCTACGAAAATTAGCTAAAAATTACAGACCGTTAAACCATAAACTTAAGTAAAACTACTGCCTAAGAATCAGAGAAAGGGTCTATTTGAAATGAATTTTCTGAAAACATTTTAGTAAAATGACTGTTAATGAACACTCTCTCTCTCTCTCTCTCACTCTCAAAAATTTTCTTTACATAACCCGTATTTGTTCCAGATTATTTGCCTAAATGTTACCCATTTTGACGTTTCAAATGGCGACTTTGACGTTTTGAGAAAAACCCCAAAATTCTCTTTTCTTTAAATGCCTATAACTTTTTTGCCTTTTCACTTACAGACCTAGATTTTGGTGCATGGTTCGCCCTTTATATTGCAAACAAGCTTACCAAATTTAGTTGCCCTTGCTTTGTTATTTCCAGAAATATAAAAAAATTCCGAAAGAAAACACAAAATTTTCCGAGAAAACTTGGGCCTGGCTAACGAACTTATCCACGCCACTTGCAAAAGGGAGGTACTTACCAAATTTGATCAAAATCCACCTATTGATTTTTGAGTTATCGGTGTGATACATATATATATATATATATATATATATATATATATATATATATATATATATATATATATATATATATATATATATATATATATATATATATATATATATATGCCATGGAATTATTTATTCCACGTACACAGAAAACCTCTTCAACCACTCAAAAGCTCTGGTTCTCTAAATCCTGTGACAAGCTTAGACTTTAAAAGGTCAAAGCTCACAAAACGCTTCTATACAATCCCAGTCAAGAAAACCGTCAAGCATTTAACGACGCAAGAAACCGCTATGTCCGCATTCTTTCCGAGGCAAAAAACTCGTTTAATAACCACATCAAAAACAAAGTCCTCTCAAGCTACAGCAACCCTTCTCGACTCTTGCTAAATTTATTGGGAATAATTTCTGCAAGAGCACGTTTCCACCTTTTGTTTCAGGGGATGCAGTTGTTTCTACCGCCCTGGGCAAGGCTGAACTTTTTGCCTCATTGTTCGCCGGCAATTCTACTCTCAACCTACCTCCAAATGTTCAACCACCAACAGTCCCCAATGTCGCGTATAAAATGACGGATATCAGTTTCAAAACTAAAAAGGTACGAAAGATGCTCTCTTCTCTTAATACCAGGAAAGCATCTGGCCTTGACGAGATCGCAGCAATTGTTCGCAAAAAATGCGCACCAGAACTTGCTCCTGTCCTGACTTGTCTGTTTCAGATATCTTACAATACAGGCATATTCCCCATTAACTGGAAAACTGCTCGAGTACAACCCGTCCCCAAGAAATTATCCAAAGCGCTTCCTAGCAAGTGCAGACCTATTTATCTACTTTCAGTCGTCTCTAAAGTGATGGAAAAGTATATAAACACCGAATTACTAAAATTTCTTGAAAAACACAGTCTAATCTACGACAGGCAGTATGGATTCCGTCCGCGCAGATCAACTGCCGACCTCCTTTCCTGTGTCACCCATTCTTGGAACAAGTCTATGGAACTACACGGTGAATCCCAGACTGTTGCTCTAGACATATCCAAAGCATTCGACCAGGTGTGGCACGCAGCGCTGCTTAATAAACTTCCGGTCTATGGACTACCACCAAAACTATGTACCTGGACAGCAAATTTCCTCTCCAACCGGAGCATTTCTGTTGTCGTGGATGGCCATTCCTCTAAACTGTACCAATTAATGCAGGAGTCCCTCAAGGTTCAGCTTTAGCCCCTACTTTGTTTCTTCTCCACATCAATGACCTCCTCTCTAGTACATCCAACCCAGTTCACAGTTACGCGGACGACAGCACCCTCCACTCAAATATACAATATTCTAAGCCTGTCTCTTTAGCCCAATGAGATGAGGATCGCAGACTCATGGAGGATTCTGTCTCTGTGGATCTCCAAAAAAGCCTGGACGCAGCAAGTGCGTTATGGTAGTGAATTTTCATAGAAATGATCTGTCACAAAAAAATTTATTATAACTTTTTTTCTTGTAACATAGGAATCTAAATTTTGTCCCTAGGACTTCCACGTTGTGGAATTCCTTGCCGGCACATGTTTTTCCTTCTCCTCCGAACCTCCAAACCTTCAAGTCCAGAATTAACAAGTTGCCTCTTTCCTCCTTGTCGACACCCACGGTACGATAGTAATTAGGCTGTGAGCCCTCGTAGTGTGTTGTTGAGATATATATATATATATATATATATATATATATATATATATATATATATATATATATATATATATATATATATATATATATATATATATATATATATATATATATATATATGTATGTATGTATAAACATCGAAACTGGCCCCGTGTATGTGTTCTAGGTGGCCTGGTCGCGCTCATTTGAAGAAAATGTTTCAAAATTCTAAAGTGGCGATTTCATTCGTGTCTTTTTTTAAGAAAATTCGCTAAAACTTTACTTTGTTTGATGGTCATCGTCTTAACAAGATCGAGATTCCAGACGTTTTGATTAAGTAACCTAATGCATTAAAACTACAAATCTATAGCATTTTCTTCTTTATTTTGGTAGCGAGTTACCCTTGAGAGCTTGCGTGACCTATTCGCCGAAATCTCTGTTGAAGTTAGACAAATAGGCATGCTGGCAAAAAATAGCCTTTCCTAAATTAGATATCATCAATAGAAACAAAACACATTCAAGTTCATTCTATATTTGCTTTGTACATGTTTAAAATATCTTCTACAGCTTCAATTTGATTGCGAAGATATTGTAACACCAGTCCAGTACTATCATTTTGAGATACATTGTCTTTGAAAACTATTAACTCTTTACGAAGTACATTCAATTTATGACTTATTAACTTTGCTAGATTTTGGCACAAACTACACAAAAAATTACTATCGTCCAAGTCACTGTACACAAACTTACTATAATTTCGAATTTCACTGTTCAGCGCTACAAAAATGACTGCTTTAAGATTGAAAGAAGCCCCAGATTTCTTCACAAACAGCCCATCACCTAAATTGTGTTCTTTGACAAAATTATATTGATGCTGATCTAGTTCTAAGTGAAGAATCGATAGGACTTCATGGAAATTCAGATATATGGCATCGAATGGGTTTCCTGTGATGAAGAAACCATATTCCAATAAAAGCTTCAGGTTATCATGTGATCCATAGGAAACGTAAAGTTGCTGGTATCTTTTGTGGTGTGAATTCGTTCTTAAAACGTAGAATTTTTCATTTTTAGAGACTTCTATTTCACAAGTAGTAACTGAAAACAAAATTGCAAGCATAAAACCAGTTACTTTCGAGTAAAAATATGTTAAATTTAAACAAATTGAGGTTTTTAATATATTATGGTGAAATGTAGAATCACATTTGACATGTGAAGCTTTTTGTCATTTATGTAAAGCGACTATGCACTGGCTGGGCAACCCGCACCGTCCTCTCAGATTTTAAGGTAGGTAATAACATTTTTCTTCTTACCTTGTCAAAGCTGCTATTTTACCTTCTTCAAATTTTCAAATAGGGCTTGTATGGAACGGTTTCACCAAGTAAAGGCAACAGCAATTATTGAAAGGTATAACCTTAGAATTTAAAGGCATTGCGGAAAGAGAAAGGTTTGATTGAAAGGTGTGATACGAAACGCGTATTTGCCTAGCAGCTGAAAGATTACTCGAGAAAATATTGAAAGTAGCCTTCACCAGCCTCCATGCAAAAATACAGATTTTGTTCAAAACAATTTCTCAGGCTCTGAAGCATTTCAGGTGTTATCAGACGACGTCCAGTAACAATGCGCAGGCGTAAATCCTGTAGATTTGAGGTTCGAGTTACATAGATTTTGCTTTTTAGATATCCCCCTAAAAACTTCAGTGCTGTTAAGTCCGGTGAACTCGGGGGCCTTTCAATTTAGCCACCTCTTCCTATCCATTTGTTTGGAAATCTTTCATCAAGTTACAGTCTCACTGTCTAGGTGTAGTGTAGAGGTGCACCCTCTTATTGGGATACCAATGGGTTTAAAGCATACCTCTTTCCCTTTTCAATGATAGAGTCTGTCATATTGGATTTCTCTCGTTATCAAAATTAATTAACTAAAATAATCGCAAAAATGTAATATATCATTAGCCATAGCAATTTTTTTTTGGAATTGCCTCCTCAAGATTTCCATAGCATTACCAACAATGTGTCACTCGACCCTACTTGCTATTTAACATTTTGAATGGGGTAGCTACCTCTTTGGGGGGGGGGGGGGGTGTCAAAGTAGCAGCTTAGAGATTCGCGCGAAACTGTGTTCCCTTAAAAACAAAACCCACCTGTCCAAGTGCGTTTTCAAAGAAATAATGCTAAATATTCGGAAACCAGCTTGTATATATCCGCCAGAGACAACTTAAAAAATTACCCAATTTTATATAAGTTTTTTTGATCAAGTTTGGTACACATATTTCCCTTTATAGACATTTATGGAATACAAAAATTAAGGTTTGTAGGTTGGCGGGAAATTTAATTATTAGAATTTGAAAATCATTTGAATCTACGCCACCATAACTCACTTGCTATATTCGGACTTTTAAAAATACAGGGTGAGGATGAGATAAGGTATACCTTTCCATTTGACATTTCAAAGTTGTCACCCGCCGTTCAAAATGTGGAGTGGAAATATATGGCTGCGTTCACCAGGCGACAACAGCTGTGGTTGAGTACTCATCTGTAGCGGCATCAGTTATTGGGGTATTAATTTTGTGTTACATGTTTCATTGTTTTTTCAGTTTCATAGAGTTTCACATAATAAAAAACATTCCTTTTACCTGTTGAGTTTTCTTTTGCTTTAGAAAAATTAATTCTAGTTACTTTTTTTATAATGCAGCTCCGTGCTTATTCTTATTTTATTTTATATCCTGATGAGGGCTGTAATCTATTCGAAATTTCATTACACCACCTCATGCGATATGCCACTGAATGTATAATTAAAAATTTTCAAATAGCACTTGGAACGGTTTCATCAAGTAAAGACAACAGCAATTATTGAAAGATATGACCTTAGAATTTAAAGGCAATGCGGAAAGAGAAAGGTTTGGTTGAAAGGTGTGATACGAAACACGGATTTGCCTAGCAACTGAAAGATTACTCAAGAAAATATTGAAAGTGGCCTTCGCCAGCCTCCATGCAAAAATACTAATTCTAACGATTTCTCAGGCTCTGAAGCATTTCAGCTGTTATCAGGCGACGTCCAGTAACAAAACGCTGGCGTAAATTCTGTAGATTTGAGGTTCGAATTACATAGATTTTGCTGTTTAGATATCCCAAAAAAAAACTCCAATGGTGTTAAGTCCGGTGAACTCGGGGGCCTTTCAATTTAGCCACCTCTTCCCGCCCATTTGTTTGGAAATCTTTAATCGAGTTAGTCTCACTGTCTAGGTGTAGTGTAGAGGTGCACCCTCTTATTGGGATACCAATGGGTTTAAATCATACCTCTTCCCCTTTTCAATGATAGAGTCTGTCAGCATGGGATTTCCCTCGTTATCAAAATTAATTAACTAAAATAATCGCAACAATAATATATATATATATATATATATATATATATATATATATATATATATATATATATATATATATATATATATATATATATATATATATATATATATATATATATAAAACGCCTCAGTCGAAGAATAAGATTAGTCATAGAAATTTTTTGTAATTTCCTCCTCAAGATTTTCATACCATTACCAACAATGTGTCACTCGACCCTATTTGCTATTTAAAATTTTGAAGGGGGTAGCTACCTCTTTACAGGGGGGGATGCGACGTTGCAACTTTGAGATTCGCGCAAAACTGTGTTCCCTTAAAAACAAAATCCACCTGTCCAAATGTGTTTTTCAAAGGGATAATTCTAAATATTCGGAAACCAGCTTGTATAGGTTTCGGTGGGCCAGCCTGTAAGTCCGCCAGCGACAACTTAAAAAATTACCCAATTTTAAATAAGTTTTTTTGATCAAGTTTGGTACACATAATGCCATTTATGGAGATTTATGAAATACAAAAATTGAGGTTTGTAGGTTGGCGAGAAATTGAGTTATTAGAATTTGAAAATCATTTTAATCTTCGCCACCATAACTCACTTGCTATGTTTGGACCTTTAAAAATACAGGGTGAGGGTGAGAAAAGGTATACCTTTCCATTTGACATTTCAAATTTGCCACCCGCCATTCAAAATGTGGAGTGGAAATAAATGGCTGCGTTCACCAGGCGACAACAGCTGAGGTTGAGTGCTCATCTGTAGCGGTATCAATTATTGGGGTAATAATTTTGTGTTACATGTTTCATTGCTTTTTCAGTTTTATCGAGTTTCACACAATAAAAAACATTCCTTTTACCTGTTGAGTATTCTTTTGCTTTAGAAAAATTAATTCTAGTTACCTTTTTTTATAATGCAGCTCCCTTATTCTTATTTTATGTTATATCTTGATGAGGGCTGTAACATATCCGAAAGTTCATTACACCACCTCATGCGATATGTCACTGAATGTATAATTAAAAATACTTAAAAAACATGTATTTTTAAATCAGGACCGTATTTAAAAAAATTGCTTGATGAATTTTTTTCAAGAACGAAACGTCGTGCTGTAAAATGTACATTATCATCTGAAAGCCAATAAAAGGTAGCTGAAAATAGGTGTTCTTCATTTTGTTCTAGCTCTAATAATGATATCAGAAAAAATATAAAAGAAAATCAAATCTTCAGTTTTATTAATTTCTCGAAAACCAACAAATAATTTTAAATTCTATAATTTTATATTAGTGGCCACTCAGTTTCGCAACTTTTCTCCCATTTAACCAAAACTATATCTTTTACGGTTTCAATGATCATAATGATAGCCATCCTTATTTTGAACAGACTGTGTATACTCAGCAATTTTTTTATTTTTACACAGCCAAAATGACAGCATACACGTACTTGACTTGTGTAATATGTAAAAAAATATATATTTATGTGAATACTATTTTTTGATCAAAAGTATAATAGCGACTCATTGATTGTTGTTGCCCTTACTTGGTGAAACTGATCCATACTACATACAGACTTGGAGACTACTTATCTGGCTTCACTGTTGGTTTTCATTTTTGTAGGTGAAGGACGTAGCCAGCGCGTAAGCTAACTGGAGCAAGTGGCCCTTATGAATTCTGGATGTTCTAAGATGTTCTTCAACATTTCTGTGACTAGTTTCGCTGCTTGACAGTATTCTCATTTTTATAATGACAAACGTAAACTAGACTTTTTTTAAGCTTTAGAAGTCAAAAAGCACACACACGACAATAGCTACCTTGTTTTAAACGAGCAAACTGATTTAATGAATTCCCCTTTCTTGGATATTCTTCTTTCTAATTAAATAAGTCAAAGAAAATAAATTTAACTATTCTTTCAAAAAAGTTGTAATAAAGTAATGAGTTGATGTATGTCAATAATTTCGTTATATAGAGACTGTTATCATAGTTATTATAGGCTAGTTCTATTTTTATGTTAAATATTGATATACATCACGTAGACATTTTGAAAGCCTCATCTGTCATCTGTGTTTCATTTTATTTTCAATGTGATAAAAAATTTTTGATCAAAACATCATATCATAACATAGCAACAGATCTTTATTTGTAGTTGTCATGATTTCGTACTAATTCAATTGTAATCTGTCTGAAAATGCTGTCAAGCAGCGAAAATAGTCAGATAAACGTTGAAGAACATCCTAGAACATCCAGAATTCATAAGGACCACTTGCTCCAGTTAGCTTACGCGCTGGCTACGTCCTTCACCTACAAAAACGAAACCGAACAGTGAAGCCAGGGAAGTAGTCTCCAAGTCTGTATGTAGTATAATAGCGACGCTAACAAAAATGTGTGAGTATTTTTTAAAATTTGACGCGTACCGGAAACAGCGCCCTCTATCTGCCAGAGCCAAATTTAGATTCTTAATTTTTTTATCACTACGAAAAACTATTCTTTACCAATTTTAAAGTCAATGCGACAAATGTTTTTCTAAATTTTAAGGGAAATCGAAATTATGTTTCTCACATAAACCCCCTAACTCTTTGAAGCCAAGAATTTCCAGCTGCTTTGTGTACTATAACTATTAAACCGGCCTGTAGAGACTTTATTATGCACGAGGAAAATTAAGCTATGTTAAAAGAAAATTAAAGTATTAGAATTTATATGTTTTTTTACAATTTTAACTGCTGACTTGTTGAAGTGAGAATCTTTTTTTCTACCTACCTGTATCACAGCTATGATTAAACATATCCAAGTAGGGACAAAGAGCCATGCAAGGTTCATCTGATACCATATCCAAGGAACGATCAAGCGATTCGCAGACGACTCCAGGGTCAACATGAACCGCTCTGCTATTGACCAAAACGTACGCCCACGTGAACGTATCCTTGTTAATCACGCAATCCACTTTTTGTCCACAACAACCGCAAGTCCAGTCTGTATTTATTGATTCCTTAACACGTAGCCAACTTTCCTCGAAATCACTGCGACATTTGTTAACAGCCATGCGCATTTTTTCAGGAAAAAACTTAATTTCTTCCAGTGAACCTAGCCACGGTAATATAGGAAGCTCTTGAGGTAACGATTTTATGTAATATTTCCATTTAGAAGTTTCATGTTTGTGTTTCTCGTTGATTATAAATAGAGACAGATAGTCATGAATTTTTAATCGGAATCTAGAAAGCATATTCGTTACGTCTGTACACAATACTGTCTGTAGGCTTATCAGTAAATTAAACGGGATTCTAATCAAAACGTCGTCTTTATTTATATTTTTCAGTGATGTCAGCCCTCTGCCAGAAATTGTAAAATTCTTTAACTGCAAACCAGTCTCGTTGTTCCATCCCTCACTCGTCATCCATTTTTTCAAATCAATCATAACAGGATCATCTTCAAGACTGAGTGAACAACATATTTTAGCCCCTTTTCTTCGGCGATTTCTTCTAGTTCTTCCCATAATGTATCTATAAACAAAATTTTTAACTAAATATGCAAAATTATTAAGCTTTAAATAAAATAAATCATAAACGACAAGAGCTTAAGTTATGTCACGATATACAAGTTGTTTAGTGTATAAACGCACTACGTTTTTACAACTTTAAATTTAAATAATGAAAATACTGCTTGGGCTTTGGCATGCGGGCCTCCTAAACAAACTTCTATCATTTAATTATCCTCTACCTCTGCTATTCAGGTCATACCTGCAACAGAGGAAGTTCCAGGTCAAACAACTGGTAACCAGATCTGGAACTTACTCAGCTACTGCTGACCTCCCGCAGGGTTCTGCTATCTCCCCTCTGCTGTACAATATATTTGTCGCGGATATACCGACACCGGCCCTAAACGTGTCATACGCATTGTAGGCAGCCGACACTATCATCCACAGCAGCTCCACTCAGCCGAGGATAATAACCGAACGCCTACAGACCTCCGTAGACGAGCTGCAAGGCTAGTATAGGAAATGTTGTCTAGACATAAACCCCGATAAATGTTCAGCAGTCCTGTTTTCCAAGAGGAGACACACACTTCACGAACACGTAGCATTAGACAACCGTCTAATTCCCTGGCAAGATTCCGCCAAATACCTCGGGGTTTTTCTCCACAAACACTTAACATGGCGCCCCCCATGTCCAACACGCCCGACGAAAAGCCTCGATGTTCATCTCTAAGCTGTTCCCACTTCTAAATAGAAATTCCAAACTGTCCATGAA
Source organism: Tillus elongatus (assembly GCA_964006375.1). NCBI lineage: Eukaryota > Metazoa > Arthropoda > Insecta > Coleoptera > Cleridae > Tillus > Tillus elongatus. Next base: position 178,406,689 of record OZ023265.1, read on the forward strand.
CAATAAGTTGCTCATGTACAAAGTCATAATCCGGCCAGCCATGACCTATGCATCTCCTGCATGGGCCACCGCGGCCGCAACACAAAATTCTGAGAATGGTTACAGGAGCGCCATGGTTTGTCAGAAACAGCCAGATTCCCTCTGATCTAAAATGCCTTCGATACTTGAGTAACTCAACTATCCACCACTCAGTTCGCAAAAGCCGCTTCTCACCCAAATGTCCTTCTCCGTAGTGCAACCGACTACGATAAGCAAGTTCCACATAGGCATAAGAGTCCAAAGCTTATACTTACCCTATAACGCCCCCGCGGCAAAAACAGAATGGAACATTCAAATCCAAACGTTGTTGTGTGATATCTTTCCGACGGCGGTATGCACTAAGGTCCAGTACCCCAGGGAGCGGAGTTTAGTGGGTAAGAGTCCTACAGTACCTCGATGTCACACACACCACGGTGTTGTGAATGAGGTCTGCATGATTCATTCTCCACTCCTGTATTCAAAAACAAAACAAAAACAAAAAGACCGCTGAGATTATTCAATCCATTTATAATTGAAGATGTCCCTGGAAAAACGTGGTAACCAACATTTCGCCAAAAGTGCTGATTTCAATGGAAGAACGTTGTATCTGATCTGAGGAACTCAATAGACGTGATTCCTATCCGTAAACAGTGAACTCAACTTTATAGGTTGAGTTCACTGTCTGTAAATGGCACGGATAGTTGTAAAGAATCAGTACAATAGCGCATTCTAGTGGAGTAAGTTGTAAGTTTTAACTGTTCTAAGATGGCCGACATAACAAACGTTGTTTGTTGTCTCAACGCTGAGTAGTATTAAGTCGTTAAATAAAGGTAAAAAAAAGGAAAGTAACTATAACGAAGTGGATAGACGATAAAAGAGGGATATTGACGTAAATTGGTAAGCGTTATGTGACAATAAAAACGCAAAAAATACCTGCGATACAAGAGCCTGCAATGGTAAGTGGTCATATGCACTTACTTCATGCGTATGGGGCCCACAACGGCAACTTTTATAACACGACTTCACGGGGAGGCCACGAAAAGCAGGAATTTAAAAACATTAGGGAGAAAACAAATGATATCCCAAAATAACAACCATAAAAATATAGCAAATATATCATTATTATTATAAAATACAACATAATAACATATTCACTTATATGCACACTTGTGTAACAAGAGAAGTACCAGTCAATTTAAATTTCTATTTTGAGATGTTCTATACGCTGGTCTAATAACACATAAATTTCTATGTTCTATGTCTTCAGATTGTAAAAGTGGTGCCAGGTTAAAGGAGTGTTGAATTTTTTCATTTCTCATATTTTATTACGAAATTATTAATAAGATTTCTATCACTTTCACATCATAATTAAACATGTTTGGTGCTCTCGTAACTGCCATAAACACAATAATTGGAGCTTTTTGATAGGTCTACTTTATATAAATAAGCTGGACGCAGCAGGGAATGACAAAATCAAAATTTACATATATTTCGTATTAATTTACTACGTAAATGTGATTCTTTGTACCATGAATGTTTTAGTAGAAGTTTTTATAGTATTGTCCTTTTGTCTCAGCTTTGTACAGTATCTCCCATTCTGCCCGTAAAAGATTACTAACAGATGAAAGAATATCACCCGAAGAACTTTTTAGGGCAATATGATATCTTCTTCGAGGGTTTGTTTTGCCATGTTATCAAACACTTCATTTTGAATAATGCCACAATTTGACTTGACCAATACGAGAAACACTGTTTTACCTTTTACAACAAGGGTGGTTAAAGAACTGGCCAGGTTACATATTATAATATTGCATTTATTCAGTGGTGACAGACTTGCTAATTTTGCTAATGTACTTTCGCTAATCGCTGATAATCATGATGTTTTCATCTCGTGACTGAGAGAAGTTTGGGTGATTTTGCCAATTATCCCACAATTGGCAAAATCAACCAAAATTCTCTTTTCATTAGCAATTTGATTTATACTTACGTTGTTGAGTGAAATAAGTATCACCTATCACCCTACGAAAAGTCTTTTCGTAGGTATCACTATTCATTGGAAACATCATATATTTATCAAATACCTTTAATCGACACAGTAAAGCTATATTAAGAAGAAGATCATGGGATATTTGTCAATTGTCATATTATAAGATAAAAGTCATATCAAAACTAACCTAACTTTTTTAAAGGAATGATTTGGTGAATTTGTTTTGTTTACATTTTTCTTACATTCAACAAAGTGTGAATAAAAAACTTACCTGATAGAACAAATATTAAAGATCTCAATCGTTAAGGACACAGGTAGTAACTATATAACTCTATATTTTCAAAACATCATTATCTTCACTGCATTAGATATTCTAACAACATGCGCTGAACGCACACTTACGCCGAAGATTTTTTAACCTCATTTTTTTACAGTTTGTTTTGGTCGTTTTGGATTACACATTATACAATGGGAAGCCCTGAAATTGACATAGCCAACGGAACAGAATGTTGTAAAAAATACAGGAATCTAAAAGTATTACCTTCAAACGACCAAATTAAAGAGTTACAAACAATTTTGAGAGACAGGTAAAATCATGACTAATCAGAAAGCTATGTATTATTCATTTGTGTTTGACTTATCAGAAAGTTATATATTATTAATTTGTGGTTTTGTTTATACAGAAACACGTCACGAAGCGATTTTAAATTTTATGCTGATAGACTTATTCGTCTGGTGATAGAAGAGAGCCTAAATCAGCTGCCTTTTACTGATTGTAAAGTCGTAACACCAACTGGCTCAGTTTATAAAGGATTGAAATACAGATCAGGCAATTGTGGTGTGTCAATAGTTAGGTCTGGGGAATCTATGGAACAAGGTCTCCGAGATTGTTGTCGCAGTATTAGGATAGGTAAAATTCTAGTTGAATCTGATGCAGAAACACATGAAGCTAGGGTAGTGTATGCGAGGTTTCCTGAAGACATAGCTCAGCGACAAGTAAGTCCTATAGTTTTTACTAATGTTTTATTAAAACATAAGGTATTCCTTCTTACATATTTAACAGGTAGAAGGTATTTTGTATCATACCATGTTTGTGCATCAACTGAGGTGGTGGCATGGTCGGGAGTTCCTAAGGGGTCCGTTTTTGGATCTCTGCTGTTCAGTCTGTTCGTGAACGATATATCTGGGATGATAGATGTCCCTGTATGCTGATAATTTGTAATTTTCTCTCAGCATAAAAGATCTGGAAAACTGTGTTAAACTGGAGGACAATCTTAGCATGATAAATTAATAGGCTTGCATGAATTGCCTCCCCATCAACATTCGGTGGTACAATGTAATGACACCTAGTCTAAGTCAGTCACCTATTGTATTTAACTACTCAGTGGGCGGCGTTGTGCTTCAGAGGGCTGAGACTTTCACTGATCTGGGTGTTATTTTTGACCACAAGCTGTTTTTCATAGACCACATCAGTCGATTGTCTCGAAGGTATCCAAGACTCGGGGCTTCCTTGTGCGTAACTCTACCACCTTTAGGAACACAGACACTCAAAATATTATGCAATGTGTATGTACGACTTTATCTAGGATATGCGTCCATAGTTTAGTCCCCCTCTATGAGGTACACACCAGTGATGGGTGGATTCGAATTAAAATCCTCGATTGTTCCGAGGATGGATATACTCGGAATGTTCCGATTCTTTCATCTGAATATTCATTCCAATCCGAATCTAAATATTGCGACTGTGTGTGTGTACTGTGTACTAGTCGTGCTTGCTCGGCATGGGTACAATCTACTAAAATGCTAATAATCGGCCAGATACTCAGATACTCGGTAGTAGTTGGTAAGTCGGTGAGTCGGTAGCACGATATTACACTACGAGTATCGAGTACTCTGTCTCCAATTTTAATACGTAGATTTCGATGTAGGTTCATGTAGGTTACTCGTAACATACTCAGATAAACGGCATTGTACCACACAAGAATACTCCATCCTAAAAAATTCTATGAGGAATATAATACAGTTATTATAACGAAATTTAAATATGTTTTTAACAGAAACAAGGCTTCTAAAGTACTAAAAATAATACATTTTATTACAAACCAAACTACAACTATATTATATAACTTTTAAATGTGTAACCAAAAGATATTCTTTCGCTTCAAAACTATGTAACTCTTATTAATTTAGGATATAATAAAAAACAAAAGAAAAATTTCGGCTTTGAACATCTGCCAGCAAAAAGATATTCTTCTTAAAAAAATTATTTTTAACATTTATAGGTAGCTGTTCAAGAAAATAATTTAGTCCAATTTTTTGACAAGAGGTGATTCCGACGGACGTTGGTAACCTGACTAGCTTTCAATAAAAATTCTTTCAGGTGGAACTGAACTGGCGGGCACATACACTATTTTAATTGCAAGCGATAAAGTTTAGGCAACATATGCCTATTTGTATTTCCCCCAAAATCTAGAGGAGTCTGTGTCCTGTCAACATAAGGTAGTTCCAAGTATTGGCCGAATCATTGTATGAATCGAGAATTAATCAGAGGATTTTGACATTCGAATCGGATGGTTCCGAGTTTCGCAATAATACGAGTATCTACATCACTAGTACACACAAGTGCGCTTGCAGCTGTTCAGCGTAGGTTCTTAAAGCTGATGGTCTACAGAACTGACGTTGTTTATACTGCAGCGGGCACGCCATTGGTTGGAACGATTCTGCAGAGAATCCCTACAAGTCAGATGAACAGTCTCCATTTTAACATTGTTATGAAACTGCTTAATTATATAGACTGTCTGTGATATCGCACACTACCTTCTCTAGTGCTGAGGCTTATCTGCAGATCTCATTGCTTATTTTATATATCTTCTCCTAGGACCAACGTACGACTGACCTCGCCAATAGTAGTAGGATGCATAGCTCTATAGATATTCTGAATTGCAGCAAAGTATAACTAAGATTCATTGGTTCTCTGATATAATATTTTCTATGATTATATGGACAATTCTGTATTTCCTCACTTATCGAGAAATGTTGTTATATGTTAGGACTGCATAGATAATTTGTGTATGTTTTTTTTGCGTAATAACTTAACCTTTGTTTGGGGATGCACTCGTTGAGTAATGCATATTTAAATAAATAAAATTATATTTTCGTGTTTAAAATAATGAAAAAAAAACTTACCTCGCAAAATTGGCTATTTTTAAAAGCACAGAAAATAATATTTGACAAACCACGACAATTGACAATTGACGCTGATGACCTTAAGATTTTTCTTTCTATATCATCCATTTCAGATTGTACCATGATTCAAAAGAATATTGATGCTATTCTTCATTGGTGCAACTCTAATAAGTTATTCTTGAATACCTCAAAATGTAAGGTCATGTCTTTCACCAATAAAGTTAACCCTATTCTGTTTGGTTATGTCACTGGTAACCACCATCTTGAGCGTGTTTTAAATATTAGAGACCTTGGTGTAATTTATGACCCCCACCTTCGTTTTAATCTCCATGTTGCTTATGTTTTGTCAGTATCAATGAAAATCTTGGGCTTTATTATCAGAAACACCAAACAGTTCTCAACTAGTGACACACTAATTATACTGTACAATTCTTTATTACGTTCTAGACTTGAATTTGCAAGTTTATGCTGGTTTCCACTTTATGAGTGTCAACTGCATTTGTTAGAATCTATTCAGCGAAGATTTCTGAAATATCTGGTCTACTTCGAAGAAAGACAGTATCCTCCACGTGGCATCTCCCAAGAAATTCTGCTTAGTAGATTCAACCTTATGTCTCTTGATAAAAGAAGAATTATCATGGGACTCTCATTCTTGTACAAACTGATTCATGGGTTTGTTGACTCTCCGGAGCTTCTTTCTTTGTTACCTTACCGGGCACCCCAATTTCCTCACCATACCCGTTGTACGGACACCTTCTCCCTTCCTACGCCCAGAACTAATCTTCTAGTAAAATCTCCAGTTTATTTTATGTGTTCTAACTACAATAAAATACCCCTTGACGTCTTTATGGATTTTGGTAGTACAAGAGCCTTCGAAAAGCAGCTTAAAGAGTTAACTCTCTCTTAAATTTTTCTAGATTTTGTATTATTTAGTGTTAGATGTAGATTTATCCATGTAATTGGGCCTTTGGCCTGTCTTGGATTTTTGAATAAAAAAATAAAAAAAAATAAAAAAACATTTGAAATGTAAAAACGTAACCGCGAGCCATCACCTAAGACATACAATATCGTACTAACTAATATGGAATAAATTTTGGGATACAGCAAGTGCGTTATAGTAGTTAATTTTCATAAGAATTGTACACTATTATTATACGGCATATTAGTAAAATTAATACTTTAAACTTAACAGACCTTGAAGATCGATTTTAGAGGTCTACGTGCACATTTTAAGAATTATTTCGAAAGTGTTACCATCGATATCTCTCTATTATCAAGAAACTCTTGTGTTCTAACTTCTTTTGAGAAAAATGCCCAAAACTCGATTTTCTATGAAGCTAGAAAATGAAATTTTGCTACAACTCTAGACTATAGATTTTTCCTTATTAATCGCCAGAATGATTTCGTTTTAGTCAACCTTATCAAACCGGTTTTTTCAATATCAACAATAACAGAATATCTGCTGAAAATTATAATTTCATATTCAAAAGTGACAAAGTTATTTAGGTGTTTTAAACAAAAATGAGATCTTGTTCAAAACGTATGAAATCTGTGCACTATTTTTTTCTCCAAATGTCAAAATAAAACAACAACAAAAACATACATTCATCGAGCTGGAATCGATTACGCAACCTTCTGCGTAGAAGACAAGCCCGCTACCACTGAGCTATCTAAGGGTACATTAACTAACGTTTTCATGATACTTGACACCGGCTTCCTGCCCGGGATATTATATTAAAAGTATATGTAACAAGTAATTGCAAAGTTAGTAGAATTGCCATTGAAACACATTCACCGACTGTTTCGGTCTTATATGACATCTCATCATTAAATTCAAAGATAAAATAAACTATTTTAGAATCATTTGTATAGAGACTTGACTTGATTTTGTTTACATTTCTACTATATTATGCTACACTTTCAGTCTAAAATCACAGCATAATATTTCTATGCTGTGCTAAAACTGTATTTGGGGTCGTTCATTAGGCTACAAATATAGTGTATTTTAAAAAATTGATTCAATCCACCAGTTAGATAACAATCACGTGGCAAATTTTTAATTTCATGTCGTCTGTCGTTTGTGATATTTGTGGCCAAGATTTCACGATTGTTGGTTCGGGTTGTGTTTATACCTGTTGTATGAATCAATTGATGTGTGGCAGTTTGTATATATATATATATATATATATATATATATATATATATATATATATATATATATATATATATATATATATATATATATATATATATATATATATATATATATATATATAGCTGAACGTATAAAAATTTTAACAGACCAAGGTTTTGGGTTCCAGGGACTCAAATTCGCGCTCATCTGAAGAAATTTTTTCAAAAGCTTTTCATCGTGACCTCTCTATTAGCGATTTTTTCTCAATGAAAATTTGCTAATAAAAATGTTACGATCCCTTAAGGGTGATGGACAAGATTTAACAGTTTGAAGTGTATTACATGTAGGTCAAGGGGCACATCTGGGTAAAGACGATTTATTTTTTATTTTTGTAGGTTCTATTAATGTATCCAATCATGTCAACAGGAAATACAGTCAGTAAGGCAGTAAATGTACTAAAAGAACATGGTGTTAAGGAAGACTGCATCATAATGAGTAACCTATTTTGTACACCAGCGGCTGTTCAGACCATTTTAGAATCTTATCCAAGGGTAAGACAGAAAGTTGTGAAAAGTAGTTAAAGCATGATGTTATTCCGTTTGTTTCAGATGAAAATATTAACATCAGAAGTTCATCCAGTAGCTCCGAACCATTTCGGCCAGAAGTATTTTGGAACAGACTAAAATATAAAGACTGCTAGAGTTGAAAATCGTCCTATAACTAATATCAATTAATGTAATGCTGATATTTGGCATTTATTGTAAGCTTATTGTGAGAGTATGAAACTACAAGGTTACAATATCATAGAATATAATGTATAATATGTGTAGTTAATTTTTATAATTTAAATATGTACATTTTTAATATAATGTTACAGCAGTACTTTTTTTTTCTTTGTTGTTTAGTACCCATTACTTTCATTTTGTTCATGTGTTTTCTCAATTTTTTTTTAATTAATTTTATTGGCAGGGAGATACATTGATACATAAATTACATCATATAAATAATAGAAATAAAAAGTTAATAGTAAGTATCAAACTTCCTAAAGGCAGAGTTAGCATCGAGGTCCACAGAACCTGACGCTCTCTTCCAGTCAACCTTTTACAGTTATAACCTTATATATATATATATATATATATATATATATATATATATATATATATATATATATATATATATATATATATATATATATATATATATATATATATATATATATATAACAACTTGTTAATTCTGGACTTGAAGTTTTGGAGGTTCGGGGGAGAAGGAAAAACATGTGCCGGCAAGGAATCCACAACTTGGAAGTCCTCGGGACAAAAGAGCGGGCATAACGAGATGTTCTATGTCTGGTGACCTAAACAGTAAAAGGGTGCATTCGCTCTGTTCCCCTGGTAGATCTGTTGGGCGCAGCAGGTGGAGGAAAGCTCCTCTGGGCAGTGCCCGTGAAGATATCTATTAAAGAGAGAGAGGTCACCAACGGCACGTCGGTGGGCAAGGGATGGCAGCCTCTGGGTGAAGGTGGGGTCACTGATGAGACGTATAGCTCCCTTCTGAATGGAGTCCAGGATAGCGAGTGTAGAAGCGGCAGCAGCACCCCAGATGTGGGAGCAGTATTCGAGGTTTGGTCTTATTTGTGAAGTATATAAGGTATAGAGATTAGCTGGTGAAAAGTATTTACGAGCCCGGAAGAGGAAACCTAATTTCTTAGCAGCCGTTTCTGCAATTGATGTGACATGTTGGTGCCAATTGAGATTTCGATCCACATAAATGCCAACAAGTGAAAAGGACTCATTACTTTGAATAACTTGGTTGTTTATTGTGAAGGGTCTAGGGCTGGTGTATCTCTTATGAGAAAGAAAGCAAGACTGTGATCTGGTGGGGTTGAATCTTTCTTACCTTTTTAGTTTTGAAAGTGATATCCGTCATTTTATGCGACGCATTGGGGACTGTTGATGGTTGAACATTTGGAGGTGGGTTGAGGGTAGAATTGCCGGCGAACAACGAGATAAAAAGTTCAGCCTTGCCCAGGGCGGTAGAAACAATTTCATCCCCTGAGACAAGAGGTGGGAACGTGCTCTTGCAGAAATTATTCCCAATAGATTTAACAAGAGTCCAGAAGGGTTTGCTGCCGCTGGAGCTTAAGAGGACTTTGTTTTTAATGTGGTTATTAAACGAGTTTTTTGCCTCAGAAAGAATGCGGACATAGCGGTTTCTTGCGTCGTTAAATGCTTGACGGTTTTCTTGACTGGGATTGTGTAGAAGCGTTTTGTGAGCTTTGACCTTTTCAAGTCTGGCCTTGTCACAGGATTTAGAAAACCAGGGCTTTTGAGTTGCTGCAGAGATTTTCTGTGTACGTGGAATAAATAATTCCATGCCAGCTTGGATAATTTCGGTGACGTTTTGTGAGATATCAGAGGGGTCAGGATGAGAGAAGCAGACAGAAGCCCATGGAAATGAGGAAAAGTAATCTCGCATTTGGTCCCAGTTCGCGGAGTTGTAGTGCCAAACGATACGTGGGTGTGATGACTGTGTGACCTCGGGTTGCACTGCGCAGGAAGCAGTGTCCATGCGGTGGTCTAAGCGACCCAGGGGGGCGGTGACTGATATCTTATAGCAGTCAGGATGTGTAGTAAAAAGGAGATCCAAGGGATTTGAGCTGTGTGTTGGGATGCGAGGAAAGTAAGTAGGTTGCTGAACCGTATTGGCTAAAGAATTGCTGACTGCAAAGGCATCCACTGCTCTTCCTTGTGGATCGGTTTTTGAAGATCCTAGCTATTCCTTATTATGGACATTGAAGTCACCAAGAATAGTGACCTCGGAGGAAGGGTATTCAGAAATCAGATGATCGGTTTTTTCAGAAAGGTAGTCAAAGAGCTAAATTCTATAAAACATGCATCTATACATGCAACGTATAAACATGCACACATATAGCTAGTACAGGAGAAGAATACAGGAACAATAAGACACAGCACAGAAAAATAAAGAAGAAAACATTAAAATAAATATCACATTGTGGAGCAACATAATCTTGTTTCTATATTTTACCATCTATTAAAATCTTTTTGAATTTACAGGCCGGCAGATTCTTAAGCTCATCTGGCAACTGGTTGTAAGTTTTCGCAACCATATATGTAAACGACGACTGGTACAACGCTGTCGAATACTTTGGTAAATTGATCTTTGCAGGGTATTGAGTTGATGTGCATCAGATCTAAAAGTAATCTTTTCATAGAGGTATGCTGGCATTTCCTCTCTTATAACTGCGTGGCAGAATATGCGGAAATGCAAATAATATCTTTTCTCCATTGTCAGCCGTTCTAGTTCATTGAGAGAAGGTGTTATGTGATCTCGTTTAAACCATATATTAATCAAACACAGCTATTCTGAATAAGCTGTAGTCTTATTAAGTCAGCCCTAGTCAAAGCAGGTGAGGAAACTGGGCTGGCAAAGTTCAGATGAGACAGCACAAGAGCCTAGCATAGAATTGCTCTACTTTTCCTATTCAACAGGTGTCTACTAGCATATAGCTTTAAGCCGCAAAAATATCTAGTTATAAACTGATTTACGTGCCCCGTATATCTCATCGTGTTGTGCATAAGAAGTCCCAAGATGACTGCACTATCCAATATTTTTAACTGAGTATTGTTAACTCTCACATCCACGAGTCTGCTTATGCGTGCTATAGTGCTTTTACCCCCAAACAGTAATAACCTTGATTTGGTTTCATTTACACTTAAACAAAATTTATTTATAGTGCCCACTAGCCAGATAAGATCGCTGTTAATTTTTGCCATCGCAGACACCATGTTCTACCCCAGGAATGAAAAATATCCGCATAGAAGTAACAAGAAGAATATTTCAGCTGTTTGTGAAACTCAAATGTATATAAGTTAAACAATAAAGGTCCCAGAACGGATCCCTGTGGAACACAATTCCACCAATAAGACTGGATATAGCACTCCCAATCTTTACTGCCTGCTTTCTATCTTGCAAGTAATTATTAATAAGCTGGATTGCAGACGCAGCAAAGCCAACATGGTGCAAGCTTGCAAGAAGCAGCCTATTTTGTGAGTGAAATAGTTTTTTCAGATGAAGCAACATTTCATCTGAATCGTACGGTTAACAGCACAATTGGCGTTTCTGGTCAATAGAGTACCCTCACTGGATGGCGGAAGTCCATACGCAGTATGCTCAAAAACAAATTAATTGGGCCTTTTTTTGTTAGCGGAAATTTAAATGGTGATGGCTACTTGAATTTATTGAGAAACCAAATTGTACCAGCACTCTTCCCAAATCAAATGAGACCTAATCATCCAAGCGATAGTATTTGGTTCCAACAAGAGGGAGCTCCGCCACACTTTACGAGTAATGTCCATGATTATTTCCTTCCTGGATCGGAGGCAGAGGAGCAATCGAGTGGCCAGCCCCTTGTCCAGACCTGTCGCCACTATCTTTTGGTGGGGTCACTTGAAATGTCAGGTGTATCAAAAGCGACCTAATGGAACAATTACAGGAGCGGATAACTGAAGAAATCGACCATATTACGCCAGAGATGATACATAGATTATATCACAGTCAAGTTGTAGACAGGGCACAATTTGAACAAATACTTTAGTTTAAATCATATTACGAACTTTTATAACAGATATCTTGATTTTGCATTATGAATATTTTATTAATTTTTTTGTGGTGTTATCAATTACAAACATCTTGATGTTTCAGAACGTAGTTTTTTATCCTGCATCCGAAAATGGTAAATAATACAAGGTGTCCTATTTAAAAACATTAAGTTGGAGTCATTTCCTGTTAAACCGGAATTAAGAAAAAAGGGAATGTGTTATTAAAAAAAGGCTTATTTGTGACCGTTTGTCATTACAAAAATCCAAAAAAATTGCTTCATTAATAACAGAGATATTTGACCGTTCCCGGAATTGTTACTAACTATGTGTAGTATGGTGGCAGAAACGGAACAAGCATGACCACAAAGTAAAATTCAAATGCTAATATATATATATATATATATATATATATATATATATATATATATATATATATATATATATATATATATATATATATATATATATATATATATATATATATATATATATATATATATATATATATATATATATATATATGGCTTGGAATAACGGGAGCTATGGCTATCACGGCTGTATTGGAGGCAATGCTGAATCTGACTCCACTGCAGATATGTATAAATAAAGAAGCAGCACTAAGTGCTTCGAGACTATTAGAAGCAGACCAATTCAAACCAGGAGCCTTCGTTAGCCACTGGCAGATCCTGGAAATTATTCCATTGGGGTCACTTGCCACACCAACAAATCAAATTCCAGCTAAACTGGACTCCATAGGTCCACTTAACTTGGTCATAAGTCACCGCCAAGCATGGGACAGGCAGTGAAAGGCTGGCAACTTATCTGTATGGTATACAGATGGGCCTAAACAAATGGAGCGAGCAGGACTGGGAATAAGAGGACCTAACTTCAAACTCTCTAAATCCTTAGGAAAAGCTTCCACCATCTTCCAAGTAGAAATGCTTGCTGTAGATTTCTATGTACAGGAGTGCATACAAAGAAGAACCATCAGAAATACAGAGATTTATATGCTTTCAGACAGACAGGCATATATATATATATATATATATATATATATATATATATATATATATATATATATATATATATATATATATATATATATATATATATATATATATTCCTCATTAGTGAATTTTTAGTTTTTTACGAAAAATTCGCTAAAAATTTGGACATTGAAAAAATAGATTGTAGATAGCTTAATGAATCTTATAGGCCGTTATCACACCGATAACTCAAAAAATAATGGGTCGATTTTGATTAAGCTCGGTAGGTACCTTCCTTTTGTAAGTGGCTTCGATAAGTTCGTTAGCCAGGAAAATTGGGCTAGTTTTTTCGGAAAAATTCTGGGTTTTCTTCCGAAAATTTATTATTATTAAATAACAAAGTTATGACAACCAAATGTGGCGTATACGTTTCCACTATCAAACTTACCCAACTTGCCGAAATTCAAATATCTACGTTAAAAGGAAAAAAGTAATAGCCATTTAAAGAAAAAAAAATTGGGTGCCACTGGTGATCAAAGAAATGCACAAGAACAAAATGTTTTGTGTGGTTAACAAAACCAACTAAATATTACATACAACGGTTACGTTTTCTTGACGCAAAAAGGTCAAGAAGTAGCAGAAAAAATACTTTGAAATTTTTATGTTTCTTAAAACGTCAAAGAGAACCTCGGTGGTTCAGGGGTAAGAACGTGTGCCTCTGAACCGAAGGGTACTGGGTTCGATCCCAGGATACTCCTTTCACTTTTTCAGTACATACTGTAAAATTAACATCAACCGAGATTCTGGCATTGCATTTGAGCAAGTTGAATGTCTGCACGTTCCGCCCTTCGGAGGGGGCGTAAAGCCGTCGGTCGCGTGTCCATGCGATGTTGGGCACGTTAAAGATCCCTACCCTCCTTACAGAAAGGCAAGGGTTCGGCAAAATTTTCAGGATAGTGAGGTGAAACTGCTCCCTGACGTCGGTGATTGGCCATAGTCGCGGAAATAGGCCGACGCTAAAGAAACAAAACAACAACAACATTAAAACGTCAAACTCGCTACTTATTTGAAACGTCAAAATTTGCAATTTCCAGACAAATAATCTGAAACAAATAGGGATTGTGCAGAAGATATGTCGTGATAGGTGTGTTTTACAAAGCCTTAAGTTTCAGCTTCAACCATCATTGTCCTTCATTTTACTAAAACATAATCGGAAAACCCTCGTTCTGATGCTTTGGCAGTAGTTTCAACTATACAGTTTATGGTTTAGTAGTCTATATTTTAGCAAATTTTCGTAAACTTATGAACTTTGAAAAGATTTCTTAAAATAAGCGCAAACTAGAACCCCTAAAACCCATATACGAGGTAAGTTTCAGCTTTTGTCTGTTTACACATATACAGGATGACGCATTTCTACAGTAAAACTCATATTTTTGTTTATATACAAGATACGAGCAAAAATTGTATACGTTAAATGTTTTCAGCTGCATCTTATAAAATTATTTTGATAATCACACGGTGGCCCATAAGTGGTTGGTGATACACACTTTGTTTTTTTAATAGAATACCGCTTATGTTATTGCATGTTTGCATTTTCCATTGAATTATTAGGATGGCAGCCTTTGGGTCAGAGTAGGGTCACCGATGAAACGTATAGCTCTCTTCTGAATGGAGTCCAGGATAGCGAGTGTAGAAGCGGCAGCGGTACCCCAGATGTGGGAGCAGTATTCGAGGTTTGGCCTTATTTGTGAAGTATATAAGGTATAGCGATTAGCTGGTGAAAAGTATTTGCGAGCCCGGAAGAGAAAACCTAATTTCTTAGCAGCCACTTCTGCAATTGATGTGACATGTTGGTGCCAATTGAGATTTTGATCCACAGAAATGCCAACAAGTGGAAAGGACTCATTACTTTGAATAACTTGGTTGTTCATTGTGATGGGTCTAGGGCTGGTGTATCTCTTATGAGATAGAAAGCAAGACTGAGATTTGGTGGAGTTGAATTGTACAAGATTTCTACTTCCCCTGTCTAATATTTTTTGGAGATCCACAGAGACAGAACCCCCCATCAGTCTGCAATCCTCATCTAATTGGGCTAAAGAGACAGGCTTAGAATATTGTATATTTGAGTAGAGGGTGCTGTCGTCCGCGTAACTGCGAACTGGGTTGGATGTGCTAGAGAGGAGGTCATTGATGTGGAGAAGAAACAAAGTTGGGGCTAAAGCTGAACCTTGAGCGACTCCTTCATTAATTAGATACAGTTTAGAGGAATGGACATCCACGACAACAGAAATGCTCCGGTTGGAGAGGAAATTTGCTGTCCAGGTACAGAGTTTTGGTGGTAGGCCATAGGGCGGAAGTTTATTAAGCAGCGCTGCGTGCTAGACCTGGTCGAATGCTTTGGGTATGTCTAGAGCGACAATCTGGGATTCACCGTGTAGTTCCATAGACTTGTTCCAAGAATGGGTGACAAAAGAAACGAGATCGGCACTTGATCTCCGCTGACGGAATCCATACTGCCTGGTGTGGATTAGACTGTGTTTTTCAAGAAATTTTAGTAATTCGGTGTTTATATACTTTGCCATCACTTTAGAGACGACTTAAATGAGAGATATAGGCATGTAGTTGCTAGGAAGCGCTTTGGATCCTTTGAAATATGAAACTTAGAGGTCTTGCTAGGACACTAGCACAATCTGTAACCAAGAATGATGGACATAGGCCTGGGCCGCATTTAGGCAGAATCTACCAGCGATTAGCAATAGGCTATAAATGAAGATCTCTCATTGGTTGTTGCTAATCGCTGGTACGTTTTGTACAAACATTGCTGATCGCGGGTGGATTTTGTCTCCCTGGTAATACTTTATGCACTGTTGTCAATAGGAGGTAGGATTTGCCTTGCCATTGCTAATCAGAGGTATGTTTTGTTTAAACACATGCAGCACCCATTTAAACATAAGTGCGACTGCAAATAGGTAGATACTTGTTATAGATATGACTGTGAGATTGCTGATAGAATAGAGAACATATGGAAAAATACAGGCTTAATTATTTTATTATTTATAAAAAACATTTTAAATTATTAGAGAAACATTTTTATGTTTAGTGCGACTTCGCATTTGGTACATTTTTATTTACATTAAAAGCAAGATTTCTTTTCCTTTTTAATTTTTTTTTTCGCCAGTTGCTGGTCGACCTGCAGGTCGACGCTTACTTCCTCTAGTTACGCCTGGTTTTCTTCTTGAAGGGGACGTCGGATGAACTCTTATTGAAGCACCAGCTCTATTGCGTAGACCAAAAGTACTGCCGCACGTACTTAAAAATGTATCCCAACTAATTTTTGTTTTAGCTTTATCCAGCCTTTTTAAACATCTCTTTAAGAGTACTTTGCATGTACCAAACTTAACATGTTTTTCCCGTAGTTCATCGAGGAAATTTTGAAACTCAATATCATTCGCGTTGTTGCTTTCTAGGACTGACAGTGTTTCAGAATTTTCATTTCCGGCATTTACAGGGTCATAATTTAACATAACTATTTCATTATTTGAAGAAGGATTATTTGAGCAACTGGGCATAGTTTCCACAAGCGGTGCATAAAAATCCTTTTCTTTAACATTATCACCTAATGCCAAAATTGCCATCGCATATCTATCATTAGTCTCAGTTGCAATAGGATCAGAATAAAAAGAAAACACAGCAGCCTGAGGCTTACAGAATTTTCCAAGGATTCCACTTGCGCATGTGCAGTGCCCCACGCTCGTGTCGACATCATAAAATAGTTGCTCACACTTGCTACTGGGTACTTAAAAATTACATTCGTTAATTTGAATTATGTTGTATTTGGTGAAGTACGGCGTTTTTTGTAGCAGATTATGAAGAAGATTTTTGTAGGTACACGTCAATGAGCAAAATTTCTAAAACGCCGAACATAATACTGTTCTAGAACGGTGCACGTAAAATCTACTAATGCCACGACATTGTAGGCTTTACAGCGATTCAAAACTATATCTTTATAAAGTATTCATATTGTCACGTATAATAATAATTAAGGGACACTGACCACACCACACGAAAACTAAAACATAAATGCATAACTCACAAAACAAGATGATGCAATGCGTGTGTAGACAAAACATACCGCTGATTAGCAATGGCAAGGTAAATCCTAGCTCCTATTGGCAACAGTAAATATAGTTATTACCAAGGAGGCAAAATATACCCGCGATTAGCAATGTTTGTACAAAACGTACCATCGATTAGCAACAACCAATGAGAGATCTTCATTTATAACCTATTGCTAATCGCTGGTAGATTCTGCCTAAATGCGGCACGGGCCAGTTGTAGGTTTGTTTTTTTAAATTGAGACTGACTTCTCGACTTCATCAGCAGAGAAGTTAGGCAAGAAAAACGGTATTTTGGCCAGATTCGGAAGAGCTGGGAGCATTATTATTGAAGGTGGTTTATAGCTTACATTTTTGTTTAAATAATTTAGAATAAATAAGTTTTTTAAATACAAGGCTAACAGCACAAAGATAAGCATATATTATCCAGTCTAAAACTCTCTCTTAATGAATTATTGTATTCAATAAATTCCACATTCTCCATATCAATTTGTTATCACTCATACATCCAGTACAATATCACAATAGTGTATGATTTAATATTGTCCCATTGTGTGTGTATATATGATCAGTTGCCTTTGTAATTCACCCCATATTAAATGTTCATTTAGCCACACTTATGCCGTCGTGCCTCACTACCCCATACACCACTCCATGTTCACGGTTATGTCGCATTACCGGACCCCTCTCGCACTTCTCTTCTTGTGTCTGATCGTGGCCCGAAACTAGTAACAGCTCGATTGATTCCTAATTCTAATCTTAATGCGATTATTTTGTACCGGGGATGCAAGCTGCATGTGCACCACAAGATTAGCGGTCAGTTTACTTTTGGTATTAAGTTTGAACGCCCTATTTGCTAATTTAAAATCATGTCTCAATCAGATTTAGCCGTATATGGTGAGTCTGGTACAGTAAGGCCTTTTTATTTTGTTGTAGTTCTTGTTCAAAATTTGTAAGGCAATATCATAAATTATCTCGCTCGACGGTGACCACAGAACAGATATTAACCGTTTTAGTTTTAAAGTATGATCTCATCATATAATAATTCTGTCAATGATTGTCTGGTTTTAGTGTCTTGGAAAATTCACCAAACATTAACATTATTGTGTTTTCAAGTTCCATTATCTAACTGGCACACCAATTTTGTTTCGTGTCAAAACAAAACAATTCAGGAATTTGTTAAAGGTAATATGAGCAAACATAGTTGCAGATGAGGTAAAAGCACTCGTGAAACCACAGAAATGGTCTTTACCTACCCACTTACAGTTGTTATTATTGTTGTTATTTTTCTCGTCAGGCAGGAGAAAATACCCGGAGTTGAGGTAATAAGAGAAACCATAGTTGCAGAGAAGATAAAACTCGAGACCCAGCAAGTGCGTTATGGTAGTGAATTTTTATTAAATGTTTCAAATTTGAATAACTCAATTTCCTATAATCTTAGAAACTTTAATTTTGGTACGTAGTAAGGTCTTTCCTAGGGAAAAATATCCACCAAATTTCATTAAAATAACTTTGTAATTTTCGGAGAAAAAAAATTTTTTCAAAAGAAAATTTAAAATTTGAATAACTAATTTTATATAAACTTAGAAAGTTAAATTTTGGTACGTAGTGATATCTCTCCCAAGGCAACATATATAGTTAATTTCATTGAAGCAGCTTTGTTATTTTCGGAGAAATTTTTTTTTTTAAAGAAAACTCAAAATTCTCCCGGAAAACCTCGTCCGATTTTCCTGGCTAACGAACTCATCCAAGCCAATAATAAAATAAAGGCACTTGCCGAGTTTCATTGAAATCGGTTGATTATTTTTTGAGTTATCAGACGGATACAAATATATATATATATATATATATATATATATATATATATATATATATATATATATATATATATATATATATATATATATATATAAACATATAAAAATTGAAACTGACCCCGGATATGGGTTCTAGGGGTCCTAGTTCGTCTCACCATCGATATCTCTATTAGTGCATTTTTAAAAATAAAAATTCACTAAAAGCTAATTTTATTCGATGAGCATATTTTTATTTGTAAACTAGTGAATTATTTATAATATTTGGTAGCAAACAGTGAAAGTCATAGTTGTAACGTAAAAGCTACATCGCCTGTACACTGAGATGATAGCGTGATTAAAATAATTTATTTTTGTATCTCTGTTAGAACACACATCCTGGTATCCGTTACGAGAAATTATATCATTTTCATGGTAACACCAGTTGCAGTTAAAGTCCAGTTCGTCAAAGTAAATTAGGAATCAATGGCGTAATTGCATCTCAGTTTTTATTTGTTTTCACATTCTATACACGTTTACTTTAATTACTGTATTTAGCTGGTATTTCAGTAGCCAAAATCTTCAAAATTACGCACAGTTTCTTTGCTTTTAACTGGTAATAGCTTCATATAACTGTACTAATCATAATTAATAAGCCTTGCCATTAGCATTTTTATTCGGCATTAAAAAATAAAACAATCTCATACCAAACGCCAGTTACAGGTTACAGCGTCTAACAGACATGCGCAATAATAAAAAATCTTCGGTCGCCTAGCAACAACATACTACATAAGCGATGTTTACGATTGACAGTCAAACGCGGCGATATTCAAAAAATATATGTTTCAAATTTGAATAGCTCCATTTTCTGTAAACCTAGAAATCTCAATTTTGGCGCATAGTTAGGTCTTTCCCAAACCAATATGCACACGAAATTTCATCGAAATATCTTTGTAATTTTCGGAGAAAAAATTTTTTTCGAAAGAAAACTCAAAATTTTCCCGGAAAACCTTGTCCAATTTTCCTAGCTAACAAAGTCATCCAAGCTATTAATAAAATAAAGGAACTTGCCGAGTTTCATCAAAATCGGTTGATTATTTTTTGAGTTAGCGGTTGGATACATATATATATATATATATATATATATATATATATATATATATATATATATATATATATATATATATATATATATATATATATATAAACATATAAAAATCGAAACTGACCCCGGATATGTGTTCTAGGGGCCCGAATTCGCGCTCATTTGAAGAAATTTTTGCAAAGTCTCACCATCGATACCTCTCTATTAGTGATTTTTTTAAAATAAAAATTCACTAAAAAGCATTCGTGAAACCAGAGAAAAGGTTTCTGCGTCCGCATTTTGTTTGAGATTCGCGGTCAGGTTGCTCAGTGATTATTCATTGTTGTTATCTTTTGTGCAACTGGTTTTCTCTCTTACCGCCTCATCGGGCGGAAAATAATACCCGGCGTTGAGGTAATAGGCGAAACCATAGTTGCAGAGAAAATAAAAGCTTTGGTGAAGCCAGAGAAATGGTCTCTACATATTTATTTTCTTTGAGATTCGTTGTCAGATTGCTCCTTTGTTGTTATTTTGTGCAACTGGTTTCGTCTTTTACCGTCTCGTATCAAGCAGAATATAATACTCGGCGTTGGGGTAATAGGCGAAACCACAGTTGCAAAGGCGATAAAACCATTTTTTTTTTATTTCAACAACACACCACGAGGGTTGACACCCTAAATACTATCGTACCGTGGATGTCGACAAGGAGGAAAGAGCCAACTTGTTAATTCTGGACTTGAAGGTTTTGAGATTCGGAGGAGAAGGAAAAACATGTGCCGACAAGGAGTTCCACAACTTGGAAGTCCTCGGGACAAAAGAGCGGGCATAACAAGATGTTCTATAACTGATGACCTGGACAGTAAAAGGGTGCATTCGCTCTGTTCCCCTGGTAGATCTTTTGGGGGCAGCAGGTGGAGGGACTATGGAAGAAAGCTGCTCTGAGCAGTGCCCATGCAGATATCTATAAAAGATAGAGAGGTCACCAACGGCACCTCCGTGGGCAAGGGATGGCAGCCTTTGGGTGAGGGTAGGGTCGCCGATGAGACGTATAGCTCTCTTCTGAATGGAGTCCAGGACAGCGAGCGTAGAAGCGGCAGCGGCACCCCAGATGTGAGAGCAGTATTCGAGGTTTGGCCTTATTTGTTAAGTATATTAGGTATAGAGATTAGCTGGTGAAAAGTATTTGCGAGCCCGGAAGAGGAAACCTAATTTCTTAGCAGCCGCTTCTGCAATTGATGTGACATGTTGGTGCCAATTGAGATTTCGATCCACAGAAATGCCAACAAGTGAAAAGAACTCATTACTTTGAATAACTTGGTTGTCCATTGTGATCGGTCTAGGGCTGGTGTATCTCTTATGAGATAGAAGGCAAGACAGATTTGGTGGAGTTGAATTGTACAAGATTTCTACTTCCCCAGTCCAATATTTTTCTGTCTTAATTTGTGGATTCTTATGTATTCATAACAGAATATTTTTTGCGTAGAATTGACGTAAATCCATTGTTTTACTTTCTCTGTACAACAGATCAGTTAGATAATTTAATAGTTTACTATATACTATCTTAAGAAATCTCCTTTGTGTAACTTCTAGGCTCTTCATCTGTGAATCCAAGGCTCCACCCCACCCTACAATTCCATACGGTATTAGGGATTCGATCAGCGCATAGTACTGATTTCTCATGACACCCGAGTACAAAAATTTTCTTAAATTGTCTAAACATAAACAATAGACTGCGAAGCTTGGAGACCGATTCCTTCATTTAACTATCCCATCTTAAATGTCAGTTTATCTTTATTCTCAAATATTTTATACTACCGGCCGATTCAATTTCAATGTCTAATTCTAGTCTTCCAATGATCAATTGATCGAATGCTGGCAACGTGGATGTACCACAGGAGAACAGAACAAACTTTGTTTTTTTAAAATTTATGTTGAGAAGATTTTCATTAAACCAGCCTGAAATCATCAACAAGTCATTCTCGATCCCCTGCCGTAGAGTATCCCATGAGTCAGATTTATAAATTATGGCAGTATCATCTGCGAAGGCCACTACATCTCCTACTGACGGCAGCAGAAGTAAGCTATTTAAGTAAATAGTGAAAAGTATTGGGCCAAGTACGGTACCCTGGGGTACACCACAGCCAATAGTTTGTGGTACACTGTATTTATACCCCACCTTAATTATCTGTACTGTATACGTCAAGTAGCTCCTGATCAGAGAGAATGCAGCAGCTCTGAAATTTCAGAAAATACTAAAAAGTAAACATTTAAAGCAGATTACGTAGGTACCTCCATTGGTTGAAAAGACTGATTTAAATTTTACATGATTTATTAGTGTACTAGAAATATATTTATATAAAGGTTATATATTTTAAACAATACGTAGACGCAGTCTGATCTAATTTCTCTGCTCCGTAATTAATACTATTTGCAAAGTTAAACTTTTTTTAAAAGGGTATGCCTCGAAATTTGTGTTTACCTGAAAGTTTTGATGATTTTAAGCTAGACTATTTTGGTCATATTATTTTGTTTATCATCAATAAGCGAAACGCATAAAAATAACTTTTGTGCAAAGTCTAAGTGCTCACATATGCGTAAAAACGCAATAATTCCCGTTATCAAGATTTTTTTATTAACTCTCCAACCACTAGATCTCTTGAGCTTAACAATAGCGCTCAATTAAATAAATCCTGATGAATCTTGAGCGGTCAGGAAGGCATGAAGATGTCCTTCGATAACGTACACCTGTACATATTCCGGTGCCGAGTCCTGGGGGTAGAATGCTGCTATGTTAAACCAGTGGCGGTTCGTACATTAATCTTTTTGTGTCTTTTAAAGCACTTTCGTACAAAAAATTTATCGATGGAGAGATCCAGACTTTTGAATTTTGAAAAAGTTTCTTTAAATAAGCGCGAACTAGGACCCCTATAACCCACATCCGGAGTCAATTTTTTTTGTATATTTTTTGTATACATATATATATATATATATATATATATATATATATATATATATATATATATATATATATATATATATATATATATATATATATATATATATATATATATATATATGTATCACACCGATAACTCAGAAAATAATGGATAATGGGCCGATTTTGACTAAATTTGGTGAATACCTTCCTTTTGCTAGTGGCTTGGATAAGTTCGTTATCCAGAAAAATCGGCCCAGGTTTTCCCGAAAAATTTTGTGTTTTCTTTCGAAAAAAATTATCTCTCCGGAAATAACAAAGTAGGGGCAATGAAATTTGGTAAGCGTGTTTGTATTATAAAGGGCGAACCATGTACAAAAATTTAGGTCTCTAAGTTTAAAGTTAAAAAAGTTACAAGCAGTTAAAAAAATTGGAGTTTTCCTCAAAACGTCAAACTCGCAATTTTAAACGTCAAAATTGGCAAGGTTTAGGCAAAGAACGTGACACAAATACAGTATACGAGTTTATATCGCTAGCGATAAATTACCTACCAAAATTTAGCTCTGTAGGTGAAAAGATAAAAAAGTTACAGGCATTTAAAGAAAAATAAATTGGGGTTTTCTTCAAAACGTCAAAGTCGCGATTTAAAACGTCAAAAATGGCAACATTTGGGCAAAGAACTTGAATCTAATACGGGCTATGGAAAGAAAATGTCTCAAGAAGAATGTTTTACAAGCCCTGAAGTCTTAGATTCAACCGTCATTGTCGTTCATTTTACTAAAATGTTTCCAGAAAATTCATTTCAAATAGACCCTTTCTCTGATGCTTGGCAGTAGTCTTAGCTATAGAGTTTATCGTTTAATGGTATATAATTTTTGTCGATTTGCGTAAAAAATCAATAAAGCTCAATATATCCGTTATTATACAAGATAGGAAAAAAATTGTATTCATTACTTATAGGGTGTCTTGAGCTACATCTTAAAAAATTATTACTACAATCACGGGCTGGCCCATAAGTCGTTGGTGATACAATTTTTCTTTTTTTTTTTCAGTCGAACACGCCTTATGTTATTGCATTTTTGCATTTTCCATCGAAATGTAATGCATGTTTGTAGGAAAAGAAATTCTGGATGCAGCAAGTGCGTCATGGTAGCGAGATTTGATTAAATTCTTCATATTTGAAAAGCTCAATTTGCTATTAACCTATAAGGTTGGCCAGGAAACGGTTTTTTTCGGGAACTCTTTAAGTTTACTTTCGGAAATTTTTGTATATTTTCAAACAAAAAAGTTATTTTGATGAAACATGGCACATTGTTTTTACTATATAGGTTATACTGGTAACCAAATTTGATGCCTGCTTTCTTAAAAAAAACACAAATATATGCTATTAAAAGCATTTTAATGAAAATTCACTACCATAACGCACTTTTTATTTTTTGGGGGACACATTTTAAGCATATTTTCTAACCTACCCCTTCATCCCTCTAGCGGGAAACAATTGCACCCTCAAAATTTCAAATGGGAAGTTGCATCGAGTCATACTACGTTATTTCAAAGGGTACACAGTTACCTTTCCCATGATGTCTTATTTGTTGGATTTTACTTCAGCAGTTAAAGCAAAAACGGCTATACAAACATGAACCCCATAGTTTTGGTATCAATGAAAAAGTTGCGTAAATTTCAGTTATTAAGAGTAATCAAACGATGTCAATGAAGATTATAAATTAAACGTTCACCTGAATTATGTTTGTATACTGATGCGAAATTATTTACCTTATTCAATAAATCACATAAAAGACTGAAAAACGATAAGAAAGAACTTCCATTTTGGTGAGAGATCACTGATTATATTGGAATTTAATCATGTTTTTATTAGAATAAGTAACGCGGTAATGATTGTGCTATTTTGACTCCTAGTCGTGGACCGTCTGATAGGGAGGCTCTCGGGAGGGGAGTACGAGGTACACGGCTATGCGGACGACATTGTCATCATAGTCCGAGGAAAGGTTACACAGTCAGTGTGGAAGCGCATGCAGACAGTACTGAAAGTTGTAGAAAGGTTGGCCAATCGCTCGTGGTGAGCCCCAAGAAAGCAACCGTCAAACCGATTACGAGGAGAAGGAAGTGGGAGAGCCACATAACTGTCACTCTATACGGTAGAAACATTGCAATGGCCAGGGAGATAAAATATCTTGGGGTCGTATTGGACTCTAAGCTAACCTGGAATAATCACGTTGAAAAAATACTGCGTAACGCAATTATGACCCTAGCCGTCACTAGGCGGCTATATGGAAAAACGTGGGGACTAAGACCTAGTATGGCCCACTGGCTGTACACAATGGTGGTCAGATCATCGTTAACATACTCGGCACTGGTCTGGTGGCCTAAGGTGACACAATCCGGTGCCAAACAAAAACTAGGCAAGATCCAAAGGATGGCTTGCCTGGGCATCACAGGGGCTATGACTTCAGCCCCAACAGCCTCCATGGAGGTGTTGCTGCAATCCCCCCCTCATGCACTAAGTGATCATGGGGGAGGCCAGGATAGGACTATACAGACTAGCCGGTAATTGTAGACTGCAGATCAACCCAGGCTTTAGGGGCCACTGCAAAATTCAGGAGGTCGTGAAGGAGCCCATGCTTGAAATGAGGTCAGACTTCGCGAGCCCGCAAATCTGCAGGGAAAACATCTTTACAGTGGAAATCCCCGACCGCGAGGCATGGCGGAAGGAGGCGCCGGGCATACCACGGGACGCGCTCGTTTGGTTCACGGACGGATCCGGCGGGGAGAGTGGGACGGGGGTAGGTGTTTATTCGGCAGGACCGAGGGCGTAAGTCATAGTATTTTCCTCGGTGCCCATGCAGCGCTCTTTCAGGCTGAAATGTACGACATCTTGCACTGTGTGCGAGAGAACAAGAGGAGGGGCTAAACCAACATACAAAAATTCAACTTGCTAATCTTATTGAAAATTGAGTTATTCCAATTTTGAGTTTGATTTCGAAAAAAAAATTTCTCCGAAAATTACAAAGTTATTTTAATTAAATTTGGTGGATATGTTGCCTAGGCAAAGGCCTTACCACATACCAAAACTCAACTTTCTAGGTTTGTAGAAAATTGAGTTATTCAAATTTGAAGCATTTAATAAAAATTCACTACCATAACGCACTTGCTGCGTCCCGTACTTGTTTTTTTTTATTGCTTGCATTATTTTAGTAGCCACGCCATTTGCACTATGTTTCCCCAAAAAAAAATGTTTTTTTAATTGTATATGCAAAAAATATATTATTTAGCCACTTTGATAAAATTTTATACACATGATGCCTTTACGCCGTGTAGCAAAATCAGAGAATCTAGTTTAATGGGAAATTGATTTAAAGAATTTAAAACATTTTTATGGAAATTCTATGCTATAGAGGACTTTTTGTGATAGTAAAAATTATCTTCTATCCTTTTTAAGAACCCGACACTGTCCCATACACCCCTTAAAGCTACATCCACACTACTACCGAACTAAGCACATCTGGCATCTGTCAACTATCATACACAAACAGAGAGAAAGCTTAGTAATGACAATCTCACCCTTCAATCAGCGTAGCCCACTGCTCTCTATTACTCCTGACTAGCTCCTAGTGAGTGGGTCAGAGTGGCCATGAGAAGCGTCACGTGTCCGGGAAAAGCAGCACGTGCTGCAAACATTACAAGGTGCCAACACCATCGGGCCACTGAATGTAACAAGTGTAAGGCTATGCCCTCTTAACTCACACCGTCTGCTTGCTGACTGGGCTGAGTGCTTGGTGACTAGAGAGTAATGGGACACTTAAGAGATTGTTTGCTTTGATGAATAATTCCAACATTACACTTTTATGTGGTAAAATATGAAGAAGATTTTTGTACCAAATCGCACAGAATGAAATAAGAAATATATGTTTAAATAGTCATCACAGTCTAAATGTAATGTCGCCTGATCGTAGCAACCATGACGCTCTCTCTCTCTCCACAGCTCTTTGCATTTAATTGTGGCTTCCGCACTTCATTAACTTTGCTAGGTTTTCCAAAAGTTTTCCTTTTTCTAAGTATGTGTCAACTGCACTTGAAGAACCCAAATTACCACAAGACATTTTAAAAAACATGGCGATCGTTTGTTTCACTTACCAAGTTAGCGTCATCAGCGGATGAAGAATTTATTCATCCTCTGGTGACGCTAACTTGGTTAGTGAAATGATCGTCAGGTTTTTTTAAATGTGTTGTAGTGATTTGAATTCTCCACGTGTACTTATCAGTGCTCATCACAGATTCCAATCTTTACTTAGTGAAGTATATGTCCATCAAACAATGTTGTAAGAAGGCTATTATATCCCAAAATATGTCCAACAAATTTTGGCTTTTTCTATCTCGTTTAGTGAATTTTCTTTAAAAATTCGCCAATAATGAGAAATTTAAAAAACAAAAGGGACAAAATAGAAAAACAGGAACAAAGTATGAATAGTATATATAACTGATTACCTGGCCACGAACCTTAGGTTAATAGTAAATTGAGCTATTTAGATTTGAAACATTTAATGAAAGTTCGCTACCATAGCGCAATTGCTACGTCTCCAGTTTCTTTACTTACAAACATGCATTATAGATCGATAGAAAATGCAACAATGCTATAATAAAAGGCATGTTCGATAAACAAAAAGAAAATTTTTATCACAAACGACTTATGGGCCAGCCTATGATTGTAAAAATAATTTTATATTATGCAGCGTAAGACACCCTATAATTAACGTATAACATTTTTTCTTGTATCTTGTATAATAACGGATATATTGACCTTTACCGTAGAAATGCGTCACCTGTTTGTATAAAAACAGATAAAAACTGAAACTGACCGGGAGATGTGTTCTAGGGAGCCTAGTTGGCGCTCATTTGAAGAAATCTATTAAAAATTTTAAAGTGGCGGTCTCCTCAATAGCGATTTTTTAGCGGAAATTCGCTATAAAATTATATACCATTAAACCATCAACGCTATAACTAAAACTACTGTCGAAGTATCAGGGAAAGGGTCTATTTGAAATTAATTTTCTGGAGATATTTTGAAGCTGAAATTTAAGGGATTGTAAATCACACATCTTGCAACATGTTTTCTACATAACCCGTATTTGTTTCAGATTCTTTGCCTAAATGTTGTGGACGCTACTTTATTCTCGGCAATTCTTAAGTAACTTATTCTTTTCAAGTTCTCTTTATATTCTCTCCAAACTCTTTACAATATATATATATCTCATCTGACACCTCCTTTCAAAAGTTTCTACCTTTATTTCTATCACTGTGTTTACTCCTATTAGTCACTGATACCGTTCATTTTCCATGTTTATCAAACCACTTATCTCGTTGTCAGTTGCTTTTATTCTCTCGATGACAACCTTGCGTACTTCATTCATTTCTTCATCAACTTTCTCTTTCTTTCTATCTCTCTTACTTTCGTTCTATTTCTACTTTTAATACCTGCAAATTTCTCTGTGATTTTTACACCCATTTCATTTAATCTGTCGTTCATCTGCCTCATATTTTGATTCATATTTGGCATTATGCTCATTTCCTGTTTTTCCATCTTACCCTTTATATCTTGCTTTATATTAATTTCCTGTTTCGCCAACTTCTCATTTATCTCCTGCATAATGCTATTTATCTTTGCATTCATACTGTCCTCTATACTATTCATACTTTGTTCTTGTTTTTCTATTTTGTCCCCTATACTATTAATACTTTGTTCCTGTTTTTCTATTTTGTCCCTTTTGTTTTTTAAATTTCTCATTATTGGCGAATTCTTAAAGAAAATTCACTAAAAGAGATAAAAAAGCCTGGACGCAGCAAGTGCGTTATGGTAGTGAATTTTCATACAAATGATCTGGCACAAAATATTGTATTATAACTTTTTTTTCTTGTAACATAGAAATCTAAATTTTGGTGTATAGTTTACTTTTTATATCGTAAACCTACCTACCAAATTTGGTTATCATAGATTTTTTATTTTTTAAGATAAAAATTTTTTTCAAATAAAAACTCAAAATTTTTCCGGAAAATCTCGTCCGATTTTTCTGATTAACGAACTTATCAAAGCCATTTACAAAAGGAAGGTACATGCCAAATTTTATCAAAATCGGCCTATTATTCTGTGAGATAAAAATTTTTTTCGAATGAAAACTCAAAATTTTCCCGGAAAACCTCGTCCAATTTTCCTGACTAACGAACTTATCCAAGCCATTTACAAAAGAAAAGTACGTGCCAAATTTTATCAAAATCGGCCCATAATTTTTTGAGTTTATATATATATATATATATATATATATATATATATATATATATATATATATATATATATATATATATATATATATATATATATATATATATATATATATATATATATAACATATTAAAATTGAAACTGACCCCGGATATGGGTTCTTAGGGATCCTAGTTCACGCTAATTTGCAAAAATTTTTTCAAAATTCAAAAGTCGGGATCTCCCCATTAGTGAATTTTTTCTACGAAAATTCTCTAAAAGGCAAAATTTGTTGGACATATTTTGGGATATAATAGCCTTCTTACAACATTGTTTGATGGACATATACTTCACTGAGTGAAGATTGGAATCTGTGATGAGCACTGATAAGTACACGTGGAGAATTCAAATCACTACAACACATTTTAAAAAACCTGACCTGTCATTTTAGTTTATATTCGGAAAATATTTCTACATTTTCAAACAATAAAGTTATTTTGATGAACTGTGGTAGATTGTTCTATTACATAGGTTATACTGGCAACCAAATTTGATGCCTGCTTTCTTTAAGAAAATACACATTTGCTATTAAAAACATATCTATGAAAATTTACTACCATAATGCACCTGCTGCGTCCAGACTTTTTAATGAGTGCGCCAGTAAGATTTTGATGTAAAGTGACCAGAGAAGGGTTCCACGACCCCCTCCCTTGAATCAGACACTGACTTAAAAAGGAAATTCATCTACCACGGGCAATCATACTTCTCGAGATCACAGGCTAAACATCTCTAACCCCTTTATCGACATTCCTCACCAGAAACTGCTACGTTAATATATCGGCTTACTTACTGCATTTCATCGGACAACCCGCTTAGTTAAGAAGAAACACATACCTTTGATGTGAAGTTACCGACTACTGGGGAATATGCCTCTATTGTAAGATTTCTAAAACAGGTGAGTCAGGACAGGAGCAAGTTCTGGTGCGCATTTTTGAGAACAATTTCTGGAATCTCGTCAAGGCCAGAGACTTTGCTGGTATTAAGAGAAGAGAGCATCTTTCGTACCTTTTTAGTTTTGAAAAAGGTATCCGTCATTTTATGCACGACATTGGGGACTGTTGGTGGTTGAACATTTGGAGGTGGGTTCAGATTAGAATTGCCGCCGAACAACGCGGAAAAAAGTTAATCCTTGCCCAGGGCGGTAGAAACAATTTCATCCCCTGAGATAAGAGGTGGGAACGTGCTCTTGCAGAAATTGTTCCCAATAGATTTAGCAAGAGTCCAGAAGGGTTTGCTGCCCTTGGAGCTTAAGATGACTTTGTTTTTGATGTGGTTATTAAACGAGTCTTTTGCCTCAGAAAGAATGCGGACATAGTGGTTTCTTGCGTCGTTAAATGATTGACGGTTTTCATGACTGGCAATGTGTAGAAGCGTTTTGTGAGCTTTGAGCTTTTCAAGTCTGGCCTTGTCACATGATTTAGAGTACCGGGGCTTTTGAGTGGCTGAATAAGTTATCTGTGTACGTGGAATAAATAATTCCATGCCAGCTTGGATAACTTCGGTGACGTTTTGTAAGATATCAGAGGGGTCAGGATGAGAGAAGCAGACAGACGCCCATGGAAATGAGGAAAAGTAATCCCGAATTTCGTCCCAGTTCGCAGAGTTGTAGTGCCAAACGATACGTGGGTGTGATGACTGTGTGACCTCGGATTTCCGTGGTCTGAGCGACCAAGGGGGCGGTGACTGATGTCTTATAGCATTGAGGTTTCGTATTAAGAAGGAGATCCAAGGGATTTGAGCTGTGTGTTGGGATGCGAGGAAAGTAATTTGGTTGCTGAACCATATTGGCTAAAGAATTGCTGACTCCAACGGCCTCTGCTGCTCTCCCTTGTGGATCGGTTTTTAGGGATCCTAACCATTCCTTATTATGGACATTGAGGTCACCAAGAATAGTGACCTCGGAGGAAGGATATTCAGAAATCATATGTTTTAGAAAGTTAGTCGAATAGCTGGACAAAGTTGTTGTCAGAAGGTGACCGGTAAATGCAACAGATGAATTTGTTAAAGCCCTGGGAGAGAGTTTCATCCAAAGTATGTCTTTTCTTCCAGCTTCTAAATTGGGGAGTCTGGTGCAGAGTAGATTGCTACGGACGTATACGCACACGCCTCCATGCAATCTAAAGGAAGTAAGGAGCTTATACCCCGGGAAATTAAGGTGATTAATGGCTGTTTTGCCACTGATTTGGGTTTCGGTGAGGAAGAGGAGTTGGGGCCTATTAGCCTGGAGGAAATGGTGGAGGGAGTTCAGGTTAGAATTTAGGCCACATATAATATTTTTAACTTTTTAAAGCACTTTGGAGACCTATCGATTTAGCAGTTTTGTTTTTTCTTTTAATGGGCACCAAATATTTAATTCATTAGATCAGTACCTACACTAAAACTTTTGGGTGCTTTGTCCAGAAAGACTGCCTATAAGCTCTACGTTTATAGTTTACGTTTATAATTTATGAAGCAAATGATCACTGTGCCAGAATTCCAATATAAATTAAGGATAGAAACTATTATTATTTTGATTTGTTTTTATAAAACTATGCGTTATCGATTGTCAAATTGTACCATATTAAATTTGATATTCAATTAGAAATAGTTATTAGTTTTTACAAAATGTCTGTTTATAATTCATTCATTGTTGTTTCCCTTGCTTCCTGAAACCGTTCCATACTAATTATAGATGTAGGTACTGCTTCTCTGGCTGCACTTTCTTTTCTGCAACCAGGTAAGAAATATCTACATTTGTGTTTGGTATGTCGTAGTATTATGATATGTGCAAAAGGCAAACTACAAAAATTGGAAATTAATTAAAAAGTTTTCTTTTTTTTTAAATTTGGCAATTTTTTTATTGCGTTGTACCTTAAATGTAAAAGGTAATTCACTTAAATAATTCAATAAAATCATCCGCGCACCACCCTTAAATCAACCCTCGGTCCGCCCCTAATTCGCTCCATGAACAAGTGCATGCATTAAAACTATATTAACATTAGGGCGGAGTCTGATGAAAGTTTTAATCTGCAACCTGATAGAGATCAAATAAAACGTATATATTAAACAGGACCGTATGGAATATTATTCATATTTTTCTAACTTACGTTTACGTGTATTTTAAATAACTCATCAGTTTTTCAACACTAACTTCAATTTAGCCTCTCAGATATATGTACTTTTAGTTTTGCTAGCAATGCTGAAGCGTTCTTGCCGTAAACCTATCAGTTTTTCAACACTAACTGGAATTTAGACTCGCGGACATATGTACTTTTGGTTTTGCCTACAATGCTGAAGCGTTCTTGTCATAAACCTAAACTTCTCGAGTACAAAGCGTCCCCAAGAAAGGATCCAAAGCGCTTCCTAGCAACTACAGGCCTATTTCTCTCTTTTTAGTTGTCTCTAAAATGATGGAAAAGTATATAAACACAGAATTACTAAAATTTCTTGAAAAACACAGTCTAATCCACGACAGGCGGTATGGATTCCGTCAGCGCAGATCATCT
Organism: Tillus elongatus; assembly: GCA_964006375.1. NCBI lineage: Eukaryota > Metazoa > Arthropoda > Insecta > Coleoptera > Cleridae > Tillus > Tillus elongatus. The sequence goes on from OZ023265.1 coordinate 178,439,365, forward strand.
GCCGACCTCCTTTCCTTGGTCACCCATTCTTGGAACAAGTCTATGGAACTACACGGTGAATCCCAGATTGTCGCTCTAGACATATCCAAAGCAATCGACCAGGTCTGGCACGCAGCGCTGCTTAATAAACTACCGGCCTATGGCCTACCACCAAAACTCTGTACGTGGACAGCAAATCTCCTCTCCAACCGGAGCATTTCTGTTGTCGAGGATGGCCATTCCTCTAAACTGTATCCAATTAATGCAGGAGTTCCTCAACGTTTAGCTTTAGCCCTACTTTGTTTCTTCTCCACATCAATGACCTCCTCTCTAGCACATCCAACCCATGGAGGGTTCTATCTCCGTGGATCTCCAAAAAATATTAGACTGGGGAAGTGGAAATCTTGTACAATTCAACCCCACTAAATCACAGTCTTGCTTTCTTTCTCATAAGAGATACACCAGCCCTAGACCCATCACAATAAACAACCAAGTTATTCAAAGTAATGAGTCCTTTTCACTTGTTGGCATTTCTGTGAATCGAAATCTCAATTGGCACCAACATGTCACATCAATTGCAGAAGCGGCTGCTAATAAATTAAGTTTCCTCTTCCGGGCTCGGAAATACATTTCACCAGCTAATCAATATACGTCATATACTTCACAAATAAGACCAAACCTCGAATACTGCTCTCACATCTCGGGTGCTGCTGCCGCTTCTACACTCGCTATCCTGGACTCCATTCAGAAGAGAGCTATATGTCTCATCGGTGACCCTACCCTCACCCAAAGGCTGCCATACATTGCCCACCGACGTGCCGTTGGTGACCTCTCTCTTTTATAGATATCTGCACGGGCACTGCGCAGAGGAGCTTTCTTCCATAGTTCCCCCACCTGCTCCCCCTAACAGATCTACCAGGGGAACAGAGCGAATGCACTCTTTTACTGTCCAGGTCACTAGACATAGAACATCTTGTTATGACCGCTCTTTTGTCCCGAGTACTTCCAAGTTGTGGAATTCCTTGCCGGCACATGTTTTTCCTTCTCCCCCGAACCTCCAAACTTTCAAGTCCAGAATAAACAAGTTGCCTCTTTCCTCCTTGTCGACACCCACGGTACGATAGTATTTAGACTGTAAGCCCTCGTGGTGTGTTGTTAAAATAAAAAAATAAAGAAAGTATGTAACATTGAAATAATAATTATTTTATTTTTAAAACAAACTGACCTATTTAACTAGAAATGACAGATTAAGGTCCCATACAACTATGATAATATTTTGATGACAATACTTTATTATTAACATAAGCTAGCAGTATATATTTTTTACATATCACATGACAACATTAACTCACATGGCTCGAAAAATCAAACATCCCAGATGAACGCCAATACGGCTTTCGTCAAAACCGATCTACTGGCGTTATTCTCACATAGGTCATTCATCTCTGTAATTCTTCTCTCCAAATATTTGGTATATCGCAACAAATTTAGAGGGCCCAAATGAGAGAGGTTGAGAACGAAATTATGTGAAGATTGCTTAGGGCTTAAGAAACCAGTAATTTTGGCGATGTGCATTGCTATCAACATTCAACAAATTATTGCACAACTCGCAATTCTAATCTAGATACACATGACAGCAATTCATAACACCAGGCAATGTGTACCATAGGACACATCTTCACACGTAAGGGGCATGGCAGAGTGCCTTTTCAGATACATCATTTTTCAAACGATTTTTTATTTTTATTATTTCAGCAATGCTAAAAAACTTACACAGATACCAACCTACAGGCCTAAAGCAAGGTCCGCATGTATAAAATGTATATAAAATTTGTAAAAATGATACTAAACTATAAATCTCACCTGATGTACAGTAAACAACAACACTCGGCAGCTATTACACGCACAGTTTGACGGAAATGCTCCAGAGGTGGCGCTGGATAGATCATATAAACAAAAAATAACTAGAAAAGGATTAAAACATGTGTATTGAAAGATACATTGCCTTTTTGGACACCAATTTTTACCTTATATGTACAAAAAAAATCCCTAATCCATGTATCTTGAAATACGCATGGTCAAAAATGGTTAAAAAGAAAAATCGTAATTTTTCTAATAGTTTATAGCACCGATGAAAGAATTGAACTAGTAAAACTAGAAGTAAAACTAGAAATAGAAATTGTGCGAGTGTTGCTTCTAGACTTTTCAACCAAGAATAATGTGGAACAGCAAGTTAGTCGTAAGTACGTCATTAACTTATTTGAGGAAACGGGCTCTGTTACAAAAAAGCATAACCGTCAACATCCTATCCAAAATGATGGTGTTGAAGTGGCTGTTCTTGGCCATCGTTTAATAGACAACAGGCAATCTGTAAGAAAATTAGCTCAAGAAAGTGGTGTGTCAAAATGTAGTGTTCATCAGATTATCAAAAAACATAGGTTACATCCATTCGAGATTTTCCAAGAATTAAACGAAGATGTCCGGATCGACGCTTATAGCTTTGTGATGATTTAACAGAGCGTTTGACGAATGATCCAGGTCTACTTTACAACATTTTTTTCTCTAAAGAAAGCACGTTTATGTTGAACGGTAAAGTTAACGGACATAATTGTCGCTATTGCAGTAACACAAACCCACACAACTTCAGTGAAAGTCACACCTAAAAATGAAATGTGTGGGCAGGCATTCTGGGCAACCACGTTATCGGAACACTTTTTGTTGAAAACAGTTTGGCTGATAAAAGTTATTTGTAGTTGTTAGAAGACCTTATTGGCCCTTTAATCACCCAAGTACTGGAAGAAGACGTAAATCTCCAAGAAAACCAACTTTTCTTTCAACAGGATGGAGCACCTTCCTAATACCATGTACGACTACGCAGTTTCTTAGATGTTCATTTTCTTGGGCAATGGATAGGTCGGAGAGGTTTCATCGAATGGCCAGCTAGGTCGCCCGACCTAACCCCTCTGGATTTCTTATTGCGGGGCCACTTAAATTCAAAGGTTTATACTACAACACCTAAATCTCTTCAAATGATTCGAAAACGAATCGTCGCCGAGTGCCGTTTGATCACGTCAGAAATGTTGAAAAACGTTGGACACGCTTTTAAAAATTGATTGTACTATGGTATGAAAGGGAGTGGGGGGTGGATATCCTGAGCAATACATTTGTTAAATTGAATTGTGTTTTCATAACCACTTTTGTTTCCTCTCACAGTTATCTAGGCAGCGTTCTCAGAAACCAGTCGCTCAAAATTTAAAAAAAAAACATGATTGCATAGAGAATGAAAGCAGCTTCAAAATAATGTGTCACTCAACCCCTTCTGGCCATTTAATTTTTTAAGGGATAGCTCTGTGCGCTAGAGGGGTCCAGAAATCACTTTGAAACCAAGAAAAAATTTAGTCCTCTTTCAAGTTAAAATTAACCTGTTTTAGCATTCCTCTCACACTTGGACGAAATCTAACATTTTAGTGGGGGGAGGGGTATTTTAGTTGGGACATCCTGTACATAAGACTTTCAAGAATCTCGGAGATGGGTTCCAAAGGCATTAATTCGCGCTTATTTGAAAAAAAGTTTCTCTAATTCTAATGGCATAACCTCTCTAAGAGAACACTTTAATAATGAAAATTCGCAAAAAATGATGTCTATCGCCAAATTCAGGACATATAGTTTTATTTAAATTGTTAGTTACAATGTCAATTTAACTGTCATCATTATTAAATATTGCAGAAAGTGACATTGAAATTTGTAAACAAGCTTTAAAAGAGATATTGTATTCTTCGTGTAATGTAGAATGGAAGAAACAAAGAAGAAATGTGGTGATTTTAAACACATGTGTAAATCTAAAATATTGCAGTAACTATTGAAGCTTAACCCAGTTAATGTAAACACTAGACTTTCATGATATCACAAAAATCCAAAGATTTTTCCTACTACCATGTGAAGCTTACATTTTGAAGAAAGTATAGTGATTATAATTGATTCTACATACCTATATTTAACATCAAAACATATTATTTATTTATGCAAAGACATTTTTATGTTTTGGAGTAAGTATCTTAAAAGTATTAATTTCTTAAGTATATCTAACATACCCCTTTTAATATTTTGAAAAATCAGTGACCGTGTCTAAAGAAGTTAAAGGTACACATTACTGATATATGCTTTCAATAATTATGACTGTCTTGCTTTTGAGCTATTATATATTAACCACAAATGTAAAAGTTTTTTTTTAATTTTATAATTATCCTCGATTGTCGGGTGCTACCTATCAAATTTGAGGAGTGTATGGTAGAGCTGAAAAGTAGCTGAAAAACGACATTTAAGTATAAACAAGAGAGAATATGAAAAGTAAAGAGCTACAGAAGTATTTGTTGTAGTTCTTCTTTTACCTGCATTAAAAATAGTGACTACATTAGTCCTTACTTACTCAAGCATCAATGCAAAAGAAATTCAGATGATTATCACCAGAATAAAATAAGAAACAATATTAAGAGAACTTGATAGTATAACACCATCGTTCTTTACATAACTCCAAACGCAATACTAGTCCAAATATGTGATTAAAACTACTTGTTTTTAGCAAATTATTCTCTCTGGAACGTATGTGTCTGTATAACCCTCTAACAGAAGTGGCAGGAATAATCAGTCCATCCACCCTTATTCCAGTCCTGCTATATCTCTCCTGTTGCAGCCTGCTATACACAGGGATGCTGCGATGGGGTGGATCAGCAATGACCAGCCCCTAGTAAGGTGGGTGGTGGGTGCTCGATGGTGGTAATAGTTGTAAAACCACCGAATTACTTCTTAGTTCATGAAACTACCCGGTAACAACCTGTTATTGCCTTAGATACACTTGTGTATCAAACGTGCTGTGAATGTCACTTTGAAAATAATTCAGTCTTCTGCCTGTTATTTCGTACTTTATATAGTTTATAATGTTCCCAATAGTGCCTTACAACTTGAGTTTGAAAAATAACAACGTTAGTTCTTCTGAAAATATAACGAGTTATGTTACTGGTTCGTCTAAACTTCTGGTACCTGGTAAAGTGATTGCTTCCACGCAAATCGCGCAAGGAGCGATGAGTGTAGCTATAGAGCCTTTGAAACTGCTTGGTCAACCCGATGTTGTGCAGGTTAGTGCGACAAAGTTTTCACCAGTTTAGCTCATTTTTACTATTACGTTTTTCGTGAATTTATTTTACAGTTTTGAGCGAATAAAAATAATACTATTCGTTTGATTTTCTAGCTGTTAGTATAATAAAAGACGAAGACTTTTTTTTTTCTTTGGTTATTTATAATTACCTGCTTTTTAACCTACTAAATTCAATATAAATTACAAATATTCTCATGCATTTTGTGGTGATAATGACTTTAAAATCTACAAAGCTCTCAAAGAACTAAAGTCAATTTCTAATATTTTTTTAATGTCGACTAGTTTTTGAATCAAGTACAAACATTGCTTGGAATCATTTGTTTGTCCATGTCATTTTTTTAAGATACTATAATCACTGTTATCGTTTATATAAAATATAGCGATAAATAGCTTTTAAGCTCGTTTTAAAGTTCGTTTTTGGTATTTACGCTGCCAAGCAATATTCATCTCTCTAAAACGCGCTTTGCTTTGCAGTATCGTTACGTCTCACCATAGGGAAAAACTGTATGCATCTGAATATATGTAAACGATTTAACCAGAGCATTTCTGAAAATATCCAATATAAATATATTAAATAATTATTCGAGTGCCCACAGTAATTCCAACGTTGGATCTAGTTCGAATTAGGTTTTTTTAACTATTAGATATTTAATAAAGCGCTTCAACTGCTTAGGTCATTTTTGGTATTTGGGCTGCTAAGGAATATTAAACTTTATAGAGCTGTGAATCTATGTGAACGATTTTACCAGAGTATTTCTGACAATATCCTACTAAATTATGTTAAATACCTGATTATTTGAGTGACCAAAGTAATACGAAAGTTGGATTTGGTTCGAATTGCATTTCTTTTACTTATTAGATATTTGATGAACCACTTCAACTACTTAGCTCATTGGCGGGATGGGTGGTTGAACAGTTTAGAAGGGCACGATATTTGCACTTCATTATCAGACAGAATAAGTTTATTTTGGCCTAACTGGCACGCAAACCCGATCAAGTAATGTCGAAAACACAACGCTAGGCGGTTTGTAAACTGAGCTACGTCAGCTCCGATTGCATTTAAAATCTCGTTCTAATTTTTCAACAAACTTTAGAAAGATTTTTGATACAATATCTGGGGGGTACCCACCAACCAAGTATAAGTTAATTTAAAGTTATTTTAAGGAAATGAAATCCGTATATTATTGGTGGTTTCAAAAGTTCTTGAATCCCAGATCAACAAAAAATGTGTGTAAAGTTTATGTAGATGTAATACGAAATATAATCTTGTTCTGAAAATTAAGCTATATCCTAATATGTGTGGTACTCTTTAGATCCTTTTAGAAACAAATTTAATTCAAAAACAAGAGTCAATAAAGACAAGTACCTATACTTGTACTAAGTACACTTGAAGAACCCAAATCACCACAACACATTTAAAAATGTTCGGGACGTAGCAAGTGCGTTATGGTAGCGAATTTTCATTAAATGCTTCAAATTTGAATAACTCAATTTTCTATAAACTTAGAAAGTTGAATTTTGGTACGTAGTAAGGTCTTTCCCAACGCAATATATCCACCAAATTTCGTTAAAATATCTTTGTAATTTTCGTAAAAAAATATTCTGAAAGGTAACTGAAAATTTTCCTGGAAAACCTTGTCCGATTTTCCTGGCTAACCAACTCATCCAAGCCATTAATAAAAGAAAGGCACTTGCCAAGTTTTATCCAAATCGGTGAATTATTTTTGAGTTATCGGTTGAATACACACACACACACACACACGGATATATATATATATATATATATATATATATATATATATATATATATATATATATATATATATATATATATATATATATATATATATATATATATATATATGTATAAACCTATAAAAAATGAAACTGACCCCGGATCTGGGTTCTAGAGGCCCTAGTTCGCGCTCATTTAAAAAACTTTTGCAAAGTCTTACCATCGATACCTCTCTATTAGTGAATTTTTTAAATAAAAATTCACTGAAAACCCCGACGATCACTAACCAAGTTAGCATCAACAGAGGATGAAAAATTCACTTAGTCAATAAAGCCAGTTACATTTTTTTGTTTTTTATTAGATTATTAACAAAATATTCCTTTTAATAAGCTTTTATAAGCGTTTTTGCGAGACCATTTTGTCAAATTATATTTAACACAAATTTTATCTGCTCAATCCCATCCTAATTTCTATGGGTGACTTAAATAACATCAAGATGAAATAATTCTTCAGCCAGGTGTCTCTTGTATAGAAAATTTATTCACCGTAAATATGAAAATACTGCTTTTTCTGTCGATGTTATCACCCACATGTTTCCAGAACTATATTAATGTGTTCTTGCACTTGCTCATTTAATTTAAAAGTCAGGACGCGGCAAGTGCGCGATGGTGGTGAATTTTCATAAAAACGTTTTAAATAGCAAATTGTTTTAAAGAAAGCAGGCATGAAACTTGGTTACCGGTATAACATATATAGTAGAAGCAATGTACCATATTTCATCAAAATAGCTTTATTGTTTGAAAATGTACAAACATTTTCCGAAAAAGAACTTTAAATGTTCCCAAAAAACTGGTTCCTGGCCAACAAACGTTAAGTTAATAGCAAATTGAGCTATTGAAATTTGAAACATTTAATTAAAATTCGCTATCATAACGCACTACCTACGTCCCGAGTTACTTGTCTTGCAAACATGCATTATATTTATATGGGAAATACAAACATGGAATAATATAAAGTGTTCAATTAAAAAAAAAGAAAATTTGTATCACCAACAACTTATAGGCCATCCCGTGATTGTACAAATAATTTTCTAAGATGCAGCGCAAAACACCATATAATTAACGTATACAATTATTTCTCGTATCGTGTATAATAACGGATATATTGAGTTTTACCGTTAAAATGCGTCACCCCGTATATATGAGAACTGATAAAAACTGAAACGAACCCCGGATATGGGTTCTAATGGGCCTAGTTCGCGCTCATTTGAAGAAATATTTTTAAAATTCAAAAGTGGTGGTCTCCTCAAGACCGATTTTTTTTTACGAAAATGTTATAAACCATTAAACGTTAAACTCTATAATTGAGACTATTGCCAAAGCATCAGAAAGGGTTTGTATGAAATGAATTTTTTGCAAATATTTTAGTAAAATAAAGGACCATGACTGTTGAAACTGAAACTTGAGTGTTTGCAAAACACTCTTCTTGCTAGATGTTCTCTATATAACCCGTATTCGTTTCAATTTCTTGGCCTAAATGTTGCCAATTTTGACGTTTAAAATCCCGACCGTTTTGAGAGGAAAATCCCAATTTTGGTACAGAGGATACTCTTCATAACGAAAACCAGCGTATCAAATTTGGATGCGATTACTTTGTTATTTTCGGATATATAAATTTTTTTACAAAAAAAAAACAGAAAATTTTCCGGGAAAACCAGGGCCGATTCTCCTGGCTAACGAACTTATCCAAGCCACTTGCGAAAGGAAGGCACAGCAAATTTGATTAAAATCGGCCCATTATTTTTTGAGTTATCGGTGTGATATATATATATATATATATATATATATATATATATATATATATATATATATATATATATATATATATATATATATATATATATATATATATATATACATAAACATATAAAAATTGAAACTGACCCCGGATGTGCGTTCTAGGGGACCTAGCTCACGCTCATTTGAAGAATTTTTTTCAAAATTCAAAAGTCGGGATCTCCTCATTAGTGAATTTTTTGTAAGACAATTCACTAATAACATAAAAGTATATGCGAATGTGACAAAAATACTTGACAAACTTCACTGTATGTACTTTATTAAATTTAGCCACAATGTTTCGGTCTCGCAGCCATTCTTTCTAAGCAAACTATGTATATTAAAATCTGGACGCAGCCAGTGCGTTATAGTAGAGAATTTTCATAGAAATGATCTACACCTTTATTTACGAAACATATGCGCCGCGAAACCATAAAATCTACTATTTAATAGATTTTGTCGTGTGGGAAGAAAACTATCGGGTGAAAACAACTAATCCCCTGGCTAATACGACGACAGGCATGTAATTCAATCCATCTTACCGCAAGTCCCAGCAGGACTGAAGTGATGTCTAGCGAGTGATGTCATTCAATGCCCGTCGAGGTATTAATCTGAAGAGTAGTTGTTTTCGCTTGCTAGTTATCTTCATACAGCTTCCTTTTTGCCTAGAACAGTTGCTGATATTTTGTTATCATGTCTTAGTTGTAGCTCACTGAACAACCTCAAGATGAGAAAACAACTTTTCCCTCCGGAGTTTTCAAAGAAAAATAATTTTTAGATTTTGGCATTTGGTTTTCAAAATTTGACATATTTACTAAGACTTATTTTTATATATAATATTTTTGGGTGGAAACTAAAAATCCAAAGTTTTATATTTTTCACCGGATTGTGTGCTTAGTTGTACGTTTCTGATGCAACGTGGTTTCCGGGAGAAAAATGGTAGATTTATCTAAATGGCTTCAAAAATCTCTATTCTACGCTTTTGCTTATCAACTAGTTTCCTCAAAGATCTGTAAGCATTCATCTACATTTGTTTGAGTTGGGCCATTTACATTTTGAAGTCAATTAATTTGGCAAAATATCAAACGACTACGAATCATTATAGTACATAGTGTCGGTTAGTTTAAAATACTGCTGCTAATTGAATCATAACTTCCACATAGCTGTGATAATTTATTCTCTTTAGAAAGACATTCTCATGGAATGAATTTAGTGCCCATGACTTGACCACAAAGAAAATATTTGTATTGCTGTAAACTTTTGAAATGTTATGTTACTCTAGTTCTATGCAAAAAAAATGTCAAGTTTCACCAAATCACCCCTTATTTATCCCATACCCCCTGAAGCAATCTTACCCAAAAACAATTCGAAGCGTTCCTTCGTTGGGTGCTAACTAGATACCAAATTTGAAGATGATATCTCAATTCGTTCTCAAGTTATCGTGGCTACAAACAGACAGACATACAGACCGACAGACAAAAAAATTTCGTTTCCAAGTCATGTTTTCTATATGTTTTGATACTTTTTACGACGTTTAAGCGAAAATATTTGAAATTTTTGTCGCCGATATATCTGGTAATGACCACCGAACGGATAACACAAAAAAGCACTAGCAATGTGCCTTTTTATGCAGGTAATCACATGCGGCAAAATTTCAAGAAACATGGAATAATAATAACATAAATAATAAATTTTTACGTGCCCTCCTTCCCTTTGAATACACAGAATGGTTATTTCATACACTTCACTTAAAACATTCTTCAACATAACAGGTGTCACTTAAGCAGCACATTCTTTAATTACATTCTTCTGATAGACTCCCTTTGGATACACAGAATGGTTATTCCATAGACCTGAAACATTCTTAAGCATAACAGGTGACACTTGAGCAGCACATTCTTTAATTACATTCTTGAAATGGTCGATATCCCTGAAAGGTCTGTTTTTGTAAACCTTATTTTCGAGGTATCTTCATAAAAAGCCGCATTCGGTCAGATCTGTAGAGCGTTGAGGCCAAGGATTTTCCCGAAAACCATCCGATCCATCTACGAAGAAAGAGGTAATCCAGGAAATTGCACACATCAGCTGTACTGTGGGCTGGAGCACCATCCTGCTGGTAATACATATTTCTACGAAAAGCTAATTCAATAGTCACCAGTACTTTTTTTTATTTCAACAACACACCACGAGCGCTCACAGCTTGAATACTATCGTACCGTGAGTGTCTACAAGGAGGAAAGAGGCAACTTGTTAATTCTGGACTTGAAAGTTTGGCGATTCGGAGGAGAAGGAAAAACATGTGCCGGCACGGAATTCCACAACTTGGAAGTCCTCGGGACAAAAGAGCGGGCATAACAAGATGTTCTATGTCTGGTGACATGAACAGTAAAAGTGTGCATTCGCTCTGTTCCCCTGATAAATCTGTTGTGGGCCGCAGGTGAAGGAACTATGGAAGAAGGCTCCTCTGAGCAGTGCCCGTGCAGATATCTATAAAAGAGAGAGAGAGAGAGAGAGGTCACCAACGACACGTCGGTGGGCAAGGGATGGCAGCCTTTGGGTGAGCGTAGGGTCACCGATGAGATGTATAGCTCTCTTCTGAATAGAGTCCAGGATAGCGAGTGAAGAAGCGGTAGCGGCACCCCAGATGTGGGAGCAGTATTCGAGGTTTGGCCTTATTTGTAAAGTATATAAGGTATAGAGATTAGCTGGTGAAAAGTATTTGCAGGCCCGGAAGAGGAAACCTAATTTCTTAGCAGCCGCTTCTGCAATTGATGTGACATGTTGGTGCCAATTGAGATTTCGATTCACAGAAATGCCAACAAGTGAAAAGGACTCATTACTTTGAATATCTTGGTTGTTCATTGTGATGGGTCTAGGGCTGGTGTATCTCTTATGAGATAAAAAGCAAAACTGAGATTTGGTGGAGTTGAATTGTACAAGATTTTTACTTCCCCACGCTAATATTTTTTGGAGACCCACAGAGACAGAACCCTCCATGAGTCTGCGATCCTCATCTAATTGGTATAAAGAGACAGGCTTATAATATTGCATATTTGAGTGGAACGTGCTGTTATTCGCGTAACTGTAAACTGGGTTTGATATGCTAGAGAGGAGGTCATTGATGTGGAGAAGAAACAATGTAGGGGCATTAATTGAATACAGCTTAGAGAAATGGCCATCCACGACAACATAAATGCTCTGGTTGGAGAGGAAATTTGCTGTCCATGTACAGAGTTTTGGTGGTAGGCCATAGGCCGGAAGTTTATCAAGCAGCGCTGCGTGCCAGACCTGGTCGAATGCTTTGGATATGTCTAGGGCGATAATCTCGGATTAGTTTTGAATAAGTATTGATTGCATGCTGTTACGACAAAGTGATAATTTTCGTCAGTCCACCATAGACAGTTCTGATAACTAACAGTTCCATTTGAAGAAAATGTATATTCATCGCTGAATAGTACATGCTTGATAAAAGAACAGTTAACTTCATCTTGTGAATTTCAGAAAACAGCATTGGAATTTCGCTTGATTTCCAGAAAATAGCGAATTTTGTAATTTGCCTATTTCTGAAAACGCAATTGTTTAAGTTGGAAAAAATCATCTGGTATATCTGATCGGGGTTAAATGGGTATTAAGACAAGCACAAATTATGGGCATAGAGAATTTTTTAAATCAATAATAGATATGCTTCCCACTTGTGCATCCTTTTTGGGCGCAGAGTACACGCATATAAAAATTTTACGGACCCCAAAAATGGGTTCTGCAGTCTCTAACTCGCTTTTATTTAAACAAAAAATTAGAAAATAAAAAAGTCGTTATTTCTCTTAAAGCGTTTTTTTTAAAATGAAAATTCGCTAATAATATTTAAGCATACTTTACTAAAATTAACTGAGATCGTCCTCTTGAGTGTGACATACTTTAATTTTTTTAAACAATTGATTGGAATGGATCATCTAAAAAAGGTTTTTTGCAATTTTAGATATCAGTCGGTCAAAACTCTTTTGGTACCATCGATCTTGAAAAGGATTCGAAGGATATATGGAGTGAAGAAATACACTGGGTGAGAGCATTAAGATTGTCTAATGATTGTCACAGCTACAATATTCAGCTTCGTTTGCAACCATCGCAAAGACCACAAAATACACTAAGTAAAAGTGTCACCAATCCGAAACTTATTCTTCAAGCTGTCAGGCCCATTGAAGCTGGGCAGGAATTGCTGTTATGGTTTTCCGAGGATATACTGGCTATGCTCCAGATCGTCTTTTTGACACCAGCAAACATACAAGGTAATTATTATAACCGAAAATATTATTTTTACTTAGGTATTTGTGGGAATAAGAACATTGTTAAATTAGGTCGTATGTGATGTTATAAAGACCGGGTTATTTAGGTCGAGGTATTTTGTAAAAATCTACTTATGTCTATATGGACGGATCATGTACTTAATTTGGTAAGAAAGCAGACTAGTGAGCCCAATTTTTGAACATACGGGCTGGTACAACCAAAATGTGGTGGACGATTTTGAATAAACGGTAAGAAGTTTTACAAAACTTTTTTAGCAACACAAGTTATGTTTTTGAGATATCACTTTGATATATATATATATATATATATATATATATATATATATATATATATATATATATATATATATATATATATATATATATATACAGGGTGGTCCTCCGGGAGGTCCCACGATCGATTGCGAGAAAACTATCAATAAGAAAAACCTGAAAATTGGATATTACACTAAAGTCGTTGGGGGCCACAGGTTAAAAATATTTTCAAGATGGCGGCACTTCCGGTTATACCGGAAGTAGATGTCAATTCGCTTATTTTAAATGGAACACCCTATATTTTATTGCAGTTTCGGATTTTATAATATACTCTGAACACTTTTTGTAAATAATGTTCTATACCTATCTTCAACCGTCCAGAAGATATTTAGACTTTAAGATAAACTTTGACATTTATGGCCAGTCATAAAGATACCGATTTTTTTATAATAAGAACATATTTCGTTATGATTTTTAGAATTCTTCTGAAAGATATTTCACTTCATCTATTTCCACATCGAGACTAACGATAGAGTATACAGAGTGTACAAAAAAAATTCTTGAATTTTGCAATGAGAAATTGCAAAAATCTCGCGATTTTCAAATTGGAACCCCCTTTTTTTTATAACACTATCGTGTTAAGCTCAAAAAATCACTGATACTTTGTATGTAATTACCCATACCTAAATCAAACGGTTTTCATTTAATTTTGAAAAAACTCATTTCAAAGCCTGATAATTTGATAAATTTCCTACCATAAGCGTTAGACATGGAAAATAAATTGCCGAGTGTGTTTCTATGGAAACTTTGACAGTTTGTTGATTAACTAGCTAATAATGGCACGGTTAAACGACACACACGAAGATTGTTTAAATTTTATTTACTATTTATGGACAATGTAATAAAGTAATTTCGCGAACGTGTAATACATTTGCTGATAGATATCCAGATAAACAGAAACCGTCAAACGAATAGTAGACAATTTCAAAAGCTGCGGATCTGTCAAGAAAAAGGCGCAGGGGGCTAAACCCGTTGTTGACAACGAACAAATCGAGACAGCAATTTTTAGGTATCTTGCCATATAACCTTATATAAACCCATCAAACAGATAATAGAAAATTAAAAAAACAATTCACACACAACATGGACTGAATAAAATGAAACAAAAATTAACGTCCTAAGTGTTCAAATTGACGACCTCTGGCGTCAAGATATTTTTCACACCTACGTGTCAATCCCTCATGTGTACCCCATATAAAAAAATCGATAACAGATAAGTCAGGCGATCGAGGCGGCCAAAGGTGTGGCCCATTGTTGGCAATCCATTGGTCAGCAAATAGAGATTGTAAAATATTGTTAACCAGGTGACTATTATGAGGAGGGGCCCCATCATGTTGGTAAAATATTCGCCTATATTCATTCAATGAAAGGTTGCCCAAATAAGTTACTTCCAAATTTTGCAAAATTTCTAACTAACGCTCACCTACAAGTAAATAAATAAAGTATTTTATGAATTTCGGATTAATTGTCACCATTCAAATTATCGTCGTACATTTCTAGGGCAACAACGCCGCCATTCCTTATAGCACAATAAACATTAAACAGCCAGCTTTCTTCAAAATGTCCTTCCCTAGAAGGATGAACATTGGTGTCACTCCAATAGTGAGAATTACGACGATTGAAAAGTCCATTCTTTGAAAATGTTGCTGAATTCGTCCATATGATGTTATCTAAAAACAGCTCTTTTTCTTGGAGTCGCATTAAAATAAATTCACAGAATTCAACCTTTCTTGAAAAATCAGTTTCCTTTAAATGTTGCACAACTAAACAAGCATAAGGATGGAACTTATCTTTTCGTAAACTTCGCAGAACGGATGTTTTTGACAATCCTAACTCCAGTGCTACTTGCCTCGTTGACTTTGTAGGGTATGCGGCAAAATATCTGCTTGCTGTCTCAATTTGTTCGTTGTCAATAACGGGTTTAGCCCTCTGCAACATTTTCTTGACAGATCCGCAGTTTTGAAATTGTCTACTATTCGTTTGACGGTTTTACGTGACGGTTTCTCTTTATCTGGATATCTATCAGCAAATGTATCACACGTTCGCGAAATTACTTTATTAGTGAATTTTCTTAAAAAAAAATTCACTAATGAGGAGATCCCGACTTTCGAATTTTGAAAAAATTTCTTCAAATGAGCGCTATTTAGGACCCCCGGAACCCAAATCCGAGGTCAGTTTCAGACTTTATATGTTATATATATATATATATATATATATATATATATATATATATATATATATATATATATATATATATATATATATATATATATATATATATATTTATGTGTCACACCTATAACTTAAAAAATAATGGACCGATTTTGATAAAATTTGGCACATACCTTTCTTTCGCAAGTCGCTTGGATAAATTCGTTATCCAGGAAAATCCGCCGAGGTTTTCCCGGAAAATTTTGTGTTTTCTTTCGAAAAAAATTGAAAAAATTTATATCTCCAAAATCAACAAAGTAAGGGCAACCAAATTTCATACGCGCGTTTATATCATTAGATGAAAGTTACTTACCAAAATTTAGCTCCGTAGGTTAAAGGACAAAAAAGTTAGAGGTATTCAAAGAAAAATAAATTTGGGTTCTCCTCAAAACGTCAAAATCGCGATTTTAAACGTCAAAATTGGTGAGTACCTTCCTTTTGCAAGTGGCTTGAATATGTTCGTTATCCAGGAAAATCCGACGAGGTTTTCCCGGAAAATTTTGTGTTTTCTTTCGAAACAAATTTATATCTCCAAAATTAACAAAGTAAGGGCAACCAAATTTTATACGCGGGTTTATATCATTATAGGCAAGTTACCTACCAAAATTTAGCTCTGTAGGTCAAAAGACAAAAAAGTTATAGGCATTGAAACAAAAATAAATTGGGGTTTTTCACAAAACGTCAAAGTTGCGATTTAAACGTCAAAATTGGCAACATTTAGGAAAAGAACTTAAATCTAATACGGGCTATGGAAATAAAATGTCTCAAGAAGAATGTTTTACAAACCCTGAAGTCTTAGTTTCAACCGTCATTGTCCTTCATTTTAATAAAATGTTTCCAGAAAATTCATTTCAAATAGACCCTTTCTCTGATACGTGGCAGTAGTCTTAGCTATAGAGTTTATCGTTAATAGTATATAATTTTTGTAGAATTTTCGTAAAAAGAATCAATAAAGCTCAATATATCTGTTATTATACCAGATATGAAAAAAAATTGTATATATTAATTATAGGGTGTCTACATCTACATCTTAAAAAATTATTTCTACAATCACAGGGTGGCCCATAAGTCGTTGGTGATACAAATTTTCTTTTTTTTTAATCAAACACGCCTTATGTTATTGCATTTTTGCATTTTCCATCGAAATATAATGCATGTTTGTAAGAACAAAAATTCTGGACACAGTAAGTGCGTTATGGTAGCGAATTTTGATCAAATGTTTCAAATATTTGAATAGCTCAATTTGCTATTAACCTATAAGGTTGACCAAAAAACGAGTTTTTTCGGGAACACTTTAAGTTTACTTTCGGAAATTTTTGTACATTTTCAAACAATAAAGTTATTTTGATGAAACATGGCACATTGTTTTTACTATATAGGTTATACTGGTAACCAAAATTGATGCCTGCTTTCTTAAAAAACACACATTATTGCTATTAAAAAATAGTTTTGTGAAAATTCACTACCATAACGCACTTGCTGCGTCCCGAGATTTTACATTCTCCTTAAATAGTAAATAATCTTCCTGTGTGTAATTTAACCGTGCCATTATTAGCTAGTTAATCAACAAACTGTTGAAGTTTCCATAGAAACACACTCGGCAATTTATTTTCCATGGCTAACGCCTATGGTAGGAAATTTATCAAAATATCATGCTTTGAAATGAGTTTTTTTCAAAATTAAATGAAAACCGTTTGATTTAGGTATAGGTAATTACATACATAGTATCAGTGATTTTTTGAGCTTAACACGATAGTGCTATAAAAAAGGGGGTTCCAATTTGAAAATCGCGAGATTTTTGCAATTTCTCATTGCAAAATTCAAGAATTTTTTTTGGACACTCTGTATACTCTATCGTTAGTCTCGATGTGGAAATAGATGAAGTGAAATATCTTTCAGAAGAATTCTAAAAATCATAACGAAATATGTTCTTATTATAAAAATATCGGTATCTTTATGACTGGCCATAAATGTCAAATTTTATCTTAAAGTCTAAATATCTTCTGGACGGTTGAAGATAGGTATAGAACATTATTTACAAAAAGTGTTCAGAGTATATTATAAAATCTGAAACTGCAATAAAATATAGGATGTTCTATTTAAAATAAGCGAATTGACATCTACTTCCGGTATAACCGGAAGTGCCGCCATCTTGAAAATATTTTTAGCCTGTGGCCCCCAACGACTTTAGTGTAATATCCAATTTTCAGGTTTTTCCTATTGATAGTTTTCCCGCAATCGATCGTGGGACCTCCCGGAGGACCGCCCTGTATATATACATACATATAATTATCTATATGAACTGTCCTGGTCATCAACTATGCTACTGAACGCACTGGTGGTAAAATAATTGTAAAGCAATATAAATACCATGCGTACCATATAGAATTGCACCATGATCAAAGCAAAGAATTTTTTATTATTATTGTTAAAATATGATTTTGGGTGATCCAGGCTTTTTGGATAATGTGTTATTTGCAGATGAAGCAACTTTTAAAAGAAACGGTTTGAATAAGCATAATAATAATTATATAATAATTATTAGGTCTAAACTTTATAGTAAAGGAATGGCAAGCGATTAGAGCTGAAAAATACTTATATTTCGGCCAATATTTATTAAAACCTGAAACCGTTGTTCATCTCAAACTCAAGTCTGACAATGAAGGCGTTGTCTTCTTCAAAACAAATTTCAGCGATAAAGAATTCCAATCTGCAAATTTCAATACAAAAAGTAGAAGTACTAAAAAAATAGCATCGCTCACGATCTGGAAACACTATGGGGCATGCCGCATCCAATATTAAAGAAAAAATGTGATGACCTACAGAATCTTCTCAAGTGGGTGCTAAAAAGGTTCCACCAGTACTGTAAAGGTTTGCATCACAACTAAAGAAATAATTAAACATATTTCGATAGATAACATTGCTCTGGAATGCTTAAGATTTTCATGTATTAGGAACGTGATAGATAAGTTATACTATTTCATGTCTATTGTTCTTTTTCTTATTTGCATTACCGTCCGTTTAAGATCACTATGTTTTTAGTTAAAACGAAGTTTTCGGCACATGTACGTAAGTTTGATAGTAACGCAATTAAATTTTTATTATCCACAATCTTGGTGTTTTTTTCTTAGAATTACCACAAATACATTGTAAAATATATCAACTAAGTTCAAATTCTTCAATTAAATCAGTTAATCCATTTCTTTTCCTCCTTCAGGGCTCGTCCGCGTCATTGCCGACCCTATAGCACTGCAGCCTTTGGTTTATTGTGCATCCCCTTAGTTTTTTCTACTCCACCCATTCCAAAATCACTGTGCTTTCAACTAGTCTGCACAGCGATTGGTAGGGTGAAGTTTTATATTGCTCTGTCTCCGGTCTAGACTGACCGTAGATCAGTTGTCTTTTGCGGTCCAGAGCTTTACACTTGCATAAGATGTGCTGCACTGATCCCCCCCACGCCGCATGCGAGGTCCCCCTCGGACCGCCCCATTTTATGCAGGTGTTTCTTGACAACCATGTGTCCCGTCAAGAGACCTGTTATGTTTCTGAGCTGTCCTCTGCTAAGCTTTAGCAGCTCCACAGTTCTCTTTGAACTGGTTTCGTCAATTACTGACATCCTATGTCTGGACCCTGGACAGTCTGCCCAGTACACCTTATGTTCGTTTCTGACCCAGGACTTAACGGGTCCCCTGGCCGTACTCTTTGTCATGTCCAGGACCGCTTCTGGTCCCATAAATTGTTCTGCTGACCCTCCCTTCAACTTCTTCATTGCCTTTGATCCCCGAGTGACCCGGTACCAAGATGAGGGTGACCACATTCTGCCCAACCCGGTGGTTCGTCTCGTCTCGGCACTCACTTACCAGCCTGGAATTTACCCGTGGGATACTTAGGTCCTTAAGGGCTGCCTGGCTGTCTGTGGCTATGAGAATCCGCTTGTTGGTGTAGCCCATCCTCTTGTTTTCCCGCACTCAGTGCAGGCAGGCGTACATTTCGGCCTGAGAGACCGTTGCATGGGCTCCAAGGGAAATACTATGAATTACCCTCGGTCCTTCTGAATAGACACCTGCCCCGTCCCACGGTCCCCGCCGGATCCGTTCATGAACCAGACGAGCGCGTCCCGTGGTAAGCACGGCGTCTCCTCCCGCCATGCCTCGCGGTCGGGGATTTCCACTGTAAAATTGTTTTCCCTGCAGATTCGCGGCCTCGCGTGGTCTAACCCCATTTTAGGCATGGGCTCCTTCACGATCTCCTGAATTTTGCAGTGGCCCCTGCAGCCTAGGTTGATCTTTAGCCTACCATTGCAGGCTAATCTGTATAGTCCTAGCCTGTCCTCCTCCATGATAACTAAGTGTAGGGGGGCAGATCCAGCAACACATCCATGGCGGCTGTTGCGGTTGAAGTCATGGTCCTTGTAATTCCCAGGCAAACCATCCTTTGGATCTTGCCTAGTTTTTGTTTGCCACTGGATTGTGTCACCTTAGGCCACCAGACCAGTGCCGCGTATGTTAACGATGGTCTGACCACCCTTGTGTACAGCCAGTGGGCCATACTAGGTCTTAGTCCCCACGTTTTTCGATGTAGCCGCCTATTGACGGCTAGGATCATGACTGCCTTACCCAGTATTTTTTCAACATGACTATTTCAGGTTAGCTTAGAATCCAATACGACCCCAATATATTTTACCTCCCTGGCCATTGGGATGTTTCTACCGTATAGAGTGACTGACTGTGTAATCTTTCCTCGGACTATGATGACAATGTGGTCCGCATAGCCCTGTACCTTGTACCCCCCTCCCGAGAGCCTCCCGCTCCCCAGATAATCCATTAAAAATAAGTCAAAATTACGTAGCATATTTCAGAGGCAAAGTGTATAAAGTCCATTTTCCAAACATTTAGTTTAATATTTAAGTAATCATCATTATAAACATTATTCCACGATGCGCAGGAGTATAACTAAAAATCCAATGAGAAAAGTAATCTTACTTTTACAGTCTGAATAAATTATGATAAAAAATTGCTATAAAAATTTTCAAACAGCTCTCCTGTAAAATTAAATTTTTGGACTTAATACAGTCTGGCTCTAACGTACATATATATAATATGTAGGTACATATGTTTCTTATACTCTGGATGTACATTCGTATTCGACTAATATATTTTTATTTGTTCTAGGTCAAAAGAAATACGTATGTACAAAATGCAACGCCTTATACGAATCTCCAAATCCTCTAAAACTCCATGTCACTCTAAATTGTGGCCGCTTCCCTATATCATTTCTCTGGGACAAAATGTCGCACATAATGACCGAAAACGTCTTACATCGAATACTACAACAAGAAATGTTTGACTTTAAGCTATCTGCAGAACCACTCCTTATGAGGCAAAGAAGTGCTATAGACTTATCCACATCTAGTACTTCATCTCACGAGGAAGATGGAGAAGCCACACCAAGAGGTCTCTTGTATCGTCCATATTCTGAACCATCTGCTTTTACACCATTTCAAAAATTAAAGAGTTTAGAATTGAGGAAAGAGGATATGTGTAAACCGATGCCTCCTCTATGGCCTATGATACCATTTGATCATGAATCGTTTACACCACAGTTAGCGAGTTTAAAATATGACGATGATGCCCAAATGGAGACCCTGGTTAGCAGTTTAGGGAAGTCCAAGGAGGGACATATTTGTCTATATTGTGGAAAATGCTATTCGAGGAAATATGGTTTAAAAATCCATATCAGAACGCACACCGGTTACAAGCCACTGAAGTGTAAATTTTGTTTACGTCCATTTGGAGATCCAAGTAACTTAAATAAGCATGTAAGGCTACATGCTGAAGGAAATACCCCATACAAGTAAGTGTGTTTAGATTATGATTTATGGGGCGGGGTCTCTCGTATTTTGTCATGACCTTCTTTAAGAATTATTGTGATACACACACACACACACACATGTACTTCACTACAACGCCTTGTCCAGCTTGATAAGCCTGTCTCTTCTATCTTCCAAATCCCAGTGTGTTGATCATGCATTCTCCCTCATTGTTTCCACCGAATCTTTGTGGATTTAACCTAAGCTTATAGGCTTTTTGTAGATATTTAACAATCTATATCTGCTCAATTGTATCAATGTCCAGAGTATCTTAGGCAATAAATTCGCAGTTAATTTAATTTAACTCTTGCCGTCTTTTTTCACCTATTTATTGATGTTCCTTAAGTGAATTAAATAAATATGTCTAGAATGTGCATCCTTGCTGTTAAACATATTTTCTTGTATTAGCTAACCTATTAAATAACTTTAAAGAATCTTTTTAAATCAACTGATAGCAAAAATATACTCAATCATATTTTATAAAATATTTAGCAAACCTTTTAATTATGTTGGGATTTTGTGAATTTACTTTTAGTCGCATTCTATTGTATTATTGCTTATCTCAAATTTTATAACTTTCTTGTTCTAGATGCGACTTGTGTGGAAAAATTTTGGTCAGAAGAAGAGATTTGGATAGGCATTTAAAATCCAGGCATATGATTGAAATGCATCCTGGTCTGAATTTATTAGATGATGCAAATAACGAAAACGTCGAAGTCAGTGACGAAGAGAAAAAGTCTTCGACTTCTGTTTGTTAATTGATGAATTTCTCGCTGTATATTTTTGTATAAACGATTATTGATTAATACCTATTTTAGATATATGTTGTTTTATTTTTGTACCTTCATTACTTTTCAATTTATTGACAAGTACACTTTGGAGAACTCAATTTACCACAATATATTTTCCAAGCATAAATAGAACCTTTTAACTGTCGATTCTAAAACTCTAGTCAACATTTGTGGAGTAATACTGGCAAATGCTTCCAGAACTAGTCTCGTCAGATCTTGTTTTGTAAAAAAAATTGGCTGATATACATGATTCTTAACGTATCCCCATACGAAGAAATCAAGCGGGGTTATATCTGGTGAACGCGCTGGCCAGGGTGTTTCCGAATACGTGCTGATTACCTTATCTGGAAATCTCCTTGACAGATATTCCCGAACAGCTCTGGAATTATGTGTAGGTGCCCATCCTGCTGTATCGAACAGTGGCGAACTCTCTCCAGAGGCATGTTATCGAGAGCATCCTCTAAATCGTTTTATAGCAAATGTATGTAGTGTTCTGATGTTAAGGTATTGTGGTAAAGAAACGATCCTACACTCATCGTACCGAAGATACCAGCCCAGATATTGAAAGCAAAACCGTTTTGATGCCTCGACGTTTTATTTGAGCGTTGGTTGGTTTCAGACCAATACTGAACATTTCTTCTATTGAGAATACCTTTATTCGTAATCATGCTTTTATCAGGCCATATTATCTGACATGGAAAATTAAAATTGTCCTGGCATTTTCTTGTGTACCACTCACAGAATGAGCGACGTCCTTCTAAATTACCTGGTCTGGGTCCTTGACAATTTCTGTACTTGTACGGATGTAATTTTTGTTTTCGTAAAATAAAATGTACCGTTGATGTTGATAGACCAATGTTTCATTCCGTTCAATCCGCCGGACTGATGTCCCAAAATCCCCAGTAACTGCTAACATAACATTATGTACTGCTTCCTCATTGCTGGACTTTTGCCAAGAATTTCGGTGCGATGAAATGAAACATGCCAACATGTCAAACTTTTCTTCGTTGGAAAACCTATTTAATAGAAATTGTTACTAATTATTACACAATAAATTAAACAAGAAACTAATGTGCCAAAAATTAATGTTACTCTCAATCCAAATATGGCTTTCGTCGCATCCATTTATTTTCCAAAGCACAGTTTTGTCTTTTTAATTTAAGTTTCTGTGTTTATTCCATTAAATTATTGGCTCGATTCATCTATTAGATTATTATTAAACGTCTAAATGACATAAAGTGTTAATTGATATACATGGTTGTTTAGTACTTAAGTTTAAAAGCTATGTGCCGTTCCGTAATAAGAATTTTCTTGATTAAGGTCGAAAAAAAATACTAAAATGGTAGTAAACCACAAATGTGACACATCGTTAAATTTGGAATAAAAAGGGCTTTCAGAATATGGTTTCAGAAAATGAAGGCCGTATTTTAAAAAAAGTTGATGCTGGTCCCGCAAAGACGAAACTTCGGATTCAAAACTTAGCAATGCTGCGTTAACAAAAATGAAAAGTTGCCTTGGAGGAGTGTCATAGGTGTTGGTGTAGGTCAACCATTAAGGGCAGAAAAAAGAATATGTAAAATCAAAAAATTCAAAATTTTCAAAATATCTCAAAAACCAAAAAAATGTTCCATTTAACCAAGTGTGTATCTGCTACCGTTTTGGAGGTCCCCATAGTGGCCCTCCTTATGTTGGACACACTGTGTAGACTGGTTTGTCAGTTCTAAGCCAAACAATTCCGAAAAAACCAGGTATAAGTAAACAAACAAAACTGATACATTTTATATATGTGTTGAAATACCTTGGGGTTATTTGCAATTGAATTCAAAACAAAAGACGTACCTAAGTTATATTTTTTCTAAACACATTAAAATTAAACCTTAACAGTAGTTTGCTTAACTTAAAATTCTTGCGATACTTAGTACCTACATAAAAATAAATAACTTAAATTATAGCGATATCGTGATCTTTAAATTCCGTGTATTATTTTGAGAACCCTATATTTTTCTTAATTTTACTGCTCATACTCTCTTCTTGGATTCTTCTCTAATTTCCACTAAAACAGGCGACTCCTTTGGATTCTGGAAAGGTTGAACAATATAATGTGGTTGGGAAGATTGGACGATACCAGCTGGAGCCAAAATCTGAGGAGGATTTCGGTTGACTGAAACCAAAGCAGAAGTGTTATTACAGACCGTCAAAATAAACGACATAAAGGAAATAAAACAAATTGACCATTTATTGAGAGAATCGTGCAACTGTGATTTAATCTAATACTAGTAAGATCGTTTTTTTAATTATTGCGCCGTTTAGCAAATTTTCATAAAGAAAATTTCGCTTACCGAGAGGTCACGACTTTCGGTTTTGCGAAGCTTTTACGCCACCTACAGATATTAGGGTTCTTTCCTTCACTGGAAAATTCTTCCCTGGGGCTTAATTTGTTGGCCAGTTTTAAAGTCAAGTATATAATATACTCTCGTACGCCTTTAATTGTGTAGGTTGACTAACATTTTTTATTATTTTTAGGTTTTCTTTATCTACGTGATGGTTGCTATCTCAAATAAGCCGAGTCACGCATGCTCTATCTACAGTATCGTATCTCCGTTTTGCTAAATATTCTGTAAATTTAGCTTTAGGAGATTGTTTAGCAAATTCCAACTGAGATTGTTATATTTTGGGCTCGTCAGGGTGGAGTAACCAATCATTACATGAAAAGTCTGGTGGTAGTGCAGAAATGGGTTTTTAAAATAATGTATAGAAAGAAATGTACTTATCCATTAGATGAATTGTATTCTGAGAGTGCCGTTTTTGATGTTGGACTGTTTCTTTATTATTTAATTCTTAGACATCATATGGAAAGAAATAGTTTTTCATATTTCAACAACACACCACGAGGGCTCACAGCCTAAATACTATCGTACTGTGGGTGTCGGTAAGGAAGAAAGAGGCAACTTGTTAATTCGGGACTTGAAGGTTTGGACATTCGGAGGAGAAGGAAAAACATGCACTGGCAAGGAATTCCACAACTTGGAAGTACTCGGGACAAAGGAGCGCGCATAACAAGATGTTATATGTCTGGTGACCTGGACAGTAAAAGGGTGCATTCGCCCTGTTCCCCTGGTAGATCTGTTGGGGGCAGCAGGTGGAGGAACTATGGAAGAAAGCTCATCTGAGCACTGCCTGTGCAAATATCTATAAAATAGAGAGAAAGATCACCAACGGCACGTCGGTGGGCAAGGTATGGCAGTCCTTGGGTGAGGGTGGGGTCACCGATAAGACGTATAGCTCTCTTCCGAATGGAGTCCAGGATAGTGAGTGTAGAAGCGGCAGTGTCACCCCAGTTGTGAGAGCAGTATTCGAAGTTTGGCCTTATTTGTGAAGTATATAAGGTATAGAGATTAGCCTGGCGAGCCCGGAAGAGGAAACCTAATTTCTTAGCAGCCGCTTCTACAATTGATTTGACATGTTGGTGCCAATTGAGATTTCGATCCACAGAAATGCCAACAAATAAAAAGGAATCATTACTTTGAATAACTTGGTCGTTCATTGTGATGGGTCTAGGGCTGGTGAATCTCTTATGAGTCTGATATTTTTTGGAGATCCACGGAGACAGAACCCTCCATGAGTCTGCGATCCTCATGTAATTGGGCTCAAGAGGCAGGCCTAGAATATTGCTTTGGTTATGCTTTGGTTATGTTTAGAGCAACAATCTGGGATTCACCGTGTTGTTCCATAGACTTGTTCCAAGAATGGGTGACAAAGCAAAGGAGGTCGGCAGTCGATCTGCGCTGACGGAATCCATACTGTCTGTCGTGGATTAGACTGTGTTTTTCAAGAAATTTTAGTAATTCGTTGTTTATATACTTTTCCATCACTTTAGAGATGACTGAAAAGAGATAAATAGGCCTGTAGTTGCTAGGAAGCGCTTTGGATCCTTTCTTGGAGATGGGTTGTACTCAAGCAGTTTTCCAGTTACTAGGGAATATGCCTTTATTATAAGATATCTGAAACAGACGAGTCAGCACAGGAGCAAGCTCTGGTGCGCATTTTTTGAGAACAAATGCTGGGATCTCGTCAAGGCCAGAGGCTTTCCTGGTATTAAGACAAGAGAGCATCTTTCGTACCTTTTTAGTTTTGAAAATGATATCCGTCATTTTATGCGCGACATTGGGGACTTTTAGTGGTTGAACATTTGGAAGTGAGTTGAGAGTAGAATTGCCGGCGAATAACGAAGCAAAAAGTTCAGCCTTGCCCAGGGCGGTAGAAACAATTTCATCCCCTGAGACAAGAGGTGGGAACGTGCTTTTGCAGAAATCATTCCCAATAGATTTAGCAAGAGTCCAGAAGGGTTTGCCGCCGTTGGAGCTTAAGAGGACTTTGTTTTTGATGTGGTTATTAAACGAGTTTTTTGCCTTAGAAAGAATGCGGACATAGCGGTTTCTTGCTTCGTTAAATGCTTGACGATTTTCTTGACTGAGGTTGTGTAGAAGCGTTTTGTGAGCTTTGACCTTTTCAAGTATGGCCTTGTCACAGGATTTAGAGAACCAGGGCTTTTGAGTGGCTGAAGAGGTTTTCTGTGTACGTGGGATAAATAATTCCATGCCAGCTTGGATAATTTCGGTGACGTTTTGTGAGATATCAGAGGGGTCAGGATGAGAGAAGCAGACAGACGCCTATGGAAATGAGGAAAAGTAATCCCGCATTTCGTCCCAGTTTGCGGAGTTGTAGTGCCAAACGATACGTGGGTGCGATGACTGTGTGACCTCGGGTTGCATTGCGCAGGAAGCAGTGACCATGCCGTGGTCTGAGCGACCAAGGGGGGCAGTGACTGATATCTTATAGCATTCAGGTTCTGTAGTAAGAAGGAGATCCAAGGGATTTAAGCTGTGTGTTGGGATACGAGGAAAGTAAGTAGGTTGCTGAACCATATTGGCTAAAGAATTGCTGACTGCAAAGGCCTCCGCTGCTCTCCCTTGTGGATCGGTTTTTGAAGATCCTAGCCATTCCTTATTATGGACATTGAAATCACCAAGAATAGTGACCTCGGAGGAAGGATAATCAGAAATCAGATAGTCGGTTTTTTCAGAAAGGTAGTCAAAGAGCTGGACAAAGTTGTTGTCAGAAGTTGACTGGTAAATGCAACAGATGAATTTAGTTGCAGCTCTGAGAGAGAGTTTTATCCATAGTATGTCTTTTCTTCCAGCTTCTAAAGTGGGGAGTCTGGTGCAGGGTAGATTGCTTCGGACGTATGCGCACACGGCTCCATGCAATCTAAAGGAAGGAAGGAGCTCATACCCCGGAAAATTAAGGTGATTAGTGCCTGTTTTGGCACTGATTTGGATTTCGGTGAGGAAGAGGAGTTGGGGCCTGTTAGCCTGGAGGAAATGGTGGACGGAGTTCAGGTTAGAATTTAGGCCACATATATTCGAAAAGGATATGTTAAATCTTAATGTTGGCGCCCCCTGTACACCCCTCTCCCGGAGATCCGAATGGGGGGGTATTTTGCCTCCGGAATATTTTGTACAAGGAGGAGCCATCATCATTTTTGCTTATAAGGGAAACCGTACTCATACACCAGAACCGGAAACGTCGTTGGGACTTCACCGGCCCCTTGATGTATGGGGTGGTACCTCCTCGGGCGTGAAAAAATCCTTTACTATTACGTAAAGGAAAATTCCACTACCACCTGCTATGGATTGGATTGGATCAATGTCTACCCCTTTAAAAATAAGATTAATAAAGGGACTATCAATTGTCCAATAGTTATGCTTTTCGACATAGTAGGAGGATACAAAACATTATCATTTTGCATCCATGCCTATTGTCGGCGGTTTTTACTCCCGTTTTTACTCCCGTGTTTTTACTCTTCCTGTATACTGTTTCAAAGGAATTCTTTCTGTATTGATTGAATTTTAAAGAATAAAACTTTTTATGATTTCTGGCATGATAGAGTGTTTTATGCTAACATATTAATGAAGATACAGACCGTCAAATGTGCCTCTGATGTTTTAAAAAAGTGGCCATAACTTTTGGAATGACTCTGTATAGACCCCAACAACTATACACTGTATGAATCGGCAAAACAAGTGGATTTCAAAAATAAAACAATATATGGAGTCTACCATTCAAAAAAAGTGAAATTTGGATTTTATCTAACTTATGCAACACCCTATAAATGCAAAAATAATTTTACTTTGTAGCTAACGTTTGTACCTGCAACTTTTGTTCCAAAATTTTTTGTTAGTATTGAATAATAAACGTGATTTTAAACTTGAACGCACTGTTGGACCAGCATGAACATTGTCCGGGTATTAAGGAAGAAAAGACCAGGGCTGACAATTTACAAAGTTGTTGGTTGGTTGTACACAGTCTCTATTTATAACATTTTGTGCTACCTGGTTCCGCACCGAGATGGCGACCCTGTCGTACATTCCACAATGTTCTATGGCATAGTTTTTGCATGTAGAAAAAAAAAGAATTTATATGTATAAATCTACAAGTTCATAGACTTTGTTATTTTAGTGAATTTTTATTTTTTTAAAATCACTAATAGAGAGGTATCGATGGTGAGACTTTGCAGAAATTTTTGCAAATAAGCGCGAATTTGGGCCCCTAGAACCCATATCCGGGGTCAGTTTCGATTTATATATATATATATATATATATATATATATATATATATATATATATATATATATATATATATATATATATGTATTAAAATTATACAGTGCATCTTACATAGAAGTTACAAACTTGTGGCTGTAATTGATGCGATTTGGTTAAAATATTAAACTGAAACATATCAAAATCCTATTGACACTGACATTTCTTGCTATAAAATTTCGGTATTTCACATTTACAATTTATTCAACCAATCTTCAGTTATTAGCACCTCCAATATTTCCTCTACATCCTTTGAACTTCCCAACCATTTTACACTCCTAAATAGTTTTCTTTCAACTTTAGTTTAATAATATTTTCAAACATTTTATGACCTAATATATATATATATATATATATATATATATATATATATATATATATATATATATATATATATATATATATATATATATATATATATATATATATATATATATATATGTATCCAACCGATAACTCAAAATATAATTAACCGATTTTGATAAAACTCGGCCAGTGCCTTTCTTTTATTAATAGCTTGGATGAGTTCGTTAGCCAGAAAAGTCAGACACGGTTTTCCGGGAAAATTTTGAGTTTTCTTTGGAAAAAATTTTTTTCTCCGAAAATTACAAACATATTTCGATAAAATTTGGTCAAAGACCTAACTATGTGCCAAAATTCAGCTTTCTAGGGTTACAGAAAATTGAGCTATTCAAATTTGAAACATTTATCTTTAATATCACCGCCTTTGATTGTCAATAGCTTATATGAGATCTAGTATGTGGTTGCCGTGGTAATGGAACATTTGATATTATTGCGCAGGTCTGATAGACGCTGTAACTAATGTCGTATGGTAATTGGCATGAGATTATTTATATGTTTATTTGTTTGAGTCGACGAATTATTTGTATCATTTGGGAAATTTTTATATACAAGTACAAATTATTCTTTTATTTAAACTCACAAAAGACCTCTAGCTAAACATGCTCCAATGATGCAGCTCCATAGTGATGAACATTATTCTTGATATAGCAGGCTTTGAAATTACTTTCTACACTGTCAAATATAAGTAGGGCTGGTAATTTTACTTTACGGAACAAAATTAATAATAGTTAAACTTCGCGGTGACAGTGACATTGGTGAAGTTCATCGAATTTTAGTGGATTTTTATTTTAAAAAATTCACTAATAGAAAGGTATCGATGGTGAGACTTGGCAAACTATTTTCAAATGAGCGCGAACTAGGACCCCTAGAACCCATATCTGGGGTCAGTTTCAATTTTTATATGTTTATATATATATATATATATATATATATATATATATATATATATATATATATATATATATATATATATATATATATATATATATATATATATATATATATATATATATATATTTGTGTGTGTGTGTGTATCTGTCTAAAAACTCAAAAAATAACCGATTTCAATTAAACTTGGCAAGTGCCTTTCTTTTATTAATGGCTTGGATGAGTTCGTTAGCCAGGAAAATCGAACGAGGTTTTCCGGGAAAATTTTGAGTTTTCTTTAAAAAAAAATCTCCGAAAATAACAAAGCTGTTTTAATGAAATTTACCATATATATTGCCTTGGGAGAGACCTTACTAAGGACCAAAATTCAACTTTCTCAGCTTATAGAAAATTGAGTTATTCAAATTTAAATTTTCTTTCGAAAAATTTTTTCTCCAAAAATTAATTTTGGAGAAAGTTATTTTAATGAAATTTGGTGGATATCTTGCCCTAGGAAAAACCTTACTACATACCAAAATTAAACTTTCTAAGTGTATATAAAATTGAGTTATTCAAATTTGAAGCATTTAATAAAAATTCACTACCATAACGCACTTGCTGCGTCCAGAGTTTTCTTATTATTTTATGTACACTAAGGTAAATGTGCCTATTATACTTTCATTATGTAAAGTGATACTGTATTGTGGTAAATAAATTATTATTATTAAACAAATTATCTCGTTAGCTAGACTTTGTTTTTGATAACTTTATAATTACCTATTTGTCTACTTAGGATAAGTGTCTTACCTAACTCATCCTCATCATCATCTACCAATAATGATGGTTCAGCTATTTTTTCTGGAAAATCTATGACGGAAATATTTCTCGGTGGTGATACATCTTCACTTTCGACAACAATGGCTTGATTGTCAGGAATATCAATAGCATCTGAATTATCTCTATACAACAAATCAAAAGGTCTAGTTGGTATGGCATAGACAACAGTCACGGCTACTGGAGCCTGTGTTGAAACAAAGGTGCTCCTTTGGATTGGTGCTATCACAGCACCCACCCTTATTGGTATCTTGATGCCTCCATGGACTATCTCAACTTCTGAAGGGAACACCACACTCGACTTGAGGCTGTAAACAAATATAGGTTGATCCAGAGTGATTCTCACAGCTGGCGTACATTGCTCTAGTTCATCTCTGTCATTCTTGATCGTCATGGCTGGTTTGTCTCTGGCTACATGCATGACGTGAGCATCGCTCACCATTTTCATGTTTTCTTTTGACACGACTAGCATAGGAACTACAGTGAATTTGGTTGAAACTGAATATGGCACTTCTGCTAGGATGTTAAGGATTGGTAAATCATCTGGTGTGGCTAAATATGATGCGGTTATTTTATCTTCTAAATATCCATGACTAAATGTTGGTACGAGTGGTGGGTATGCTGGTATCTGGCCTCCGTAGTTATCAATGTTGTTGTAATATGGTGTCTGATATGGAAAGAAGTTGTAAAATTGGTTGTATAGATGAGGAGTACCGTTCGCCGTGGCAAGATACGTCAACGCAGATATTAATATCTAAAACAAAAACAACTCAATACATCATTATGTCGATCGTATTTATACATGTATAGGGTCATTGGCCACATTTTGACCCAAGGTTTATGGATTAGGTAGGTTGTCTGGTAACTCTGAGAGGGGAGAGGCGTGAGAGGAGGGCATTCCGTCATGTGTATTCTAGACGCGGATAACTCCTATAGTTTCACATTGCATTTTGGTGCTTTAAATAACATTTATTAGAAATTTGTGTAACTTTTTATGAGTTTGCTAAAAATCTTTCTAACACGATCAGTTGTGGATTTATTTTAATTGCCAAAGACAATATTTAATTTTGTGAGGTATTGCGTTGTAAACATAACTGCACACTGAATTAGTGGTATTACGAATTGGACGTTATTTATTCAAGATTATTTTTATATTAGCAATTAAATAGGCGAATCGTCATAAAGGTTCATATGTGTTTAATGTAAACAATTGGTTATAGGTATATATACTTGAAACAAGATCTCAATGGATTCTTCTTCTTACTACGCCGTCTCCCTACGAAGGTTGGCGATCCAACTGGCTATAATGGTGCGTGATACAGCACCTCTAATAATCTTCACAGATCCGAACCATCCACGCAGATCTTTCAGCCATGAGTTCTGCCGTCTGCCCTCGATCTTTCCTTGGAGCTTTCGTTCTTTGATGGTTGTCAGCAATTCTTTGCCTTTACCTTGTGACGAAGTCTATATTTTCAGAACAACTGTATGTACTGGAAACGGCTGTTCGAAAATAAATATAATATATTTCATACAAATAAAAATTCCACGCAGTAAAAATTATTATCTTCATCATTAACATTTCTTAAAAGTACGCATTTCCGAATTATCGCGGCGGTGTAAAAACATATCGGCAGAGATAAGGATAAGGTATCTTCCACCGATTAAGATGTTTCAGCCGGGGACTGGACAGAGAGAATTTAACTACTGAGGTAGATAGTTCACCGTTTGCCGTAGCGTGTTGAAAAATATTTAGCTGGAAATTATATTCAAGAAATAGAGTCAGCTTATAGAAGTTGTAGAGAAACGTCAGTATACCGTACCCTCTTGTCCGTGGTTGTGAGAGACAAGTCCGTGGCGTAATAAACCTATCTAACGCCGTCGAGGTAAGAATATTTTAGTTTTGCCTCATTTGGTATAATTGTAGCGAATTTTCGGATATTTTCCCTCAGTCCCCAAGCGCCTACCCGTCGACGTCGAGGCCACGAGATTTAGTGCCGTTCCCCTTCATGATCCTATCCCCTCATTGTTAGCGTGTCGTAATACTTCTGGAAGGTAATGCTGTATCTAACATAGACCTTCTAAGGGTATTAACTACGACTGTTCCAAGCCGACTCTGGTCTGGACGCTGTAGTACACAAGCAGGCCAAGGTCGAGTTGGGATACGACAATATCCTTTTACAGGGTGTTCCCCTGTAACCCTCCCGCTCCTTATCGACGCCCTGACGTCGAGGCGCTGGATCTCTTGTTGTCGGCTCCGTCGGCTAGGCGCCTTTTTAGCTATTTGAGGAGCGCGTCTCCAATTGACCCATTTAACGGCTGCATCCACGGGTTGTAAACCACCGCACTCGAGGTTTCCGTCCGCGTGACTCCCGCATTTTCTTTCCGTGGGGAATAAGTGATTTCGTTGGCCCGTCACCAGCAATACGACTTGTCTTAGAGTAAGTTAGAGCGATAAGTACATTTCATATTGTGAGCATACCAGTGTGTTGTAAAATCTTATAATGTAATAAATAGAGTGGAAACTACGTTCAGTCTGTTTCATAATCTTAAATAAATCTGCTACACCCTTATAAACTTTCGGAAGGTCAGGTAAATACCGGGGGAGCGATTAAAGCCTGCAACCCCGGAGGTATCTATACGGCCTGCTACATCACAGGCTACCGGACCCTCTCCACGGAGCTATCCAGGCACTCCGGCCACGCCAGTGGTCGGAGTCTTGTGACGAGGTCGCAAGACACCCTCGTAGGGAGTAAACCCTCTAAAATCTGGCGCCCGGGACCGTTCCTGTAAATCCATTGATCCGTTTTACCGTATAATTCACCCCGCAAGTCAGGCCTCGTTACAACCTATTCTCCATAGCACTTCCTCGTTGGTTATCCTATCTACCCAGGATATACGCAGTTTACGGCGATACAAGTATTGCTATGAGACGGTTAAATTAGCAATGTTTTGTAGAATTTCATGCTCGTTGAAAATATGGCTTGTATTTTTCCCTGCCTCTTTTGTTTTCGGGTTATTTTGAAGAAACCTAAATTTGTCGATTTCTTTTTTCTTCAATATCTAAGTAGGCGTTGATCTGACATTTCTAAGACTTTCACATTATCAGGACACGTTTTACAGAGTAATCTTTTTGTGCTATTCTCAACTTTAAATTGTCATTTATTTTTGAGCTACAGGTATCAACGTTTGTTTTTATTATAGCAGCCATATTGGGTTTTTTGCTCATGTGATAGCCTGTGAAAAGAGCCTTCCAATGATGTACAACATGCTTGAGAAATTTTGTAATTGCGCTCACAATTTTGAGAAAAACCGTTTTGATGATAGCAGGCTATGAAATCCAATACCAGGAAACAAATGACAAAAAAAGTGTTCAAAAAGCAGTAGGCCATGTAGTCAAATCCAATACCAGAAAACAAATGACAAAAAAAGTGTTCAAAAAGCAGTAGGATATGGAGTCTAATAATAGACTTCTACTTTTAACATAATTTTCCGTAATGATTCACGATAAAAAATATTGTGATTTGATTTACAATACTTAATTAGGTAATAATACTAGGTAATATTATGTGAAACAGTTTAATAATGAAGCCCGGTAATAATAAATAGAAACTTAAACTCCACAAAATAACACAATTAGCAACGGAACTCAACAAATAATAAAATAGAAACTTAAAATAACACTAAATATAAAATTGTTCAATATGGCCACTGTTTTGTTCAATGCACTTTATACACCTTCTTGAAACATGCCTGAAAACTCTGGTGAGGGCGTTTCGGTTAATATGATTTATAGCTTCCGTGATTCTGTTTGGTAACTCATTGATATTTTGTGGTGGATTGAATTTATATACATCATTCTTCACAGTACCCCAAAAATAAAAATCCATGGGTGTTATATCAGGACTTCGAGCACACCAATGAACAATGTTACAAATGACACGATTATTAAAATTTTGGTACAAAAATTCTTTGACGATCCTAGCATTGTGAGCTGGACAACCGTACCAAATCTCATCTAAATTATCATAAACTCGTCTAATTGTTGGTAAGATATCATTTCTCGATAGATTAAGATACCTTTCCCCAGTTAAATTATTTTCAAAAAAGAACGGACCAACAATGAAGTTACCTGAATTTTTTTTTAAATTAACTGTCTAATCTACAAATAAAAATCACAGTTTTTTACCTAATAAGCCGCACCAAACATTAATACCAAATCTGTCTTGCAATCGTCTTTCTTCCTTTAGATGGGGATTTTCATTTGCCCAATAATTATGACGACTATACACACCACAATTTGTAAATCTGGATTCATCAGTCCATATTATTTTCAGATGAAGATTTTCATCTTGCTGACATTGTCCTTGATACCATCTGCAGCATTGAAGTCGCTTAGGGTAATCGTCAACATTTAAGCCTTGTACGACTGTAATAAGACTGTTTCTCCCATGGCCAATTTTACGTAGCGTATTCGCGAGATAAATGGAGCCCAAACAATGTCCCATTATAATACAAAGTTGCCTTCCCACAGTAAGGACCGTCGAGCCAGCTGTAGACTTAGAGGAGCCCACAAGTATGCAGGCTCAGGCTAGCAAATTGGACGGAATATCGCTCGTGAGAATCTGCATCAGCAGATCCTTTGTTACACCCAGAGATAATAGTGCCACGCCTGGAGTGTAGTGTATAAATAGGCTGCTCACAAGGATACGACCGTTAATTCATGTTCCGAGTAGTTAGACTCTGCACATCGCGTGTTAGACTTTAGATCACATGTAGGTTGATCGTTACATTTATCATTAATTTGTTTTTGTGTTAAGTAATTAAGTATTGATTGCTTAAAGTATTAAATAAATTGTTTTAAACATTCAAACGTCTTAACCGTAAAAGTTAAGTCGCGTGTGAGCTCACCCCATAGCCTAATTGTACTGACACTACCCTCTGAAGTAGTAAAGAACGTCGTATATAAAGAAATAATATAAAAAATACCTAAGTCTTTTCTTTTTTTTTTTTTTTCACTAATTACTGACTTGAAATTTTGAATTTCTTCTTCTGCAATGTTAACCGTGGCTTTAGATTGAATTGGTCTATGTATGTCAGTTTGTTTTACCAACTTTGTACATAATTAAGTAGTTAGAATTGTAATTCAACCTGACACGTTCGGGTAAAAAGGTTACTGATTATATATATATATATATATATATATATATATATATATATATATATATATATATATATATAAATATATATATATATATATATATATATATATATATATATATATATATATATATATATATATATATATATATATATATATATATATATATAAACACACACGCACACACGGAACTCTATGGATTAAACTTATTCGTACTTACGTACAAGCAAACCCGGTAGTAAATGTTTTGAGATCAATTTAAATAAAAACGCCCGTAGTTTACTTACAAACTTATGTAGGACGACTATTTTTTTAATTAATACTTTTAGTTTATAAAAACTTTTTACAATTGGCACAACTCTTACAACGTAGCATACAAAAAATAGTAAGCACTTCTGGGTCTTAACGATCTAATTAGGTCAAACGCGTCGCTAATAAATTTACTAAATGGCAAGAAATAAGAAGAGGGAATCTTAAAATCAAGGATAATTATCACTGCACTTGTTCTTCTAAAATTGAAATTAAATAAGGAGCTAGAAAATTGTTGCACCATCTGCTGGGCACCATTTGCCAGGAGCATTTTCTGGCGATCCATTTCTTGAAACATGTTCGTTTAGGTAGACGAATATAAATGCTTCACAAATCTATAATTTTCTCAGATATGTAAGTAAAAGCAAAAAAACTCTGACAAGCTATTAGCGATGTTTGTTTTTTTGACAAAGGCACTATTTATCGAGTTTACAATCCCCCATTACAGCCAAGGTAATCATGAGGATCACCTAATAATGAAGGCTGGTCGAAGAAAACTTTAACAAAGATGATATTTAATGAGACAAGTTATAGAATTAATCACAGTCTACCTCACATAACATGACTAATTGCATGAATTATCTGCACCAAATAAGAAAAGAGCTTATATTGAAGCAGGTAGAGAACGAAACAAACGTCTTGATTTCATAAATTGGCCTATTATGTTTTTAGCACGATATGCATTGCTTTGGACTTAAATATAATCAACGTGCCTACCAACAAACAACAGAAGCAAGGGACAGTTATGGCTACCAAACTCATAATATTATCATTTGCCAAA
Organism: Tillus elongatus; assembly: GCA_964006375.1. Taxonomy (NCBI): domain Eukaryota; kingdom Metazoa; phylum Arthropoda; class Insecta; order Coleoptera; family Cleridae; genus Tillus; species Tillus elongatus. The sequence goes on from OZ023265.1 coordinate 178,476,528, forward strand.
AAATTCATGTAACGAAAAACTAAATAAGTTTGAATTAAAATGTTAAAGAATTGTCAAATTTCTAAGTTTTGCTTTGTTTTAAGTACAAATCTGTAATATTTTATGTTAATGATAGAAAAAAAACCTATCAAAATACACAGAATAGCGCATTAGATTATCTATTCTTAGTTTCGGCTTCTCAGTAAGTGTATAAATTCATTAGCTGTGAAGCACCAGAATAGTAGACAAGTGCTAACCACATTCTGTATATAGCGTTGTAAAAGTGATGCCAATTGTAAAAGGTTTTATAAACTAAAATTCAATCCAAAAATTCGTCGTCTTGCAGAAGTTTGTAAATAAAATACGAGTGATTTTATTTAATTTTATTTGAAAACATTGACTACGGGGTTTTTTGTATATGAGTTTGCAATACAAAAAATTCGGGACGCAGGAAGTGCGTTATAGTAGCGGATTTTCGTAAGAATTGTACACCACATTATACGGCATATTAAAGTTAATACTTTAAACTTACATAGACCTTGAAGATAGATTTTAGAGGTCCTAGTACGCGCACATTCGAGGAATTCTTTCGAAAGTGTTACCATCGATATCTCTCTATTATCAAAAAAATCTTGCGTTCTAACTCATTTTGATAAAAATGCACAGAACTCGTCATGTAGGAGTCGATTATCCGATGTACACGACTTAGCCAACTTGGCTACGCTCGACATATATGTACTAGCAGGCATATCCCGTAATACATGTCTAACGTCTTTACTATTTACACAAAACAATTTTGATTTACAATGGATTTTATGCTCTTATTTTAACGAAATAAAGGAAAATAACGACTTGGACACATATCTAGGAGCTTGTTAGTCATTTCTTGTCGTATTTTTCACTGACATTCGTACTCCTACCATAATTATCAGTTTTGACGTTTTAACTTTCTTGAATTAGATTTAATTAATTAACAATTAATTTACCTCTAACTTTTTTATCTTTTAATATAGATAACTGAAATTTTGTATATAAGATACTCTTTATGTCAGAAACCAGCATAGAAAACTCGGTTGCCCTATCTTTGTTATTTCCGGAGATATAATTTTTTTCCGAAAGAAAACACAAAATTACGACATATAAAAATTGAAACTAACCCTGGATATGGGTTCTAGGGGGGGGGGGTGTCTAGTTCGCGCTCATTTCAAGAAATTTTTTCAAAATTCGAAAGTCGGGATCTCCTCATTAGTGAATTTTCTTTAATAAAATTCAATAAACTCACAAGAATACAGTACACCGATAGAAAGACGAATAATTGTGTGCTAGAAGAGGTGAAAGAAGAAAGATGCTTTCTGAAAGAAATTGAAAGAAGTAAAGCAACATTTTTTTGCCATATTCTGAGACTTAATAGTTATCTGGGAACATTATTTGGACGACACATTCTTGTAAAAAAGGGAAGAAGTAGATCAATAGGGATTTCTGGAAAACCAGTCCCAAATAATGAAGCACCAATGAAATTAAAAGAGCTGCTGTAAACAGAGAGTCATGGTTGCGACGACAGGGTGATATCGCCTGTAGACTGTGATGATGATGAACCACCATTTTTGTACGGAACTTTATCATTACACTGTCTGTGCAGATTGCATATTTTATGCACTCGTTTTTTAGTTAACTACACTTGCAATTGGAACATAAAGCGTAAGCATGACACCACCCAGTTTGGGAAATCCCATTGCCTTGGCCAATAAAGAAGTACAAATTAGTACTTAAGATAATTACATTTTATTACACAAACTATATTAACTTTTTTTTCAACCATAGACAGTAAAAACCAAATAAGAACCGCTAGGTCGCCCACTAAGTTACCCACTTTCACTAGCAGCTATATGTAGCAATCGCATATGTCTTCAGATGCAGGTTCACGGCTCTTGCCAATGTCAGTGTCGTACAACAACCTTTGCCTGGTCATCGTTACTACATTAGTTTATGATTATAGTAACTTTTATATACCTAGTGTTGTTTTATGGTATAATACATACTCATGTATCCGATATTAAAATTATTTTTTTATTACTTGACTTATAAATTCATTTCAGAAGATGATTAGTTCTGCAAACCCTACACCCATAAACAAAGGAATTCAGGTATCTTTCAGCAATAATTTGTTTAGATGGATAGCATGATATGAAACAAATTATAAATGAAAGAGCAGAAAAAAATATAGCGAAGCAGATACGCCATTTGTTAGATGAACAGATTAAACGAATCGCTGGCTGCAATAGATTAAGCATATCTATATAATATAACCTGTAGTTAGCCCAACGATTTAGCCGAAAATTGTTTATGTAACAGTTGGGTAAAAAAAACTTATCTTAAAACTTGTCTCACGGGATGAAACAAAATTTTCTTCTGGTTTAAAAAAGTTGTAAGCTTTTGATGTGCAACTTTCAGTACGTTTGCAAAGCTACAATTATTGTACAAGGCTCCTAAGTTGCCTAACCAAAATATGAGTCTTCTTTGTTGGTTTCTCTTGTTTTTGACATTTTCTTAGACGACGTGCAACAGCACAAACAAAAAGAAAATTGAATGTACACGAACTAAAAGATGCGTAGACTCTAGATAGTATAGAGAAAAAAAGTTCGGGGCGCAGCAAGTGCGTTATAGTAGCGAATTTTCATAAGAATTGTACACTATTATTATACGGCATATTAGTAAAGTTAATACTTTAAACTTACACAGACCTTGAAGATCGATTTAAGAGGTCCTAGTAGGCGCACATTTGAAGAATTCTTTCTAAAGTGTTACCATCGATATCTCTCTATTATCAAAAAAAAAATCTTGCGTTCTAACTCATTTTGAGAAAAATGCCCAAAACTCAATTTTCTATGAAGTTAAATAACTAAATTTTGCTCTGTCTGTAGATAGTGTAAGTCTCTTTAAAATAAACTTGTATTACAGATTTTATTAAAGTTATACAGAAGATTTCCAGAAGGAAACTTAACTCATATTTAGAAAAGTAAATTATAAACGTATCAGTTATTTTTCCTTATTAATCGCCAGTATCATTTCGTTTTAGTCAACACAATCAAACCGGTTTTTTCAATATCAACAATAACAAGATTATAATTTCAGACAGGTGACAAATTTATTTAGGCGTTCTAAGCAAAAATGAGATGTTGTTCAAAACATATGAAATCTGTGTACTATTGTTTCTCCAAATGTTAAAATAAAAAATAAAAAACATACATTTATCGAGCTAGATTCGATCGCGTAACCTTTTGCTTGGGAGGCAAGCGAGAGGTCTCCTGCACCATCGAGACACACGTCAACTTACGTTTTATTTGCGTGATACTTTAGATCGGCTTCATGCCCGGGATATTATATTCAAAGTATACGTAACAATTATTAATTACAGAATTGGTAGAATTACCATTGAAACACATCCCACGGCTGTTTTGGTGTTATGTTTAAGTTCAAAGATAAAATAAACTATTTTAGAATCATTTTTATAGAGACTTTGCTTGATTTTGTTTGAAGTTCTGCTATATTATGCTACAGCATAATATATCCATGCTGCGCTAAAACTGTATTTGGGGCCGGTAATAAAGCTACAAATATGGTGTATTTTAATAATTGATTGAATTCCCAGTAAATAACAATCAATTGGCAAAATTTTTAATTTCATGTCGTCTGTCATTTTTCATAATTGCGGCCGAGATATCACGATTGTTGGTTCGGGTAGTATGTTTTCTGCCTGAATTTTATTTTTAATTTGGAAAAAAACTCTAAATGTTGTGTACCAAATTACTTAAAATTAACAACGTAGGTTTATTTACACTATTTCTAGTCACATGTAAGGTCTCATTCCAGTTACTCTGATACTTACAAAAATATAGCGTTTTAAAACAGTTTCCCCGATTTTCCACCGGAAAAACTTGACCATAAAGGCTGATTAACGAACTCGACCTCGGTTTTCGCACAAACAAGATTTTTGTCAAGTTTGATTAAAATCAGTTTAGTATTTTTTGAGTTATTGCTCAGATACATATATATATATATATATATATATATATATATATATATATATATATATATATATATATATATATATATATAATTTTAGCGGACCTTGGTTTTGCGTTCTAGGGACCCAAATTCGCACTCATCAGAAGACATTTTTTCAAAAGCTTTTTGTCATTACCTCCCTATTAGTGAATTTTTATTAATGAAAATTCGCTAATAAATAAAGCAAATGTCAACGCTGGAATATTTTTTCTATTAAATAAATTATAAAATGCAAAGAATTTGCGTCTAAGTCATCATGAACTATATTGTGTTACCACAAGATGAGTGCTTACTCGCTTCTTGAATAGTTTGAGATTATGTAAGTTTGGAAATATGTCTACCAAGTGGACATTCCAAAGCATAGACGGTCGAAGAAAGAACGAAGATTCGTAACTGTTCGACAAATGGGTAATTTGACACCAAAGGCGTGCAATTTTTGACTAAAACGATCTAAGATCGCAAGCGGAGATATTAACGAAACAATTTCTGAGGAGCAATGTCAATTATCGATCGAAGAGCCAGAGATATTCAAACTTTTTCATGGGTTCTACAGAAGCTAAAATTGGCTGTTATCGATGAGAACCTGTTGTGAGGAATAATTTTTTTTTAATTTCAACAACACACCACGAGGGCTTACAGCCTAAATACTATCATACCGTGGGTGTCGACAAGGAGGAAAGAGGCAACTTGTTAATTCTAGACTTGAAGGTTTAGAGGTTCGGGGGAGAGGAAAAAAACATGTGCCGGCAAGGAATTCTATAACTTAGAAGTCCTCGGGACAAAAGAGCGGGCATAACAAGATGCTCTATGTCTGGTGACCTGGACAGTACAAGGGTGCATTCGCTCTGTTCCCCTGGTAGATCTGTTGGGGGCAGCAGGTGAAGGAACTATGGAAGAAAGCTCCTCTGAGCAGTGCCCGTGCAGATATCTATAAAAGAGAGAGAGAGAGAGGTCACCAACGGCACGTCGGTGGGCAAGGGATGGCAGGGTAGGCTCACCGATGAGACATACAGCTCTCTTCTGAATGGAGTCCAGGATAGCGCGTGTAGAAGCGGCAGCAGCATCCCAGATGTGGGAGCAGTATTCGAGGTTTGGTCTTATTTGTGAAGTATATAAGGTATAGAGATTAGCTGGTGAAAAGTATTTGCGAGCCCGGAAGAGGAAACCTAATTTCTTAGCAGCCGCTTCTACAATTGATCTGACATTTTGTGCCAATTGAGATTTCGATCCACAGAAATGCCAACAAGTGAAAAGGACTCTTACTTTGAAAAACTTGGTTGTTTATTGTGATGGGTCTAGGGCTGGTGTATTATGAGAAAGAAAGCAAGACTGTGATTTGGTGAGGTTGAATTGTACAAGATTTCTACTTCCCCAGTCTAATATTTTTTGGAGATCCACGGAGAAAGAACCCTCCATGAGTCTGCGATCCTCTTGTAATTAAGCTAAAGAGACAGGCTTAGAATATTGTATATTTAAGTGGAGGGTGCTGTCGTCCGCGTAACTGTGAACTGGGTTGGATGTGCTAGAGAGGAGGTCATTGATGTGGAGAAGAAACAAAGTAGGGGCTAAAGCTGAACCTTGAGGAACTCCTGCATTATTTGGATACAGTTTAGAGGAATGGCCATCCACGACAACAGAAATGCTCCGGTTTGAATTTGCTGTCCACGTACAGAGTTTTGGTGGTAGGCTATAGGCCGGTAGTTTATTAAGCAGCGCTGCGTGCCAGACCTGGTCGAATGCTTTGGATATGTCTAGAGCTACAATCTGGGATTCACCGTGTAGTTACATAGACTTGTTCCAAAAATGGGTGACAAAGGAAAGGAGGTCGGCAGTTGATCTGCGCTGACGGAATCCATACTGCCTGTCGTGAATTAGACTGTGTTTTTCAAGAAATTTTAGTAATTCGGTGTTTATATACTTTTCCATCACTTTAGAGATGACTGAAAGGAGATAAATAGGCATGTAGTTGCTAGGAAGCGCTTTGGATCCTTTCTTGGGGACGGATTGTACTCGAGCAGTTTTCCAGTTACTAGGGAATATGCCTCTATTGTAAGATGTCTGAAACAGACGAGTCAGGACAGGAGCAAGTTCTGGTGCGCATTTTTTGAGAACAATTGCTGAGATCTCGTCAAGGCCAGAGCCTTTCCTGGTATTAAGAGGAGAGAGCATCTTTCGTATCTTTTTAGTTTTAAAAATGATATCCGTCATTTTATGCGCGACATTGGGGACTGTTGGTAGTTGAACATTTGGAGGTGGGTTGAAAGTAGAATTGCCGGCGAACAACGAGGCAAAAAGTTCAGCCTTGCCCAGGGCGGTAGATATAATTTCATCCCCTGATAGTTTTAAACTTAAGATACATCTATTTTGTGTGGCCGGATCCAATAGCTTGCTGCTCTATGTGAGTTTATTCTTGGTAAGGATTTTAGAAGAATTATAGTTACTGTAATTGTTATCGTTAGCTTGGAAATTTTCAATGCACCTATCCATTAGGAACACTAGTTGTTTAAAGACGTAAAGTCAAATAGGGAGAGGCTTTTCATATAGAGTTCGCAACGTCTGTCGAAAGGCCAGGTCAGCTCAGGTCAGATGTGTAATGGAATAATTTTACCAAATACGGACCGTTTTTTCTTTAAATTACTTTAGATTTACATACGAAAAGTGCTTACATAGGTGTTGTGCTCGGTGCTGTGTGACCCTATCATTATTCAATTTAAATATACCTATTATTATGAATGGATTTATTTTTACGTAACTGAGTACCCTGAAAGAAGAAACAGAAAATAACGATCTACTGGTCAGCGAGTTTTGTCCACAAGAATCCCATTCAACTGTGTCTACATGGTCATAAATTTTTGTCGTTAATGCATTTTAAACATAAACCGCCATATACGTGAATTCCCTGTAAATATTTACAACTTTTGAACATTTTGTTTTTAAGATGTGGCAATCTTTTACTAATTTTATGCAGCTGTCTCGAGTTCTTTTTATTTTATTATGTCACACATATTCCCTGAAAATTAAATGACGATCGCTTCGATTTTATGTTTAACAAACACAATGATGGCTTGAATTTGAATAGTTAAAACATTATAGGTAATAAATAATAATAAAAAATACATATTGATGACCCATCAAAATCTGTATAAGGAGGCGTTCGAAAGTTTAAACTTATCTATTAAAAAGCTTCGCAACGGATCGATCTGATTTTGCCTGGCAATGCCTTATAAGACTCGTTCCACGCTTCGGAGGGGGAGCTAATCCGTCGCCCCCTTGTACCATTCGATGTTGGGCACGTTAAAGATCCACACCATCCTTATGGGATTCGGTAACATTTTCAGGAGAGTCGGGTGAAACGTCTCCCTGGCGTCAGTGATTGGCCATAGTCGCGGATATAAAACGACGTTAAAGAAACATAGCATACGATACAAAAGGTTCTAATTACGGCTCATTGGAAGTAATTCTACTTAATTTGTGACCTGTACTTAGCAATTTTTTAAAAGTTAGAATTCGCTAAAAGGATAAATGAAATATATTTTTTTCGGAGACTTTAACGAGCGATTAAGCTGCCAAACCACTACATACAAACTGGGAGACTACTTCTCTGGCTTCACTGTTGGGTTTGGTTTCTATAAGTGAAGGGCGTAGCTAGCGCGTAAGTTAACTGGGGCAAGTGGGCCTTCTGAATTCTACATGCTCTAGGATGTTCTGCAACGTTTTTGTAACCGGTTTCCCTACTCTTGGCAGCATCCTCAGACAGATAAAAATTTAATTAATACGAAATCATGACAACGACAAATAAAGATCTGTTGCTATGTTTTGATCAAAAAATTATATAAAAATTAAAATTAAACACAAATGACGGATGAGGTCTTCAAGATGTCTACGTGATGTATGTCAATATTTAACATAAAGATCGAACTAACCTATAACAGTAATTACTATAATAACAGTTACAACAATAAATTAACTAAACAATAACAAAGCAGACTATATACAATGAAAATATCGACATACATCAATTTATTTTCGTATTACAACTTTTTGAAAAAGTATTTAGATTTATTTTGTTTGATTTAATTAGAAAGAAGAATATATAAGAAAGGGGAACTCGTGAAATCAGTTTGCTCATTTAAAACAAAGTATCTATTGTCGTGTGTGTCTTTTTCGACTTCTAAAGCTTCAAAAAAGTCTAGTTTGCGCTTTTCATTACAAAAATGTTGTCGTTTTATGCGGTTACTTAGTATAGCTCTATGTTGGCTATCAATAATATGTTTTGCAAATGTAGATTTGTCATCGTGGTTATTTCTAAATGCAGAAATATGTTTTTTGTATCGGGTGTTGAAATTTCTAGAAGTTTGACCTATGTAGATTGCGTTACAATGTGTACAAGGTAATTTATAAACTCCAGCTTTTGTCAAGAAACAAGATTTTTCTTTTGAGTTAAATAATTAATCACGCATCGTGTTGTAAGGTTTAAAAGCTACCTTTATATTAGTAAAGGTATTTAAAATTTTTGAAATGTTTTCTGAAATGGTACAAAAATAAGTTATAGAAATATAGGTACCCGTTGTCTTCTTTGTCTCTAATATTTGGATAAATTAAATTAATCGCTAATTTTTAGTCCTTTCTCTCTATCATTTTATCTATTATTTTAACAGAGTAGCCGTTATTAAATGCTATTTGCTTAGTTATTAAAATTTATTTTTTAAAATTGTTATGGGACATAGGTATTGAAATACTTTTTTGTCTATGGTAAAGGACTTAAATTTTAATTTCACTTTGGTTGCTACGTATTAGCCTACTAAACGAGAAAGGTGTGTGTGTGTGGTTGTGTGTGGTTAGATAAAGGAGTTATTTATCAGCCAAGGATTTTTATAATTGTTCGTTTCACTTGGTTCAGACTTGCAGCAAGGAAAGGAAAAAAATTGGAAGGATGTTGTTTACGAAAATTTTACACTGTAGTTAGTATATTTTTACCTATACACACATACCTAAAGCACATATACATTTGAGCGAGAGGTACCTGGTTCGATTATTGGGCGGGTTAACGAGAAGTTGGCCTAGTCTGGTAAATCGGACAAAGTAAATAGTGATAGAAGAAAATGAGCTAATGACTAAAGATGCCACAGCCATTGAAATAAATAATAATAAAACAATTTTCGCTTATATTCGCAACTTATTACGTACACCGAAAACAGTGTTACTTCACCACGTTGAAATTTAGCCGAACTTTTCTTGTAAGAAATGTAGACATTTTAACGTGTCTAATATTGCACGAACCAATGGCGTAACGTCTCCTAGATAAAACTCAATTATTTATTTTAAAGTGCATCCTCGGTGGTAAGGTAAGAATAAAGGTAAGAACGTGTGCCTCTGGACCCTAGGGATCAATTCCCAATCGAAACCTCAAATTATTCTTCAGTACATACTGTAAATTAACATCAACCAAGGTTGTGGCATTGTGTTTGAGCAACCTAAGCCTTTCAGAGGGGCCGTTAAGTCGCTGGTCGCGTTTATCAGGAGATGTTGGGCACCCTAAATAACGCTACCCTCCTTACATAAATGAAGGGATTCGGTCAAATTTGCAGGATATTGAGGTCCCTGGCGTTGGTGGTTGATCATAGTCGCGAAAATAGACCGACGTTGAAGAAAAAAGGAACAAAAAATGTCGAGGCGCAGCAAGTGCGTTATAGTAGCGAATTTTCATCAGAATTGTACACTATTATTATACGGCATATTAGTGAAGTTAATACTTTACACTTACACATACCTTGCAGATCGATTTTAGAGGTCCTAGTACGCGCACATTTGAAGAATTCTTTCGAAAGTGTTACCATCGATATCTCTCTATTATCAAAAAAATCTTGCGTTCTAACTCCTTTTGACAAAAATTTCCAAAACTCAATTTTCTATAAAGCTAAAGAAGTAAATTTTGCTACATCTGTAGATAGTGTAAGTCTCTTTAAAATAAACTTGTATTACAAATATCATTAAAGTTATACAGAAGATTTCCAGAAGGAAACTTAAATCATATTTAAAAAAGTAAAGTATCTGCCAAATTATAAACGTAGCAGTAATTTTTTCTTACTAATCGCCAGTATGATTTCGTTTTAATCAACATAATCAAACCGGTTTTTTTAATATCAACAATAACAAAATTATCATTTCAGACTCAAAGGTGACAAACTTATTTTGGCGTTTTAAACAAAAATGAGATATTGTTCAAAACGTATGAAATCTGTGCACTATTGTTTCTCCACATGTCAAAATAAAACATAAAAAAACATACATTCATCGAGCTGGATTCTATCGCGTAACCTTCTTATTAGGAGGCAAGCGCGATGCCCCCTGCGCCATCTAGGTACACGTAAACTAACGTTTTATTTGCGTGATACTTTAGATCGGCTTCATGCCCGAGATATTATATTTAATGTATACTTAATCAATTACAGAATTAGTAAAATTACCATTGAAACACATTCCACGACTGTTTCGGTCTTATATGACTTTTTTTAAGTTTAAAGATAAAAGAAACTACTTTAGAATAATTTTATAGAGACTTCGCTTGATTTTGTTTACATTTCTACTATATTATGCAACAGCATAATATATCTATGCTGTGCTAAGACTGTACTTGAGGCAGTTCATAAAACTAAAAATATAGTGTCTTTTAATAATTGATTGAATCCCCCAGTTAAATAACAATCACTTGGCAAATTTTTAATTTCATATTGTCTGTCATTTTCCATAATTGCGGTCGAGATTTCACGATTGTTGGTTCGGGTAGTAAGTTTTATGCCTGGTATATATTTAGTTTGGTAACCGTGATTTATGGCTTATACCTGTTGTATGAATCAATCTACGCGTGGCAGTTAACTACTCTGTCTGTCAGGCATTGGACTTTAACCACTAAGTCATTTCAACGTATGTCTTTGCGATTTTATTTTTAATTTAGAAAAAACTCTAAATATTGTGTACCAAATTACTTAAAGTTCACAACGTAGGTTTATTTACACTTTTTATAGCCACATGTAAAGTCTCATTACAGTTTTTTTTTATTGTCATTACTTCAGTTTCCAAATATCCAAAAATATGCAAATTTGGCATAAAATGGACCTACTCAATCCCATTTCAGAAACTCTTTTCAGATTTTTTCTATTGCTTTTCCTTTTATTACAATAGAGCCGAGACATTAAGTTTCGCTCACCCTGTACAAATGTGTTTTGGAAGGTTGCGCAAGTGATTTATCTATTGCTTTGCTGCTGTATATGTCCACATAATATTAATTAGTAATATCCTAGCATTGGCTCACCATTAGCGTCTGAAAACTCAAATATAGGCAATTATTTATTTGTAGATCAGATAAGCGTTGCATAGCTGCAACTCATTATTTATTTTTAGTTCATCATTCCGTTACCTTTATTTAGTCGTGTTTTTACCATTTATATTAATGACAATATCCGTCATGATTACCCGATTGCATGAAGAAATTTACATACAGCATGGTCCAAAAGAAATGGTACACACAGCATCAGTAGATGTTTGGAGTCAAAATATCAGTTCACAAATCAGGATGCTAAAGTAAGAAATGAAATTTGGATTTTCCTTGATATATAGAAAAATATTTGATATATTGTCTTGAAAATTGGTGGAAGTGAGTTACTCAATGTGATGTCTGTCTGTATATCTGTTTTGGCGGAGGCAGCTAGCCATTAGCGCAGTTTAACTGTGGCTGGTGACTACAAATCAATGATTACTTAAAGTAGAAAACGACACTAGATTATACAAACCAATAAAAGGTGGGTTAAAACCACTTGTAATTTCTAAGCTAAGGTATGTGAATGTGGGTATAGTATTTTCACATGATTATATATATATATATATATATATATATATATATATATATATATATATATATATATATATATATATATATATATATATATATATATATATATATATATATATATGTATATATATATATATTAATCGATAATTTATGTAATTTGTTTATTTATTTTATTTTCTATTTTTTCAAATATTTTAATCTATATTTTTTTAATGTGTTGTGTTATTATTTTGTAATTGTTTCCTTATCTTTTAATATTGTCATTTATCTATACTCATTGTGATAAAAACAGTGCTGCAAATTGAATCGTAACTACCACATAGCTGTAAAAATTTACTTTCCTCAGGAATACATTATTATGAATTGAATTTAGGGTCCATGACTTGATCAGAAAGAAAATATTCGTATTCCTATACCCAAAGTGATATCTCAATTCGTTTGAACGTTATTGCGCTTACTAACAGACAGACGTAAAGGCCGACAGACCGACCGACGGACAGACAAAAAAGACTTTCGTTCCGGGATCAACTTTTCTATATGTTCTGAGACTTTTTGCGCCGTTTTACAAAAAAAAAATCGAAATTCCTGCCACCGATATTCCACCCCTAATTTAATTTCAGCACAGAATACCAGATGTTTGATGAAATTGAGAGTTTTCTCATAAACGAACCCTAAAGCGTTATGTTACTCGAGTTTTAACAAAAAAATATCAATTTTCACCAAATCACCCTCCATTCATGCCAGACTCCCAGGAGCGATTTTACCCAAAAACAATCGGACGCGTTGGTTGGTCGATATCTCAATTTGTTCTAAAGCTAGATTCATACAGTCGCGAGTTGCGAAAAGCAAATTGCGAAATCGCAGCGAAACCTATCCCTATTGGTTTATTTTAAATGATATCGTAATACTATTTAAAATAAACCAATAGGAATTAGTTTCGAAAATCGCATTTTGCAATTCGCGAGCGTATGAACCAACCTTTCAGTTATCGTGGCTACTAACAGACAGACATACAGACTGACAAACCAACAGACAGACATACAGACTGACAAACCAACAGACCGACAGACAAAAAAGATTTTGTTCCCAAATCATGTTTTCTATATGTTTTGAGACTTTTTGCGACGTTTTAATTATTTTTTTAATTTCTGTGACCGGTGCCATACTTCCACACGTATTATATATATATATATATATATATATATATATATATATATATATATATATATATATATATATATATATATATATATATATATATATATATATATATCACACCGATAACTCTTAAATTTGGTGAGTACCTTCCTTTTGCAAGTGGCTTGGATAAATTCGTTATCCAGGAAAATCGGCTCAGGTTTTCCCGGAAAATTTTGTTTTTTCTTTCGAAAAAAATTCATATCTCCAAAAATAACAAAGTAACGGCAACCAAATTTGGTAATATATCATTATAGGTAAATTACCTACCAAAATTTAGCTCTGTAGGTTAAAAGACAAAAAAGTTATAGGCGTTTAAAGAAAAATAAATTGGGATTTTCCTCAAAACGTCAAACTCGCTATTTAAAACGTCAAAATTGGTAACATTTAGGCAAATAACCTAAAACTAATGCGAGCTATGGAAAGAAAATGTATCAAGAAGAATCGTTTACAAAGCCTGAATTCTTATCCTCATCCATCATTGTCCTTCATTTTACTAAAATATTTCCAGGAAATTCATTTTAAATAGAGCCTTTCTCTGACGCTTTGTCAGTAGCCTTAGCTATAGAGTTTATCGTTTAATGGCATATAATTTTTATCGAATTTTCGTAAAAAATAAATAAAGCTCGTTATATCCGTTATTATACAAGATGCGAAAAAAAATTGTACATATTAATTATTGGGAGTTTTGAACTATAGCTTAAAAATATATACAATCACAGGTGGCCCAGAAGTCGTTGGTGATACAAATTTTCTTTTCTTTTTTATCGAACACGCCTTATGTTTTTGTATTTTTACATTTTCCATTGAAATATAATGCATGTTTGTAAGAAAAGAAATTCGGGATGAGGCATGTGCTTTATGGTTCATTAAACGCTTCAAACTAGCTTAATTTGCTATTAACCTATAAGGTTGACCATGAAACCAGTTTTTTCGGGAACACTTTAAGTTTATTTTCGGAATTTTTTGTACATTTTCAAACAATAAAGTTATTTTGATGAAACATGGCACATTGTGTCTACTATATAGGTTATACTGGTAACCAAATTTGATGCCTGCTTTCTTCAGAAAAACACACATATCTGCTATTAAAAACATTGTTATGAAACTTCACTACCATAACACACTTGCTGCGTCCAGACGTTTTTATAATTTTGAACGAATTTTCATTCTGAGAATTCACCTTTAGAAAAGTACATAATGTTAGTTTTTGGAAAAATTTTAGCAAGTTGGTGCGAATTGGGGCCCTTAAAACCTAAAACAAGAGTCTGTTTAAAATGTTATATGCTTGTACATGCGTATATAAATGTATGTGGTAGATAATGCATGGATATATCTATTTATAGGACTAATTGGTATTCCAAATTGAAAATTACGACCAACGGATTTGCCAACAGTGTGGTGATGTACTTTTCTTAAACAGCAAGACTAATATAAAAATGTGACATTTTTAGCGAATTATTTGGAAGTTAAAGATATTGTAAGAGGCTATTTATTTATAAAAGTAATGCACAAGCAACAACTTTTACGTAAAGCATTCTGTATAACTGTAAAGCGTAAGAAATAAATAAAAATAAGTATACAGTGTGTCCCAAACTGGATGGGAATGTAGTGCTATCTCCGTTATTATTAGAGATAGGGAGACGGTTAAATTAACAATGTTTTGTAGAATTTCATGCTCGTTCCAAATATGACCCGTATTTTGCCCTCCCTCTTTTGGTTTCTAGTTATTTTGAAAAAACAAAATTTGTCGATTTCTTTTATCTTCAATATCTAAGTAGGCGTTGATCTGACATGTCTAAGACTTGCACATTATCAGGACACTTTTTACAAAGTAATCTTTTTGTGCTATTCTCAACTTTCGATTGTCATTTGGTTTTGAACTACAGGTATCAACGTTTGTTTTTAATATGGTAGTCATATTGGATTTTTTGCTTATGTGGTAGCCTGTGAAAAGAGCTTTCCAATGATGTACAACATGCTTGCGAAATCTTGTAATTGCATTGACAATTTTGAGAAAACCGTTTTGAGGATAGTAGGCTATGAAATACCAGAAAACAAATGACAAAAAAAAGTGTTCAAAAAGCAGTAAGATATGGAGTCTAACAATAGACTTGTACTTCTAACATAATTTTCCGTAATGATTCACGATAAAAAAATATTGTGATTCAATTTACAATACTTAATTAGGTAATATTATGTGAAACAGTTTAATAGCGAAACCCAGTAATAACAAATAGAAACTTAAACTCCACAAAACAACACAATTAGAAACAGAACTCAACAAATAATAAAATAGAAACTTAAAAATACACTAAATAGAAAATTGTTCAATATGGCCACTGTTTTGTTCAATGCACTTTATACACCTTTTTGAAACATGCCTGAAAACTCTGGTGAGGGTGTTTCGGTTAATATGATTTATAGCTTCCGTGATTCTGTTTGGTAACTCATTGATATTTTGTGGTGGTTTGAATTTATATACATTATTCTTCAGAGTACCTCAAAAATAAAAATCCATGGGTGTTATATCAGGACTTCGAGCACACCATTGAACCGGCCCATTGTTACAAATGACACGATTATTAAAATTTTGGTACAAAAATTCTTTGTGAGCCGGACAACAATCTTATTTTGGTGTTTGGCTGTCGTCTTTCTGGGTAGTTGTTTTGATATGAATTTGCAGCTACCTCAGTATTTCGGTTAGAACGAATATAACATTCCAACATGTTAAAATATTCTTCATTACTGAACATATTGTTTAATAATATTTAAAATAAACAGGAAACAAACTATTTAGTACAAAATTTTAAGCAACGTGTTAAATACACCTCAAATTGTTCAGATAATTAAGAATGGCAGTATTCTTAATTGTCGCGATAGTGTTATATCCATAGCAACCTTTCTTCTGTTGTTTTTCAGTTGACTTACGTTTAAAAATCAAACAATTTTCAAGGGGGTCTTCGTAAATCATTAATCCGCTTTTTATTGAATTCTGTTAGTAAATTTAGTTATTTACTAGGTTTACCTATTTAATTAAATTATAACAATTTTTTAGGGTAATGTTGTAATGTAAAATATCATTTGTAATAATGGGCCGATTCATTGAGGAGCTCAAATTTCCTAATTTTTTTTATCGTGAATCATTACGGAAAATCATGTTAAAAGTAGAAGTCTATTGTTAGACTCCATGGCCTACTGCTTTTTGAACACTTTTTTTTGTCATTTGTTTTCTGGTATTGGATTTCATAGCCTGCTATCATCAAAACGGTTTTTTTCAAAATTGTCAGTGCAATTACAAGAGTTCTCAAGCATGTTGTACATCATTGGAAAGCTCTTTTCACAGGCTATCACATGAGCAAAAAGTCCAATATGGCTGCCATAATAAAAACAAACGTTGATACCTGTAGCTCAAAAACAAATGACAATCCAAAGTTTAGAATAGCACAAAAAGATTACTCTGTAAAAAGTGTCCTGATAATGTACAAGTCTTAGGCATGTCAGATCAACACCTACTTAGATATTGAAGAAAAACGAAATCGGCATTTTTTTTCCAAAATAAATCGAAAACGAAAAGAGGCAGGGCAAAATACAAGTCATATTTGGAACGAGCATGAAATTTTACAAAACATTGCTGATTTAACCTGCTCCCTATCTCTAATAATAACGGAGATAGCAATACATTCCCATCCAGTTTGGGACACACTGTATATATAAAATAATTAACCGATTTTGATTAAACTTGGCAGGTACATTTCCTTTATTTATAGCTTGGATGATCTTTCAAAGAAGAAAATGGTTTTCTATCTCCGAAAATAACAAAGCTATTTTAATGAGATTAGGTACACATATTGTCTTAATATAAACTTTAGTTTACACCAGAATTGAAGTTTCAGGTATAGTGGCTAATTAAGTTATTAAAATTTGAAATATTCAATGAAAATTCACTACCATAACGCACTTTCTGCGTTCGGACTTTTATATTACCCATCTTAAAAAAATTAAATTTATATAATATCGAAGAAGACATGTGTAATTATCTAACGCCCGAATGAAATTACATAAAGTATGTTTAAGTTGTCAATAAAACAGTGAGCGACTCTCCACCAACAACATCGCGACTACTGAAGAACCAATAATTTGTTACTTACATATAACATCCTGCTGGTTCACCGACTGTTTAGTTTCACGTTCAACACAAACACTTCAGTTTACCTGATGCAGACTGAGAATCGCAGTTTTAATTTCAGAGGATTTATAACAGTTGTTCCTCTTGTCCGCACCCCACTCGTGCCTAAATGCATCATCTCCAAACTCTAAACGTTAACTACACAAATTAAATAAGAGCCAGTCAAATTTATACCGCCAAATTATATATCGAATATTTCTGTGTAGGTCAAGAATTCTTCCTGATAACGGTCACTTGTATCAATATTACGGTCCTCCTTGGTATATGGACTACTTACTTTTCTTCTTTGCCTACTCATTATGGATGTGAAACACATCAGTCTTTCAATAAATTATTGTCACATATACAATATACAGGCTATGCTGTTGTGGTTGCAAGCTAGTCTCGAAAGTTTCCTTTCAGTAGCCACAGATTTTTTGTTTAAAAAAAACAGGGTTTAGTAGATGTAAGGCTAGATGTATTCTCGCCACAATTAGAACCGTAGACCAGTTTCGCTCTAATTAGAGCCATTCAGTACGGCATACTAATTGTAGCAAAAATGCACTGATAAAGTAATACGGCTATGGTAGCTAGCCTTCCAACACTAAGTGAGAGGTGAGACATGAAGCAACGTGCCGCTACCTAGTTGCGGAACCAAGTAGTATATTGTCACGCCAGCTCCAAATAACACGAAGTGTTAGAAAATAGAGACTGTATACAAACAAATAACAATTTAGTAAATTGTCAGCCCTGGACCATTGCTACCCTAATATAGGGACAAAGTATGTAAGGCTAGATGTATTCTCGCCACAATTAGAACCGTAGACCGGTTTCGCTCTAATAGAGCTATTCAGTACGGCACACTAATTGTAGCGAAAATACACCTATAAATGGCTACTTTAGCCAATTGCGATGTCGTTATAATTATATTTTTGGAATTGGTTAGACACCATCTTGGCTCCAATTAAAGGTAAAAAATGCATTAGTAGATATTCCAGGCAACTGACAATCCTACAACTCATCATACATTTTTCAGTGACCATCACAAATTACCCACAAGGAGATAATTATTTTGTAACTTATATAGTAGTCTAGTCGACAGGTTGGAAAAAGTGGGGTTAGGTGGAAAAAGGTCGGAAATTAATGAAACTTTGGGATGTTATTCAGAGGTGGTTAATTAACATTTTCTCAACTTTTGGACCACGAGGACCCTGTGCGAAAAAAGATGGAAGTGGGGGGGACTGCAAAATTTTCGATCTTTCTCCGGTTTTTCCTCAATAACTTTTTCCCTGGCATACTACGGCAAAAATATCTGAGACTTTTTTATAGAGCGTTACATTTCCTATTATTTTTACTATTCAAACATGTTTGCATGTCAACCTCGACCCACCCCCGCTCCCCCCTTCCCCTCCCAACCCCAATTCACAAAAGCTAATTTTCTTCTCTGATGAAATCCAAGCATACTCACTCCATGTTGGTATTGATATTTGTTACTCTTCTGATCGATATCCCCCCTTACCTCACCCCCCACTACGAGCTCGCCGTTCTGCATTACAATCAGCAACCAAATTCGTATTCTCCTCATCTACCAAGGTGACCAATGCACAAGAAAAGTTCTTGGTAAACGATCACATTAAAAGCGCATTCAATTAGATGTTGATGACACGAATGGCAGTTGCTAGCATCGAAGTGAAGCAGGCATATGAGGACCCCGACGTAATGATCGTCAACACCGCCATATCCAAGGCCAGCGAATTCCACAGCGTCATCATTACTGCTGAAGATGTGGACATACTTATTCTGTTGACAGCATTAGGTACTTCCACAAAGAACATATATCTTCAGAAAAGTGGAAAAGGCGGTAATCCCAGAGTCTTCTACTTGCCAAGTTCCTGCTCTTTTACCCCCAAGAACACACTTTTCCCCCACGCAGTGAGTGGTTGTGATACGACGTCAGCACCGTATGGATTGGGGAAGAAAAAAAATTGTAGCACTTACCTGAAGAATACCTCACTCTCTGCAGCAGTCGCTCCGCTTCTCACACCAAACGTTACTCCTCAGCAGATCAGCGATGCTGGAGAAAAGTTCCTGGTAGCAATTTATGGAGGCGACATTGACAATGACAACCTCGACGACCTGCGTTACCGATTATTCACACGATCAGTGACTAAGGCTAAATTGTAACTGGTCCGCCTACCACCAACAAGGGACGCGGCCAAGTACCACTCCCTACGCGCTTACCAGCAAGTACAGGCGTGGTTAGACAATGAACTTCTCCCATCAATTTGGGGCTGGAGCGTAACCACGCAAGGGGTACTACCAATCCCCACAACCAGAAATGCTGCGCCAGATAACATCCTCCAGATTGTTTCATGCAAGTGCAACAAAGGCTGTAGTACCGAAGTTTGCAGCTGCAAGAAATCAGGCCTTAGGTGCTCAGCAATGTGCAAGCACTGCACAGGCCACTCCTGCGAGAACGCTCCCGCAACTGATTTGAACGAGGAGGACTCACCAGACATAGTCGACCAATACGACGACGGCGAGGACATCATTAACAGCCTAATCGCTCAGGAGGACGACGAGCTGTTAGAAGCAGAACCAACGGCTAAGAAATCCCGACAGGAACTGTAATGAGTACAAATGAGTACCTACTATGATTTGTACACGTATATATGAGTACCTTTCAATAATAATATATCTATTTCATATAATGTTTCCTTGTGAATACCTTAATATTGTTAATTACATTTCTTTTCCAGGAAAGGACTACGTTTTTTTGCCTGCCCAGGGATAATTATGTAGTGGGGGGAGAGGGGGGATATCAATCTAAAAAGTAACAAATATCAATACCAACATGGAGTGAGTATGGTTGGATTTCATCAGAGAAGGAAATTAGCTTTTCTGAATAGAGGGTTGGGTGGGAAAGGGGGGGAGCGGGGTGGATGAGGGTTTCCGAAGTTTGTAACCAGAAATCATAATTACAACAAGATTTCACAATAATCCGGGTATAACAGAAGAAATAAGGTGGAATTCTGCATTCTTCGCCATTTTTTAGCGAATTTTGATAAATTATTTTTTTTCGAAGCGCCATATCTCTGTAACGATTTGACATACAAGCATGTTTGATTGTCAAAATAGTAGAAAATTTAACGCTCTACAAAAAGTTTGAGATGTTTTTGCCGTAGTATCTAAGGGAAAAACGTTATTAAGGAAAAACCGGAGAAAGGTCGAAAATTTTGCAGTTCCCTCCCTCTTTTTTTGCACAGGGTCCTCGAGGTCCAAAACTTGATAAAATGTTTATTAACGATCCTTAAAAAACTTCCCAATGTTTCATTAACTTCCAACCTTTTTCTATCTAAAAATACCTGTCGACTGAACTATAGCCCTGTTTGTATTCTGTAGTTATCTACGACCAGCTTTAACCTATTTAGTTTTTATTATTTTTATATTGGAATATTTTTAATCGATTTCCACTAAGTATTCACATTAACCTTATGACTATTTGGAATTTATGTTTTTTATATAAAATTATTTATCAGATAGAAGAGAGACATGACAAATGTTCCATTAGTCTGATCACATATTTTTATTGCTGATTTGCTATTTGTAAATGATAAATGTTTCAGTTATGTCGCTTAAATGATCCCATAAATTAAAACTTAAATTTTGACACTGTTCAGTTGTGGAGACCATGTTTTCCATTAAAAATACTTAAAACTTACGGGCCAGGGATTAATCAAAGTTAGATGTTATTAGAATACAGCCGAAATATAATGAAGGTTTGGATTTTATCTCTCTTCTTTGCGGCATTTCAATAAGATGTTCACCAGACGATTCAAGTTAATAAATGTAATCAACTTGTTTTTACATCATGGATACACATATAAAAAGTTAAAAAAACCAAACATTGCAAACTGAACACCAGAGGTCAGCGGACATTCTGGAAATTATATGAGAAAAAAAGATCTCGTATCGAAAATTATGGTTTATTAAAAATTGGTGTTCATATCAACGTATCTTGTTTTTTTAACCCACTCGTTTCTGGCATTAACTTTAAAATATGCTTTACAGGGTGGTCTAAAACATGGTTGTAGTATCAAAATAATTAATATTATACGTACTTAACAGTTTGTCTATTGATAGTATTTGTCAAAAACCACGCTTTACACGAAAACACAGAAGTCTTTGAAGGTAATTGATATTCATATTGCAGATTTAATATTCGAATCCTGTCTATTGAAAAATAGTTTTTACAAAGCTTGTTATTAGTGGATTTTTATTAAGAAAATTCGCTAATAGAAAGGTAACGAAGATCAGACTTTCGCAAAACTTTTCAACAAATCAGCGGGGCTAATAGAAAGATAACGAAGATCAGACTTTCGGAAAACTTTTCAACAAATCAGCGGGAATTAGGGCCCCTAGAACCATATATACCTACATATACATATACATACACACACACACATATATATATATATATATATATATATATATATATATATATATATATATATATATATATATATATATATATATATATATATATATATATATATATAGGCAGGCGCATTGAAAACGAAACAGACCGATTTGCGTCCAGAGAATTTTTTATAGAAACGCTGACACACGTCAATTTTAATATTGAGGGGGACATGTTTTGACATAAAGGTCAACTTTGTCACATCAACGTTTTAAGGGTGGTGATAACAACCCTTATATTTTAAATAGGGAACATGGGTCGAGTTTTACATCATTTGAAAACACTTTCTTTTCTGAAATCAGCACACTAATTTTTTTGAAGTTTAAAAACTCATTTAAACATTATTCACAGTTGGAGTTGCAAGAACGTATTTCATTCATTGTGATAAGAAATGCACTAATTAGTCAATTTTTCGTTTAAAAAAAACTAAAAAACAAAAACAAACGTTCAAAAATGTTTATTCAGTTAAGTATGTGTTCAAATTGAGCTTCCATACAAAAGTACAAATTTTGTTCAAAACGAGCTCTGACATTCTGAAGCATTTGTGGAGTTATTAGACGGCATTCTTCAACAATGCGTCGTCGTAATTCTTCCAGAGACTCCTGTTGCGTTAGTTGTACTCTTTAAATGACCCCATAGAAAGAAGTCTAAAGGAGTTAAATCCGGTGATCTAGGGGGCGACTCAATAGCACCTCTACGCCCAATCCATTGTCCTGGCAACTCTCTGTTCCAAAACTCCCTAACACGTTGTGAAAAATGCGGATTAGCTCGATCTTGTCGAAACACTAATTGATTTTCTTGATAGCGATCATCATTTTCAACAACGTCAATTGGTAGAGGGTAAACGATATCTTCTAGTAACTCCAGATACGTTTCGCCACTCAAATTGCCATCAAGAAAAATTGGTCCGATTAAACGGTCTCCAAAAATGCCAGTCCAGACATTCAATTTCTGTGGAGTTTGAGTGTGGACTTCTTAAAAATTTCTTGGATTAGTATCTACCCAATAACGACTATTATTAAGATTGACTGTAGAGTTTAATAAAAACGTACACTCGTCTGAAAAACAGGTATTGAACAGAAAGTTCCCATTATCAGCTATTCGTGCAGTCATAACTTTACAAAACTCCAGCCACCGATCAAAATCATCTTCATTCGGTTGTTGTACAAGGTGAATTTTATACGGGTTAAATTTATTATGCTTCAATATTCGCTCAATAGTTCTTCTTTTGATGTTTGAAACAGTGACCAATTTTCTCGTGCTCAAAGTTGGGTCTGCAGGAATTTGTCCTAAAACTTCAATCTCAGTAGTCTCATTTCTAACCGGAAATTCACGTTCAGGGTCCCGTTTTTTTGTTGGTTACTGAACCACTTTGTCGAAACTTTGCAACTAACTCCAAAATATATTTTCTGTTAACATGTCTGCTCGGATGTCGTTCATTAAACAAATTTGCGGTACGGTTGGCAGAGTCATCGTTTTTGAAAAAAAGAGTAATTATTTCAACTCTTTCTTCTACATAATACACCATTGCGAAATTCATTTTCGGGAGTACTATCAAGTACTAAGAAATGTTCTGATAGTCAATTTTTTGTTTACAAACCAACAAAACATTGACTATCAGCACATTTCTTATCGGTATGAGTGAAATGCGTTTTTGCATCTTCAACTGTGAATAATTTTTAAACGAATTAATAAAACTTCCAAAAAAATTAGTGTGTTGAATTCAAAAAAGAAAGAGCTTTCAAATGATGTAGGTTAGGTTAGGTTAGGTTAGTTTGTGAGTGGTCCATATCGGTCCCTCCACCGCGACCATAAGGTCTATTGTGGCTCACGCCTAATGTCTATATTTCGCCCAACAAATCCAGCCTCCTACAGAGGTCGATAACCTTTGCGGGCGAAAGTTGATCCAGATCCTCTGGAGCAAGCTTTACCTTGCCAAAGAGCAGGTGTCTAGTCCTATCCGCTGTCGGACAGGAACACAGCACGTGCTCTGCTGCTTCAAATGATGTAACACTCGACCCATGTTCCCTATTTAAAATATAAGGATTGTTATCACCACCCTTAAGGGGTTGATGTGACAAAGTTTAGTTTTATGTCAAAACTTGTCCCCCTCAATATTAAGATTGACTTGTTTCAGCGTTTCTTAGAAAAAAAAAATTCTCTGGACGCAAATCGGTCTGTTCCGTTTTCAATGCGCAACCCTTTATATATATATATATATATATATATATATATATATATATATATATATATATATATATATATATATGACTTGTTTCAGCGTTTCTTAGAATAAAAATTCTCTGCCGCAAATCGGTCTGTTTCGTTTTCAATGCGCCACCCTATATATATATATATATATATATATATATATATATATATATATATATATATATATATATATATATATATATATATATATATATATATATATATATATAGTCAGGAGCAGATCTACTTAAAGGCTTTTTGGGCTGCAGCCCAGTTGGAAACCCTGAAATCGATCAACCCGTGTGCGCGTCTATCGAACAAAACAGGGAATTCCCTGTCGCTTGTTTTTGGTCGGTGTATTTTTTAGCGTGCGTGGGCGTTTATCACGGGGGACTTTCCGCAGCTCATCACCCCACGCAATTTTTTTTTCGCACAATTCTGTTCTTGTCGTCAAAGTGCAAAGTGACAAACTGGCTATGTAATTGTTAGAACTGTGTTTAGAGGGGGTTTGGTGTACTAATAAGTGATAACTTAAAAGTTATAAAAACCGGACCTTTCCCTTATGTTGCTTATAATTGAAAGGAGAATGTAATCAGCATAAGAAAATATTTCCTGCTTTTTGTAGGTAAGTAAAAATAATTATGTCATGATTTTTGGTTTTTATTTTATTTTTCAATACTAAGTATCGATTGATCGATTTTTAATGATAATTTATGAGTTGCTGGACTCGTTACAAAGTATTCAAATGTGACAAGAGGGACAATATATTGAACTAGCCTTTGCAACTTTTGAGGCGTGGCTTAATGTTCATCTTCTTCCCGTGCTTAAGAAACGGCCAGGTAAAAAAGTTGTAATCGGAGACA
Source organism: Tillus elongatus (assembly GCA_964006375.1). Classification (NCBI taxonomy): domain Eukaryota; kingdom Metazoa; phylum Arthropoda; class Insecta; order Coleoptera; family Cleridae; genus Tillus; species Tillus elongatus. The sequence continues at coordinate 178,501,340 of OZ023265.1, forward strand.
ATTTGAGCTCCCATATCAGTCCAAATGTTTTGAGATTGTGCAAGAAAACGATATCGCATTTGTATGCTTGCCACCAAACTCAACACATTTGACTTAACCACTAGATATTGCATATTTCAGACGACTCAAAGTCAAGTGGAGGCAAGCTTTGACAGCCTGGAAGGAATCATAACAGCGGAAAAGAGCCCAATGTTTACCAAAAGACCAATTCCATTCATTGCTCAAAAAAACATTGGACGAGCTTGAACCCACTGTTTCACAAAATGTAAAATCTGGTTTCAGAAAAGCGGGAATTTATCTGATTAACAAACATGAAATTTAAGATCGTTTGCCGAATCCAGATCGTACTGCCGTTGATACTGGTTTGATAGGAGAGATATTCCTGGAAAGACTCAAAGAGAAGAAAATTTTTTTTATATTTATTTTAATAACACACCACGAGGGCTCACAGCCTAAATACTATCCTACCGTGGGTGTCGGCAAGGAGAAAAGAGGCAACTTGTTAATTCAGGACTTGAAGGTTTGAGGGTTCGGAGGAGACGGAGAAACATGTGCCGGCAAGGAATTCCACAACTTGAAAGTACTCGGAACAAAGAAGCGGGCATAACAAGATGTTCTATGTCTGGTGACCTGGACAGTGAAAAGGTGCATTCGCTCTGTTCCCCTGGTAGATCTGTTGTGGGCAGCAGGTGGAGGAACTGTGAAAGAAAGCTCATCTGAGCAGTGCCTGTGCAGATATCTATAAGAGAGAGAGAGAGAGAGAGAGAGAGCTAGAGATCACCAACCGTACGTCGGTGGGCAAGAGATGGCAGCCTTTGGGTGAGGGTAGGATCACCGATGAGACGTATAGATCTCTTCTGTGGAGTCCAGGATAGCAACTGTAGAAGCGTCAGTGGCACCCTAGATGTGGGGACAGTATTCGAGGTTTGGCCTTATTTGTGAAGTATATAATGTATAGAGATTAGCTGGTGAAAAGTATTTGCGAGCCCGGAAGAAGAAACCTAATTTCTTAGCAGCCGCTTCTGCAATTGATGTGACATGTTGGTGCCAATTGAGATTTCGATCCACAGAAATGCCAACAAGTGAAAAGGACTCATTACTTTGAATAACATGGTTGTTCATTGTGATGGGTCTAGGGCTCGTGTATCTCTTATGAGATGGAAAGCAAGACTGAGATTTGGTGGAGTTGAATTGTACAAGATTTCTACTTCCCCACTCTAATATTTCTTTGGAGATCCACAGAGACAGAACCCTCCATGAGTCTGCGATCCTCATCTAATTGGGCTAAAGAGACAGGCTTAGAATATTGTATATTTGAGTGGAGGGTGCTGTCATCCGCGTAACTCTGAACTGGGTTGGATGTGCTAGAGAGGAGGTCATTGATGTGAAGAAACAAAGTAGGGGCTAAAGCTGAACCTTGATGGACTCCTGCATTAATTGGATACCGTTTAGAGGAATGGCCATCCGCGATAACAGAAATTCTCCGGTTGGAGAGGAAATTTACTGTCCAGGTACTTTGGTGGTAGGCCATAGGATTGAAGTTTATTAAGGAGCGCTGCGTGCCAGACCTGGTCGAATGCTTTGGATATGTCTAGAGCGACAATCTGGGATTCACCGTGTAGTTCCATAGACTTGTTCCAAGAATGGGTGACAAAGGAAAGGAGGTCTGCAGTTGATATGCGCTGACTGAATCCATACTACATGTCGTGGATTAGACTGTGTTTTTCAAGAAATTTTAGTAATTCGGTGTTAATATAATTTTCCATCACTTTAGAGACGACTGAATAGAGAGAAATAGGCCTTTAGTTGCTAGGAAGCGCTTTGCATCCTTTCTTGGGGACGGGTTGTACTCGAGCAGTTTTCCAGTTACTAGGGAATATGCCTCTATTGTAAGATGGCTGAAACAGATGATTCAGGGTAGGAGCAAGTTCTGGTGCGCATTTTTTGAGAACAATTGCTGGGATCTCGTCAAGGCCAGAGGCTTTCCTGGTATTAAGAGAAGAGAGCATCTTTCGTACCTTTTTAGTTTTGAAAATGATATCCGTCATTTTATGCGCGACATTGGGGACTGTTGGTGGTTGAACATTTGCAGGTGGGTTGAGAGTAGAATTGCCAGCGAACGAGGCAAAAAGTTCAGCCTTGCCCAGGGCGGTAAAAACAATTTCATCCCCTGAAACAAGAGGTGGGAACGTGCTGTTGCAGAAATTATTCCCAATAGATTTAACAAGAGTCCAGAAGGGTTTGCTGCCATTGGAGCTTGGGAGGACTTTGTTTTTTATATGGTTATTGAACGAATTTTTTGCCTTAGAAAGAATGCAGACATAGCGGTTTCTTGCGTCCTTAAATGCTTGACGGTTTTCTTGACTGGAATTGTGTAGAAGCGTTTTGTGAGCTTTGACCTTTTCAACTGTGGCCTTTGCAGAATTTAGAGAACCAGGGCTTTTGAGTGTCTAAAGAGGTTTTCTGTGTGCATTGAATAAATAATTCCATGCCAGCTTGGATGATTTCCGTAACGTTTTGTGAGATATCAGAGGGTCAGGATGAGAGAAGCAGACAGACGTCCGTGGAAGTGAGGAAAAGTAATCCCGCATTTCGTCCCAGTTCGCGGAGTTGTAGTGCCAAACGATACGTGGGTGTGATGACTGTGTGACCTCGGGTTGCATTGCGCAGGAAGCAGTGACCATGCCGTGGTCTGAAAGACCAAGGGGGGTGGTGACTGATGTCTTATAGCATTCAGGTTTTGTAGTAAGAAGGAGATTCAAGGGATTTGAGCTGTGTGTTGGGATGCGAGGAAAGTAAGTAGGTTGCTGAACCATATTGGCTAAAGAATTTCTGACTGCGAACGCCTCCGCTGCTCGCCCTTGTGGATAAGTTTTTGAAGATCCTAGCCATTCCTTATTATGGAAGGTGGCTGGTAAATGCAAGAGATAAATTTAGTTTCATCCCTGAGAGAGAGTTTCATCCAAAGTATGTATTTTCTTCCAGCTTCAAAATTGGGTAGTCTGGTGCAGGGTAGATTGCTACGGACGTATGCGCACACACCTCCATGCAATCTAAAGGAAGTAAGGAGCTCATACCCCAGGAAATTAAGGTGATTAGTGGCTGTTTTGGCACTAATTTGGGTTTCGATGAGGGCAGAAGGTTAAGTACTTCTTTTTTTATAAATGTATATAGGCAATGAAGAAAAAATCATTGGAAATTGAATATGTGGTCATGCCATTAAAGTTATTTGTGTAAAAACATATGTTGAGTTAGATATAAATAAATATAATTATGGATAGATCGTTGTTTTTGAAGAAGATATAAATAGTTGTAAGCCTGAACTACAATATCCACACTCAAAGAAATTATGGAGAATGACAGGCCGTTCTGTTATTGTAAAAAATCGAATAATATGTTTTATTCAATTTTTGCATTTAAACAATTTGATTTAAAGAAAAACCAAATTTCCATAAACTTTATATTTTCTTCTTGTATTGCCAAATATTTTCAAAAAAGCTGTCTTACATTTTTATTTAATGTCTTTATTGACTGCAAATTTATTTTTCAAAATGTATTGTCTTTTTTTTAAATAATGAACAAAATAAACATGATAAAAATCTGTCTTTTTTATTGTTTTTTAATGCTTATTTGCTGCAAATATATATATATATATATATATATATATATATATATATATATATATATATATATATATATATATATATATATATATATATATATATATATATATATATATATATAATATATATATATATATATATATATATATATATATATATATATATATATATATATATATACATACATACATACCAATAATTTTTGATCAGTTATATGAACACTCACTTCCATAGCGCACTTGTCGCGTCCAGACTTTTTATTATGAGTAGCAGAATGTTCGCCACATGATTGTACACTTATTTTCTTATGCTGGTTGCATTTTCGCGCATTCACTGTTTTTGGAATACTTAGTAATACTTTAATTATTTATAAGCTCAGTGGACAGTTCTCCCGACGTATAACATTTCTCAATCTGCACATTTTTATAATATTCGTTGATAACAAATTGTATTGTCCGCTTATTAATAATAAACTGACAGATAAATAAGGTTGGAACTGAAATTGTCTCAAAAACTTTAAAAAAATTTCATTATAATTTGGAGATATATTTACTATTTTAGTTTAAGTATATTTTAGGAAAATTCGCTGCCATAACGCATTTTCTGCGGCCACAGTTTTTGTTGTTATGGACAAACCTTATTAAGGCGCCTTTAATTAATGTTTTCAAATATATCAGAATAAATGTGTGCTTTTGTAAAGGCGTGACTATATATATATATATATATATATATATATATATATATATATATATATATATATATATATATATATATATATATATATATATATATATATATATGCAACAAGATTATTCAAGATTCTAACTGAATGGGATGCTCGCTTATTAAGATTTGAAATATTTTTATAACTCTTTGCAACAAAGCAGTTGCTGCATATAGACTTTTTTTTATACTTTTGTTTACTATTTACCATTTTAAAAAAATAAAGCTCGCTACCACAAATATCTTGCTGCATACAAGTTTTTTAACAAATATTTACTGTTTAACAACAGGAATTTTTTATGCAAATCTGTTACCATTACGCGTTTGCTGCGCCCACAGTTTTTTGTTATTGCTAATCGACAAATCTTATCAAGTGCCTTTGATTCATTTTTCTCAAGTATGGAAATAAATATGTACTTTTCTGAAGGCTTCACTATTTATGTATCAAGATTTTTGAAGATGAAGAATGGGAAGGATTTATGATTTGAAATAATTTAAAAACTTTTTTTAATACTTTTATTTACTATTTGGTTACCAATTTTTTTTAAATTAAAACTCGCTACAAGGACGCTACCAAAACGCACTTGCTGTGTCAACACTTTTTTGTTATTGCAAATGGATAACTATTATTAGGTGCCTTTTATTTTTTTATTTTTTTCAAATATCAGAAACAATCTGTTAGTTTGGCGATTTAGGTTTGCTTTAAAATGGTCTTATAAATACAAAACAATGGTTATTTTAACTTAATCATAGGTATACTATACTCAGTGAGTGGTGGACGTGCTGCCACCTAGTTGCGGAACCAAGTAGTATGTTGTCACGCCAGCTCCAAATAACACAAAGTGTTAAAAAAATAGAGACTGTATACAACTAACTAACAATTTAGAAAATTGTTAGCCCTGGCCCATTTCTACCCCAATATAGGGACAAAGTATGGTATACTATATCAACACGCAAAGCTGCTAAGCAAATTGCCTATTGCCTATTAAACTTCTAACACTTCAGTGAAGAAATACACTCAACCAGTATATTATTGTACATCCGCCTAAATGAATTGGTGTATGCAAGGGTTGCATAGATGTAGGAGCTGTCGGTCCAACAAGACGCAGTCGTTGCAACTCCAGATGATCCGCTAATGCACCTGCTTTGTTTGCATCCGCTTGTAAACGATGCCGTTTTGGCCACGAAGTGACGAGATCGGAAGTTTTTGGAGCGAAGGGCTTCTGCCATTTTTCAGAAGGAATTGTCTTGGGCGGGCAGGATTTGCAGGCGATCCTCCTAACGGTTGTTGCGGAGGTCTTGGGGAGCGGATCATACTTGATGAGTCTGTTCGGAATGGCTTTTTTTGGATACAGGAGGGAGAAATGCTCATGCAGACCCCATTCACGGCATCGTAGTGCCGTGGGATATCGGGGTACTGTGAGACTGTACTCACTAAAACTCCCTCCCTAGGAGTACCGGACCTTAGTCTATACCTCCGTCGGAAAGATTTCACACAATGACGTTTGGGTTTTAATGTTTCCATTCTGTTTTTGCCGCGGGGGCGTAAGCTTTGGACTTATGCTTATGTGGAAGTTGCTCATCGTAGTCGGTGGCACTACGAAGAAGAGCATTTGGGTGAGAAGCGGCTTTTGCGAACTGAGTTGTGGATAGTTGAGTTATAAACTCAAGTATCGAAGGCATTTCCAGATCAGAGTGAATCTGACTGTTTCTGACAAACCATGGCGCTCAGGTAACCATTCTCAGAATTTAATCTGGGTGATTTTCAGGGTCTTGATGTGTGTTGCGGCCGCGGTGTCCCATGCAGGTGTTGGATAGGTCAAGGCTGGCCGGATGATGACTTTGTACATGAGCAACTTATTGTTCCTGGACAATCTGGAATTTCTATTTAGAAGTGGGAACAGCTTCAAGATGAACATCGCGGCTTTTCGTCGGGAGTGATCGACATGGGGGCGCCATGTTAAGTGTTTCTCGAGGAAAACCCCGAGGTATTTGACGGAATCTTGCCAGGGAATTAGACGGGTGTCTAATGAGACGTGTTCGTGAGGTGTGTGTCTCCTCTTGTAAAATATGACTGCTGAACATTTATCGGGATTTCAGAATGGCTGCAATTTCGTTTATATCTATATTTTCAAATCTATTGTATAACATTGTGAGCTGTATGACGGATTGGCCATATCGCTGTGTAACTGGGTAATTAGTGGTCACGACAGCTCTAATAAAGACAAAATGTTACACATTCTGAGACTGTGCACCAGGGCCCGTCAACTAAAATAGCCGGTTTTTCGTATAATTGGAAAACTTTATCCCATCAATAATAAAATATTTAACACTTAAAGTGTCGCTCGCGAAAATGTTGCCCTTGTAACAATCGATTGCGGCGATCAAATTGAACTCTATTAAAAACATTTTTAAGCACGATCTATTAGTCCGTTGTTATGTAGACCATCAAGTACTTTACATAAATTGTATACAGGATGTTGAATAAAACATTGAACGTTTTCTTAACCGCCGTAGGTCGAAAATTGTGGTTAAAAAGGTAACGTAAAATATTACAACAATTATTAGCTTAGTTACCAGCATTTTCAGAAGAGAACTTGAATGAGTCTCGTTTGAAAACAAGCCGTTTGTAATTGAGTTCTTTTGAGACCTTAGAGAAGATCTCTAGCGCGATTTGAGAAGTAGGTATAGGCAAATTGAGATCTTAGAATTCATTTCCTTTCATATTTCATTAACCTCCTGAAAATGGCATCCAAAACAGGAACCGAAACGACGGGTTTTAATAAATTCGGACGCGGTTCAACCCGTGAACCAAGTATATCCCACACTAATGGCCAAAGGCTGCAGTGCTATCGGGACGGCAAAGACGCAGACGAGCGGGGAAAAAATGGCCGCGGAAACCTTGCCGAAAATATTTATTATAATTTTTTATTTCTTAATGAAAATTCGCTAATAAGACCTTAAGTCTAATTTCCTTTACATACTGACTGTAGGAGTTGTATGGTTTTCATCTACTCGTTGACTTAAAAATTACATAACGATATTTAGATTAATAGGATGAATGCGTGGACAACTGAAATGAAATGTACCTTGGATATTCTGCTTTTTTAAATCAGTCACGAAAATGCACGACTTTTTTACGAAATTTTGCTTAAATTTGATAAGTTATGTTATTTTTTAAGTGTGCGGCACTTAATATTTAACATGAATTAAGTAGGTAATTCAACTGTTGCCTGAAAACAATAATTAATAGTTTTTCAGTTTTGCAACACCAGTTTCCCAAATCATAATCAATGATTTATCGTGTAATCTAAAAAATAGAAGTATTATTTCCACTTTGACCTCTCATCACATGACCTAATTAAATTTTATTCGTTGTAAAGATCATTTTACAATCACATTACGTCACAGCGTGACGCAAACTGTACATCATGTACATTTGGCAACATGGTAATCATGTGGAAAAAAAGTCATTTTAGTGTCATTTTAAGTTAAAAAAGTGCCGCACAAGATGTCAACACCTGTCTTATTATTGATTTGATTTTTATGTGTCAAAATAATAATAGTGTTGTGCCCATATTGAAATTGCATTCTACACTATAAAAATGATACACAAATGTAGTATATAGAACGCAGACTGAACAAATAAACAATGACAACATCTTTAAACAATATCCCCAGATCAGTTTTTAATCTCGTCAAATACTAATTTAAGAATATATCATAACCTTTTACTAATGGTATCTGACTGTCAGGTCTGACAAGAAGGTTTCCTCATTAAACTGTTTATCACACTAATGGATTTAACGTAAATAAAAATGGTATGCATTACTTAGCCCTTTATATTTCATTTGATAACACTCACTATTTCCCCTTCTTTGTTGTGCTTGTATGTAACAATTTGTTCATCCTGTCCCCATTTGAACTTTGACATATTTATTGTCTTAGGTGTGTGTGATAGTTGCTTTAAAAAAATGAGAAGCAGACTGAATATTTAAAGTAATAAAATTTTTGTGAAAATGGGTGGCTCTGTCAGTCAAGTGTTCCAGTCTGGTAGTGCTTTGTTATCCAATGGACATAGCCATAAGGTTTCAGATGCAACCAGAGAAAAAGTACAAACCATTTTCGATGCGCTTAGGGCAAATCCAAAAATTGGAGTACAAATTTTAGAGGGATTGCTTCTGCAACTTCCAAAAGTAAGATTATACCTTGCATGTGTATATTTACAATATAAATGAGAACTATAGTTTTACTTATCTCTATATGTCATTTAAAAATATGTGTTTTTAGAATGAGAATATTCTGGCAATACATGATGAAATAGGGTATAATTTACTACAGAAATGTGTGGGTGCTAACAATGTAGAATTAGTACGTTGGTTGTTGGCCAGACACACTGCTGCCGATTTAAATAGATTTCCATGCAGTCTTCCTCTACACATAGCCTGTCAGAAAGGGTAAGTTTATTGAAAGCTGTTTATATAATTATTTTTTAATTTTAAAAGTCAATATAAATAATATAAGTAACAGTTTTGTATATTGAGTTCACTTTTATTTCCAGACATGACGAGTGTGTAGAATTGTTATTGAAACATGGTGCAAAAATTGATGTTGAAGCAAGAATGTGTTGGCCTGGGCCGCACACTGGCAATTGTGAGGAAATCGGAAAATTTTGTAAGTAAAAAAGTTTTTAACATTGATTGTATCTGAAAAGTAGTAAACAAAGGTAATTCTGTGTTGAAGACACCTCTCTAGAAAACAAACAATTTGGGTGAAATCGGAACGTGAAGTGGACGCTGGACAATGTGCACTGTTGCCAGATGAGTATTAGTAAGGATCATTTTAAATATAGAAGGAAATCAAGGGGTAAACAAATGTTTTTATAATGTAAATAAATTATAATATGGCGTCATCTACATAAATCGATATTTGACATAGTTTGCGGAAAGCAGTAGGAAAACGGAAATGTAAACAGTTAATTTTTTAGCCATGGTGGTCGAGGGGAAAAAACGTGGGCCTCTGGACCCAAGGGTACTGGGTTCAATCCCAGATTTCTCCTCCTCCCTTTTTAAGTACATCAGTAACATGAACAGAGGTTGTGCCATTGTGATTGAGCAAGGGAATCTGCACGTTCCGCCCTTCACAGGGGGCGTTAAACCGTCGATCCCATGCCCATGCGATATTGGGCACGTTAAAGACCCAAATTTCCTGGACAGTGAGGTGAATAAATCACACTTTAGTAAAGTCAATGAAGCAATTTCCGTTGTGAATTGCCGATGATAAATACAACTCTGTATGCAAATAGCAGACGATATCTAATATTTTGTTTCAAAAAGTCGCAATGTTCATGGTGATGAAGCAATTTCTACTGACAACTGTCGATGATAAACATAACCGAGAAAATGGCTCAAAATGGGCTTCCCTTCGAAGTGTTTGTTTATATTTCAGTTTCCAACCTGTCATGAGTATAAAAGTGAATAGAGCGTTTTCCGTTGCGAATTGCCGACAAGCACTTCGAAGGAAAGCCTATTTTGAGCCATTTTCTGGGTTGTGTTTATCATTGACAGTTGTCAGTAGAAATTGCTTAATTACCATGAAACATTGCGACTTTTCGAAACAGTATATTGGATACCGTCTGCTATTAGCATACTGAGTTGTTTTTATCATCGGCAATTCGCAACGGAAATTGCTTCAGTCACTTTTCACACCCATTTAAGGTTGGAAACTAAAATATAAACAAACATTTCGAAGGGAAGCCCATTTTGAGCCATTTTCTCGGTTATGTTTATCATCGACAGTTGTCAGTAGAAATTGCTTCATTACCATGAAACATTGCGACTTTTGAAAATAATATACTGGATACCGATTACAATTAGCATATACAGTTGTATTTATCATCGGCAATTCGCAACGGAAATTGCTTCATTGACTTTACTAAAGTGATTCATTCACCTCACTGTCTGGGAAATTTGGGTCTTTAACGTGCCCAACAATCACATGGGCACGGGACCGACGGCTTTACGCCCCCTGCGAAGGGCGGAACGTGCAGATTACCTTGCTCAATCAGAATGGCACAACCTCTGTTGATGTTACTGATGTACTTAAAAAGGGAGGAGAGGGGAAATCTGGGATTGAACCCAGTACCCTTGGGTCCAGAGGCCCACGTTTTTTCCCCTCGACCACCATTGCTGAAAATTAACTTTTTACATTTCCGTTTTCCTACTGCTTTCCACAAAATATATCAAATATCGATTTATGTAGATGACGCCATATTATAATTTATTTACATTATGAAAACATTTGTTCACCCCTTGATTTCCTTCTATATTTAAAATGACCCTTGCAAATACTCATCTGGCAACAGTGCACATCGTCCAGCGTCCACTTCACGGTCCGATTTCACCCGAATTGTTTGTTTACTAGAGAGGTGTCTTCAACACAGGATTACCTAAACAAACTCAAAATACTATTATTGAAAAAAGGTTGCATCAAAAATGAGGGTAAACTTGCAGTTTAGTTCACGGTGGGTTTCTGAGATAATTTTTTCAGAAACATGCTTAAAACAACCTAACCCTGCCCCCCTCCCTGGATGCACAAAGCACAAAAACATTTTTTGCAAATAACCCCCAAGAAAGTTACGGGACCAGGAGTGAATAAGGGCGCTGGGCAGGGAAGAATAAAATAACATGCGAGCGGAAAATGCGAAAAATAAACAGCTTAGTCGAACCTCAAAAACCTGCCTTGTTCACATTTTTCAGCGATACCTCCTTTAAACCCTGGCTACCCCGCACAGCAACCCTATTCCCCCTAGGTCAGGTCAAGTCAGGATCTAACCTACTGTGGTTCTCAGTATCCTTTTCCAAGGATGATAAACTTAAGATTCTTGTAGACGAGGGAAAGACAATGGACACTGTCTATGTGTGTAAGTGTAAGTTCTGGGTGATATACCTGGATTAACATCTCGACTGGAAATTTCATATTGCGTATATCGTAAAATCATCCAGATACTGCTTTGCCCTGGGAGCTATATGTTTATATCATCATCATGATCATGATCATCATTATCATCATCATTATCATCATCATTATCATTATTGTTATTAATGAAGTGACTCGTCCATACCTAACCAAACTATTATAGGAATTCCATAGGCAGAGAAATTTATTTTTAAACAAACAATATTTAGTTAAAACATGTGTATTTCATACAAAGAGGTTGATTTCATATTATCAGATGCCTGCACCTGTCAGCAGTTGTTATGTCAAAAAATATTGAAGAATGTCAACATTTTTTAATATAACAATGCGGCTGATGGTGACTGGTGAACACACCCATTGTTATCTTATCGAGTTTGATATCTACGCCCATGGGATGGGAATTTGTGTGTGTGTTTTGTTTCTTTAACGTCGGCCTATTTCCGTGACTATGGCCAATCAGTTTCACCTCACTATCCTGAAAATTTTGCCGAACCCCTGCCTTTCTGTAAGAAGGGTAGGGATCTTTAACGTGCCCAACATCGCATGGACACGGGACCGACGGCTTTACGCCCCCTCCGAAGGGCGGAACGTGCAGACATTCAACTTGCTCAAATACAATGCCAGAAACTCGGTTGATCTTAGTGTTACAGTTTGTACTGAAAAAGTGAAAGGAGTATGCTGGGATCGAACCCAGTACCCTTCGGTTCAGAGGCACACGTTCTTACCCCTGAACCACCGAGGTTTTAGGATGGGAATTAAAATGTATTCTATACCTTCTCATCTGTCAGCAAAGTTACGTACATGTTAAGGCCAGATTTCTTCGCCACCAATCCATCGCCCTTGTTCATAAGTTACTGTGGCAGCTCGGCATAAACCCTTTTATCTTGTTGAGAGTTAAATAGTCCATATCATTATTTCTTCTATGTGCAAACTTCTTGTGCCGATATATCGTGGGAAATTTACTGCAGTTATCCACAACGCTGTTTCAGAATTTTGAGCCGATTTTAAAAATGAGCCACATCATTTGTTCTGAAACCCGAGTATAGTTACGAGCATTTTCAAATGAGAGCTTGAATTAGTTTCCTTGGGAAACAAGCTGTTTGTAATCGATATCTTTTAAAGGCAATTTTCGACCTATGCGTACGAGAAACAATTTTTAGTGCCCATAATCAATGGTTCTTTTATAAGCAACTTGATTTCCAGTCAATTCTGCCGTCAAATGTCAAATTTTTAAAACGATTAGAATTTGTATCACTTTTGATGCAGTTTTTAGTTTCTTATTATTTATTTGTTAATTTTATTCGGTTTCATTATTATTTAATAACTTTGTTGTTTTTCTTTTAGCTTCTGCTTTGCAACAAGAAGAGAACTGCATTGAAAGCGAAGGTAGGGACAGAGAAGGTTTTCCTGGTAAGCTGCAATCTGCAATTTACTATGCCCTGGATGGTGACCAAGTAACCATATTAACGGCATTAGCACAAAAATGTGATGATTTGTGGGTAAGTTTGACAAAAATGGAATGTTTTGGTCTAATTTATATACATGCATACTAGAAAAAAATATATGCTGGCCTGGTCCATGCCGCAATACTTGAGGATTTAAGACCTTCCTAAGCACGCTTCTGGCAATATTTGTTATACATACCCCACATTTGTTTCAATATCTTTATTTAAAAATCACAAATTTTTTTGTTTTGAGTATTCAAAGTATTTTTTGCACTTAACCTTTTTGTACCAAAAAAAAAAAACATCTTTGTCTTTAATATTTAATAGATTTTGTAAACCGCATCATATTAGTGAATTTTTTTTATATTTTAATTCACTAATAGAGAGGTATCGATGTTGGGGCTTTGCAAAAAAAAATTTCAAATGAGCGCCTACTAGGACCCCTAGAACCCATATCCGGGGTCGGTTTCAATTTTTATATGTTTATATATATATATATATATATATATATATATATATATATATATATATATATATATATATATATATATATATATATATATATATATATATATATATATATATATATATATATATATATATATATATACATATATATATATATATATATATATATATATATATATATATATATATATATATATATATATATATATATATATATATATATATATATATATATATGTATGTATGTATGTATGTATCCAACCGATAACTCAAAAAATAATTAACCAATTGGGATGAAACCCGGCAAGTACCTTTCTTTTATAAATGGCTTGGATGAGTTCGTTAGCCAGAAAAATCGGACAAGGTTTTCCGGGAAAATTTTGAGTTTTCTTTAAAAAAAAAAATTTTCTCCGAAAATTACAAAGCTATTTTAATGAAATTTGGTGTATATGTTGTCTTGGGAAAGGTCTTACTAAATACCAAAATTCAACTTTCTAAGTTTATAGAAAATTGAGTTTTTCAAATTTCGAGTTTTCTTTTGAAAAAAAATTTTTTCTCCGAAAATTACAAAGATATTTTAATGAAATTTGGTGGATATGTTGCCTTGGTAAAGGCCTTACTACATCTCAAAATTCAACTGTCCAAGTTTATAGAAAATTGAGTTACCTAAGTTTGAAGCATTTAATAAAAATTCACTACCATAACGCACTTGCTGCGTCCCGTACTTTTTTTCTTCTACCCTCCGTTGACCTTTAGTATGACCAACATTTTTATTCGGGTGTGGGTTCTATGGGGGCTAATTCACGCTCGTTTAAAGAAATATTAAAGTTTCAATGAGGTGTTCCACAATGATCAATGTTAGGACCATTATGCTTCTTAATTTACAGATGACATACCTTCTTGACGCACTATTGCTATCCCTATCAATTAAATTAGTAAAGTAATGCAGAATTTTAATCTGTTTTCTGATTCAATGTATTCCGAATAGTTGCAAAGTTATCCCAAAAAGACGAATTTGTCAAATTTCTCATTTTCATTTTAATTAAGTAATTTTTGGAAATTGTAGAAACCACAAAAGCAATTTCAATGTAAAAGAATATAATACATAGTCTGTGGGGGTCCATTTTGCAAGACATCAATGCGACTGAGCGATGGTCAAGTTTCATTTGTCTTATGTATTGATTTTTCTATGATTTGAAAGCTCTGATTTGTTAGTACAACGATGTACTTCATTTTTTGCAAAAAATAACGGCTACAAATGAATGTTTAAATTTTTGGGTTATCAGGGCGTCAAAGTATTTTTTCTTCTACTGATACTGTCATCTGTTTGTGTAATTGTTTTGTGCAATCCAATGTCGAATATGCTAGCTTGTGTTGACCACTCTTCTATTCTTGTCATATAATTATCTTGGATCAGTGACTACAACCTATCTGGAAATTTTGAAAAGGGCCTTCGCAGACACCATTTCAGTGATGACGAAGCGTGAGCAGTTTGGGGGCACATTTTGAGGACAAACCAAAAGAATATTTTTAGAGGTATCGAAATCTTGCTGAACAAGGTAATAACTGGATTAATGATAAGGGAGACTGTATTGAAAAATAATTTGTTTGTACGTACCTTGTACATCTGTGCGAGTTCTTCTGGGAACAGACCAGACTGCGGGCATTTATTTATTAAAATGTTATTGGATCTTGTATGCTGTGAATAACTGTTCTTAAAAATTTCACATTTATTCCATAACAGTCTGGTGATAGTTTCGCTTCCTAGGCTTCCATACTGCTCTCCAAACTTCCAGCGATGTCACCTCTTGTACAGTGTGACACACTTATGATGAAGACACGTCTGTATTTTCTTTATTTTTAGAGATAGCGATTTCATTTTTTGTACACATGTAAAACGTCATTAGGCTGTTTGAATAGCTTACCCACTTCAAATATCAGCTGTCAAGCCAGCCTACTATGACTTCAGGAATAGGGCCGGGTCTCTATATTCTGTGATGTGTTAGAGATATCAAAAAAAGTTACTTTAAAAAGTTATTCGGAATTCAATTTTAAATGCAGATACCGCGTTTCAAGTCAAAATTCGAATTTTTACTTTTTTGTACATTTTTAGAAGTCCAAATTTTTCACCAGATTTTAACAGGTAGATTACAATGGAAACAACAAACATCGTCAATATCAAAAGAAAACAATGGTATGTGATTTACTCAACTCAACTTAAACATAAACTCTAATAAAATTACAATTAAATTGAATATAAAATTATTAAATGTAGCCTGCTTCAACTAGCCCACCTTCGAGGCTGATGCATTTTTCGATCCGTTATGATTATTGCTGGCAAATTTTTTTAGTTCTGCTATATTTATTTCCAGGCAAGCCTGCCTAATTTTCTCGCAAAGTTCCTGGCGACTTTGGGGCCTTTCTTTGTACATCTTATTCTTAACAGAATCCCAGAAATAGAAGTCTAGTGGTGTAATGTCAGGAGACCGAGGAGGTCACTGTTCAACAGGACCATTCCGGTAAATTTAACCAATTTCTGACTAACTGAGAGTTGTGAATGGATGCACCGTCTAATTGAAAATATATATCTTGTCGCACATTGATAGGCACACCTTCGATACAGTCCCACAATTCATTATTAAAAAAATGAAGCAATCGATCTGCATTCAAGGTGTTGTCAAAAAAAAAAAACAATTATTCTATCCCCTAAAATTCCACACCACGTATTAACTTTTTGTGAATACTGGGCTTTACAATTGATAACCCAGTAAGGGTTTTCAGCAGACCAATTACTTGATTTTGGGCAGATACTATTCCATTGGTAGTGAATGTTGCCTCGTCCATAAATAAAATTTTACTTAAAGATTTTCTATCATTCAGAAAGTTATCTTGCGCCCAAGGGCAATAATTTAGTCATTTCAGCTCATCACCTTCTCTCAACGAGTGCAGAAACTTTGGCTTAAAAGGCTTTATTTTATGACGCATAAGGCATCTTCTGATTTTTTCTCCACTTACATCCAATGCAACAGCCCTTTGACGTAAACTCATCTGGGCATTCGCTTGAGTTGAAGCCAAGATTATGATATCATCACTACTTCTTTGATTTCTAAAAGCCGAGATATTGTTCACCACACTTCCCGTGCATTCAGAGCTGCTGCAGTCCCGCGCCTAAATAGATTGCTCTGTGGATGTCTCCAATTGAATTTGTCAGCAACTTCTCTGCTATTTCGAGTTTTTGAACAGACATTTTGCTGGCAGACTCATAGTTAATGTCAATTTGACATTTATCGCAATATTTTGCAATGTGCTAATTTGTTTCCATGGCAATCTACCTGTTAAAATCTGATGGAAAATTTGGGCTCTCTAAAAATTTACAAAAAAGTAAAAATTCGAATTTTGACTTGAAACTCGGTATCTGCAGTTAAAATTGAATTCTGAATAACTTTTTAAAGTAAGTTTTTTCGATATCTCTAACGCATCGTAAAATATAGAGAACCGGCCCTATTTCTGAAATTATAGTAGGCTGGGTTGACATCTGACATTTGAAGTGGATAGGCTATTCATACAGCCTAATGACGCTTTACATCTGTACAAAAAAAAGAAATCGCTATCTCTAAAAATAAAGAAAATACAGGCTGTCTTCACGTTAAGTGTGCCAAACTGTATATAAAACGAATTCAGTGTATTTATATTTTTGCTGTTAATAATATATGTTTGTGATACTAAAATATACAGATATTTGTTCTCAAATATTTTTACTTATATTAGCAAAATAATTATTACATTTTTCTGGTGTAAATGTAGGCAACTGTTTACGTTTTTCTTTTGTTTCACACTTTATAATCTTTATAGTAGCCAATTAAATAAATGAAATCAGAATAATACTGCCTCAAGTAACTGACACACCATGGGAGTTCCAATTATAAGAAAGCATTAATTTAAAAAAGTTATTTAAGTAAATTGTTTGTTTTAACGATTCCTATATGCAGTAAAAATTAACTGCATCAACTTGAGAATCATCTGTATAATACTTTTAACTGTTATTTTTTCAGAATGGCTTTTTTCGTGCCAAAAAACCGTTACTGCACGCAGCTTGTGAGCGAGGTGCTTGGAAATGTACACAGTATATAGTTAGTGAAAGAACTGATGAAATACATATTCTAAAAGACGAATATTATCCAATCCATTATGCCGTACTGCAAGAAAGCAAATTTCTAGAGCTTCTAATAAAGGCTGGTGCTGATACAACTGTTACTACAAGTACCCAACAGATGACTCTGTTACATCTTGGTAAGTACCTACCAGTGTTGTCAAATTACTCGATATAACATGCCAAAGTTTTTGAAACTTTATTCATTTGGTTTCTCTTGCTCTGCATGTTGGGGTATAGGAAGGAAGTATTTTTGAAATAATCATCAAATCGTTAATTTTGGTTCTAAAAATATTTATTAGAAACATTATGTAACAAAAATTAGATCTGGCATCTCATGCCAGTTATCATTTTGATACATTGTTGAAGCCATTTACGAAACTTGGCATCCATTCACTCCACTAGGTATCTGTCAATTTGGGTGATTAAGGTTGTTAAAAACTTTTTCGGTTTTTTATTTAAATTGTAATAATAGATCAGTTTATATAATTTTTGATTTAGATATTTTGTTACGATACAATGAGAATTTCAGCATGTTTCAGCAGAGGCTACAGTTGCCACTCAGCTTTGTGTAAAATCGCTAATGATATTGCTGCTGCTTTGGATAACGGGAAGAAAACAGCATCTTATTCAAATTTTCGTAGTATAGCTACGTATGGTATTTTGATAAGGGGAGGGCATTCTGAAATGGAGGATGTTTTTATCATGCAGAAAAAAGCACTGAGGGTACTCACTTCTTCTGGGTTTCGTGACAGTTGCAGACCACTGTTTGAGGGGACAAAAAGCTACCATCCCTTCGGCTTACATGCTATCCTGCCTGCTTTATATGCACAGTGGGAGGGCTCAGTTCTTCAGGCATGCCGATTTTCATGACTATGATACGAGAGGGGCTCAACATCTGGCAGTTTCGTATCACTGTGTGGGAAGGGCACAATAAGCTGTGAGTTATGACTGCGTAAGGATTTACAATAAGCTTCCAGAGGTCTTGAAGAGCATGCCAATTCAAGAAAGAGGCGAGGATAATGTTGGGCCAACATGCCCTCTATTCTGTCACAGAATATTTTGATAGGTTCTAGGCTGTTATATGTGTTGTGTCTGAATTTTATATTTCGTTCTATCTGTATTATAAATGTTTTATTTTAATGCATTTTATTTGTACCTTGTTTATTTTGGTTTTGTTATGTTGTGGACATTCTCCAGGGTTTATATATGTGTATTTCATTTGTTTGCTTTAATATTGTATATGCTGTATGACGTGGTCTTTTTTACCAGAATAAATATCATTATTATTATTATTATTATACAGCGACAGTGTTCGTTGATATAACTAGTGCTCTTGATTCCATTAATACTGAATTACTAAACTAAACTAACGTATTACTGTGTTGGTGGTATTGAGCTAGACTGGTTTTGAGACTATCTTGTGTATAAATGGCAGGCTGTTAGGCTTAGTAGTGCAGAAGGTTACCAGATGTCTACTTTTCGAGAGAACACTTCAGGTGTTCCTCAGGAATCCATTTTGGGACCCCCTTCTCTTTTCAGTCTATATATCAGATATATCTAATGTCATTGAATTTTCCAACTGGCATATCTATGCAGACGATTTACAAATTTATTTTTCCTTTAATTAGTTAAACTCCGCATATGCTTTATTGGTTCTTAACCTTGATCTTCAAAAAATATCTAAAGTAACAGAAAACTGTCTAAAAGTTAATCCGGGGAAAACAAGCAATACTGTTCAGCAGAAATAAGGTCCTCGGAGAACTGGACTAAATGGACAAGTTATACAGTGAAAGGTGGACGGTTGGTCAAGTACTCAGGGTGAGCCCCGAGAAAGCAACCGTCATACCGTTTACGAGGAGGAGGAAGTGGGAGAGCCACAGAACTCTCACTCTATATGGTAAAAACATCCCAATGGCCAGGGAGGTAAAATATCTTGGGGTCGTATTGGACTCTAACCTAACCTGGAATGGTCACGTTGAAAAAATACTGCGTAAGGCAGTAATGACTCTAGCCCACACTAGGCGGCTATATGGAAAAACGTGAGGACTAAGACCTAGTATGGCCCACTGGCTGTACACAAGGGTGGTCAGACCATCCTTAACATACGCAGCACTGGTCTGGTGGCCTAAGGTGACACAATCCAGTGCCAAACAAAAACTAGGCAAGATTCAAAGGATGGCTTGCCTGGGCATCACAGGGGCCATGTCTTCAACCCCAACAGCCGCCATGGAGGTGTTGCTGGATCTGCCCCCCTACACTTAGTTATTATGGGAGAGGCCAGGCTAGGACTATACAGACTAGCCTGCACTGGTAGACTGAAGATCAACCCAGGCTTCAGGAGCCACTGCAAAATTCAGGAGATCCTGAAGGAGCCCATGCTTGGAATGAGGTCAGACTTCGTGAATCTGCAGGGAAAACAATTTTCCAGTGGAAATCCCCGACTGTGAAGCATGGCGGGAGGAGACGCCGGGCATACCACGGGACGCGCTCGTCTGGTTCACGGACGGATCCGGCGGGGAGCGTGGAACGGGGGCAGGTGTTTATTCGGAAGGACCAAGGGTAAGTCATAATATTTCCCTCGGAGCCCATGCAACTGTCTTTCAGGCCGAAATATACACCATCCTGCACTGTGTGCGGGAGAACAAGAGGAGGGACTACACCAACAAGCGGATCCTCACAGCCAGGCAGCCCTTAAGGCCCTAAGTAGCCCACGGGTAAATTCCAGGCTGGTAAGTGAATGACGAGACGAGATGAGCGACCTGGCTGGGCAAAATGAGGTTACCCTCATCTGGGTGCCGGGTCACTCAGCGGTCAAAGGCAATGAAGAAGCTGACAGTCTCGCGAAGAGAGGGTCAGCAGAACCATTTATGGGACCAGAACCGGTTCTGAGTGTGACAAAGAGCACTGCCAGGGGAGCCATTAACTCCTGGTTCAGAAACGAATACAAGGTGTACTGGGCAGACTGTCCAGAGCTCAGACATGGGAAGTCAGTAATTGACGAACCCAGTTCAAAGAGAGCTGTGGAGCTGCTAAATCTCAGCGTAGAAACATAACAGGTCTCTCGACGGGACACATGGCCGTCAAGAAACACCTGCATAAAATGGGGCGGTTCGAGGGGGACCTCGCATGCAGACTCTCCGGCGAGGGGGAGGAATCAGCCCAGCACATCTTGTGTGAGTGTAAAGCTCTGGACCGCAAAAGACAACTGATCTACGGTCAGTCTAGACTGGAGACAGGGCAATATAAAACTTCACCCTACCAATCGCTGTGCAGACTAGTTCAAAGCACAGTGATTTTGGAATGGGTGGAGTAAAAAGACTAAGGGCATGCACAATAAGCCAAAGGTTGCAGTGCTATCGGGGCGGCAAAGTCGCAGACGAGCCCTAAGGGGGGAAAAAAGATACAGTGAAGCAAAGAGGTCAAATGCCTTGGTCTGCATATGGACGAAGAACTCACTTTCAACTGTCAAGTCAACCACATGTGCACAAATGCCTTCCTCAAATTAAAAGAGCTTTCAGAATTTAGAGATGTATTGCCTAGTAATTTGGAGTTGATGCTGACGGACCAGCATGTTTTGAGTCATTTTAATTATATGGACATTGTCTATGGTCTCTATCTCACAGAAAATAACAAGTACCATATACAGAAAATTGCTGTCTGAGATTTGCATACACGCTTAGGAGGTATCATCATGTTACACCATACCGACAAATTGCAAGGTGGCCAACTCAAAGAAGATTTTTCCATACAAGTTGTTTCATATATAAAGTTACAAACCTGAATTCATCACTGTATCTGCGAGAACTTGTCGTTTAAAGGTCTGACTTACATTCTGTTTCTACTAGAAGCTGCTATTTACTTCATATCCCACGATACAGGACCGCATTCTTTAAAAGCTCTTGTTTATTAAGCTGTTTATATTTATAACCTGCTTTATAACTTTTACCAGCAATGCATTACTGGATTCAAGAAACAAGTCAAAGAATTTGTAATTAAAAATTATGTTTGACACTCTGAATATAGGTGTATTTGATAGTGTCACTATTATTATCGTTATTCTCATCTATATATTTAAGTTCTTGGGTACAGTTAGGGATACGTGAAAATTCACATAGTGGACCTTGTACCCTTAACTTTGGGCAATAAATTGTTGATATTACTATTAGCGAATTTTCATGAAGAAAATGTTAACCAATTTTCATGAAAAATCTGTTTTCAATGATTATGCTAAACAAGAATTAATTTGCAGTTCTTCTGGTAGCACACAAATCAGCAGAAGATACAATGTCAACGATTAGGTTATTGTTGGATCATGGTTGCAAGGAACTCATCAACACTCCAGATAGCTTAGGAAACACCCCGTTACATGCACTGATAGTTCGATATGCCCTGGAGGAGGCCCAGTACGGTTATGACAAGTGGAATAAATGGGACATACTGCATCTGACCAGATATTTAATACAGTCTGGAGCTAAGCAATCCATCAATCAGCCCGGTAACTCTGCTCTTGCCTGTGTCCTCAGGCATATCAGGGATTGGGATGTGTGCTATGAAATGCTCAACATGTTATTAAACGAAGGAGGTAAGAGGTTTATAAATCACATACATTCTGTATTTATAAAATATTTATTTCCACAGCAATGCCATCTTTTTAATTTGTTAGGGCACTGATGTTGACTAGTGATGGGTCGTTATTTAATTATCTGTCATTTTTAAACAGTTGTCAAGCCGCAACGGTAACCACCAGATATGTAACAGGTCCAAAATAACACTTGTTACACTAAACTAGAATTCGGACTCGTATCTGTTTCAGTTCCACTGGAACTAGGTTCGATGAATAAACATCGGTTTTCATCGGCAACTGTTAAATTTAACTATTTAACGGGATGAATGGAGATGACACTGGGAATGCTAAATATTTATTTATTTATTTTTTATTTATTTATTCATACACCATCCAACAGCTTAAAAGCCAATTTAAGGATGGGCCAATACACAAAACATAATAACTAACAACAATCTAGCTAACAATACAAAAAAGAGTCACAAATTAGATCACTTTGAAAAACATTTTTATCTCTGATATATTACATGAGAAGATATCTAGGCGGTCCTGCAGTACAGAGTAATCATTGCACATCTGGTAAATTGGAGACGATCGCAGCAATCGTGTACGAGCAGTCGGGAGATAGAATGTGCCTGGAAAACGTGCTGCAATACGAGGCACATTGAAATTAAGCTGCTGAAGCAGACTAGGGCAGTCGAACACAGAATTAACCAGTTTATATAAAAATATAATGAAACTGCACTGCCTGCGCATCGATAGACTCTGCAGACTAAAGCGAAGAAGTAAACTTTCCTGAGGAAAACCAATAGACGGATATCGACCATCCTCACGAAAGCTAAGAAATTTTAGAAATTTCCTTTGCACTGATTCCAGGCTTGCCACATGTATCTCATAAGTGGGAGCCCACACAACTGAGCCATATTCAAGTCGAGACCTAACCAAACAGCCAAAGAGCAGGAGGAGGGTGTCAGTCTGTGAGAAATTTTTGCTGTTTCTTATCAGAAACCCTAGAGTTTTGTAAGCAGAACTGACAGTCTGCTCATAGTGTGGTTTAAAAGATAGAGTACCATCAAAAACAATTCCAAGGTCCTTAACTGTCCTGGGGCGGTCAAGTGGAAGCCCTCTTATATTGTACCCGAAAGTGATTGCGTGCTTATTTCGAGTAAAGGACATCACACAACACTTGGAAACATTCACAGATAGACCACTCCGACAACACCATTCAACAAGGATCTGAAGACAGTTCTGGAGCCGCAAACAGTCATCAACACTCGAAATATTTGCGAAAATCTTAATATCGTCTGCATACATTAAAAAAGGAACATGTAAAACATGTTTAACTGGGTCAATAAATATATTAAACAGTAATGGACCGAGTATGGAACCCTGCGGCACTCCCGAAGTTACGTGATAGGTGTTAGATTTGAAGCCCCCAACCTCAACAAATTGCCTCCTTCCATCAAGGTAAGATCTGAACAAGCCAAGCAAGCCCTCGGAGAATCCGATAGCCCTCATCCTGTCAATCAGAACAGAATGATTTAGACAATCGAAGGCCTTAGATAGATCAGTATACACAACATCAACCTGTGAAGAGCGGTCAAGAGCGGACGCAATGAACTGTGTAATGTCAACCAAATTCGTTACAGTCGATCTACCCGGAATGAAACCATGCTGAGAAATAGAGAGTCTGTTTTTGATGTGAAACAGTATTCGCTGAAAAAGGCAGGCCTCAAAAATTTTACAAAAGACACATAGTATGGCTATTGGTCGATAGTTTGATGGATCACCACTTTCCCCCGCCTTGAAGACAGGGAAAACCCGTGACAGCTTCCAAATCGCGGGGAATGTTCCAGATCTAAGAATCAGTTTAAAAATTTTCTTAAGTGGAGTCAGGAAAGCATATAAGCAGTCGCGCACCAAAAAACCAGGAACTAGATCAGGTCCACAGGACATGTTAGCCTCAATTCTCTTAGCGGCTGTAATAATTTCGTCATCTGTAAAGTCATCAACAAAGAACATTGTGATGTCACCCGAAGCAAGACTGGCGGCTGTAGGCGATGAGGTGGGGGTGGAGCCAGAACATCCCGCAAAATAAGAAGCAAAACTGTCAGCTGCCTGCTGCTGGTTAGATAAATTCCCAATAGAAAAGTTTTGACGGCGTCGAGAAGAGCAGTTCCAGAATTTTTTAGGATTAGACCTAATCTCTCTTTCGACCCTCTGAAAGTAATTGACTCGAGAAAGATAAATGTCTCTCTTAAGTTTTTGTCTCAGCTCCCTAAATCTATCCAGAAACTCCACATTTCCAGACTTCTTAAACTTACACCATAATGAATATTTATATTTTATACTAACCTTAATTTCTTTAGAAAACCACGGGGGATACCTATTACATGCTCTTGGAGCAGTCATGGGAACATACATATTAAACAAGTCGTAAATTCTGGAATAGAAAAAGTCAAGCATAGAATCGACATCCTGAAGCCCATCCATGCCATCCCAGCACAAGTCGCTGAGCTCCGCATACAATCTGACAAAATCACATTTTCGAAAGTTATATGACCTTTGCCTAGTAGTGTCACCAGCAGGGGAAGAGACCACAGAACCACTGAGCGGAAACTCTATGATTAAGGGGGGATGATGACGATCAGGAATCACGGGCGAATCAGGAGCCTCCCCCACCAAGCAAGTGTCAGTAAACAAAACCACGTCAAGAATTCTGCTGTTAATATTCTCAACATGATTAAACTGTCCAAGGAGTAGTAGATTACAGAAATTTTGAAAAGCAGACACACGAGCGGAGGGGTCGTTCTGACGACAAGAGGCATATTCAGGCATGTTAAAGTCACCAACTAAGAATGTCTCGGAACCATATTTTATGCACAGGGACTCGAGAGCTTCAAACAAGAGGTAGTAGTCATTAGTTGGAGTATTGGGAGGTATATAAACAACAAAAACATTAAGCGAGGCCCGATGATCCGAGACTCTAACCCCCACAATGTCAATATTAGAAAGAGCATCAAGGCCTCCACAGTCCCTCCGAATATCAAGGCGACGAGTTGCAAAGCGAGCGTGCACAGCAAGCAGAACGCCACCTCCCCTAGTCTTACAAGAGAAAGAAAAATCCCTATCTGATCTGTAGACAATATATTGATCATCAAACAGTTCGCTACTATAGATGTCACTATCCAGCCAAGTCTCGGTGAAAGCAAAACAGTCAAGAGGATATGCCTGCGAGCAAACAAAAGAGTAAACATCATTGGTTCGTGTCCGGAGGCCCCTGACGTTTTGATAAAATATGTTAAATTGCCTCTCCATAGAACACGCAAAAGAAGAATGATGATTGTGTCCAAAGTTAACGAAAGATCCAACAGGTTTGTTTGGAGACTGGGTTTCCACCCCGACATGGCATTGTGGTAATTGCTATTTGATCTGCAGAATCTCTGCTCTCATCGACTGCAGCTTTTGCCTGTAAACCGCACAGTTATGGTCCCAGGCTGCATGATCATAGGCAACTCCTGCCTTTACCTTAGCCGCATTGAAACAGTTCACACAACAAAGAGTAGTAGCCACACAGTTTTTCACAGGATGGTCACCAGAACATTTAGGGCATGTGGTTTTGCCCTTACAAAATTTAGAAGTATGGTGGAAGCCCGAACAGTTGAAACATCGCGTGATATCGATACCATCGTAAACAGAGCAGCGATCATACCCGATAAAAATCTGACCAATATCTAAAGCCGACTTATAAGAAACACGATCAACCTGCAGGACCGCCTGATAAATTCTACTATTATTTTTTAGATGATCAGTAGAGATAAACTTAAAATTAGAGTCACCAAAGATGTCACCATTCTGCAACTTAATTAGTCTTACTAATTCATCCCCCTCGATCTTCTCAGAGAGGCCAACGATACGAATTCGCGGGTGTTGATGTGTAACTTCTTTAACACTATATTCAGCTGAAAGACTGCTCTCAGCTAAAGACTTGAATTTTTCCCCATCTTTCCTGGATGAACAGCTAACTATCAAGCCACCTTTAGCAATGTTTTTGACTTTGGAAACACAGATGTCAGATGCTGCGGGATTGACATTTCGATACAGATCAGCCTTTGTAACAGCAGCAGATTGAGTGTCATTTTTTGGTCTTATAAGCACAGAAGCTCCTCTTGCAACAGACTGTGCAAAC
This sequence comes from Tillus elongatus, assembly GCA_964006375.1. NCBI lineage: Eukaryota > Metazoa > Arthropoda > Insecta > Coleoptera > Cleridae > Tillus > Tillus elongatus. The sequence goes on from OZ023265.1 coordinate 178,527,483, forward strand.
GTTGGAACACTGCGAACACCAGCATCCTGGGAACGATTGACAGACTTAGGTACTGCAGAACTGGAGAAATCAGCGCTGGTGATGCATTTGACCAGATCTATGTTAGAATTCTTCAATGTGGCTATGTCAGCTCTCAATTCACCAATAACCGCTAAAAGCTTGCCTATCTCAGCTGTAAAAACATCCCGGGAGATAAAATTGGTGCTTTCAATACTAACAGATGATAGAATGTCATCATCATCGGTCAAACCCGCTGATTGGGAACCAACACCATCACAATCGTCACAAAAATACCGCATTTTTCTCCTCTTCATTGGCATGCATCTCATCTCTGACTCAGAGAGGCCAGAGCAATCCTTGCATAATAAAGTGCCACACTTATTGCAACAAGCAAGTCTCTTCCTTTTCAGCTTGACATTGCATCTTTTACAGCTATCCATCTTTAGCAACGTTAACAGAGCATACTGTATATAAAGAGGCAGCAAGAAGCAAAGATAATAATGTCCTTGTTTGGATGATAATCCAGCTTATCACAAAGATAAGAAATTATCAATGTGACAATATAAAGGCTAATTCTTTAATATTTAAAGAATACCAAACCTTCTAATGTAAATAAGTTGAATGTAATCACAATGGTTCCATTTACACTATCACTATTAGAAACTACATGTTCTAAGCTGCAAGACTGTGCAATTCTCACCAATTAATTTCAACTATAAACCAAAGATTTTTAAATGCAAAGATAGACAACAGAAAACACAACTCTATCTTTACACACTGTTATCAAATATCCAAATATGTATGGGTATGGGTATACAGTATAGAGTGGACTTTACTTCATAACATATTACTCAACACTTAACACGTTATTTATACTAGTGTGCTGGCTCTCGCTCACAGCTTTGGGAATGTAGGATACTATCGATCGACTATCCAGTTCAAAATAACAGATAAATAACTGAAGCTGTTATTTTCAACGGTTATTAATAAATAACGTTAACGGGTTCAACTGTTAATAGAAAATAACCGTTTTGCCCATCACTAATGTTGACTGTAACGTGTTTAGGTTATGTTATTTATAGTGACAGTTCATTGATTCGCTTTAACTTAAACAGAAAGCAGAATCACCCCAAAAAAACCATAAAAATAATAACAGAATGTGCTATGTGCTAGATAAGTATTTCAACAACGAAGTTGTCCTCATCAGTAGCTGTCGCTAAACTGTTTAACAGAGTGCTATGCGCTAGATATGTATTTCGACAACGAAGTTGTCTTCATCAGTAGCTGTCGCTAAACTGTTTAATGGCAGCTACTGATGAAGACAACTTCGTTGTCGAAATACTTATCTAGCGCATAACACTCTGTTATTATTTTTCTGGGTTTTTGGAGTGATTATGCTTTTTGTTTTAGTTTCCAGCCTCAGTCATTTATCGCTTTAACTTGTAATTTCTATTACAGTTTTGTGTAATTTGCTTTAAAGAGAAATGAGTGGCTGTCACAGCTTGGCTAAGTTTTCTTTACTTTTGTTGTAACTTCAGACATGTTAATTACCTTTACTATTTGACACCTGTACATGCCTTTATTACTGATTCACTTTGTGTGCTGCTAATTTCCAAGGTATTGTGTTAATTGTGACTGTATTTGGTATTCACAACTAAAGCCAGGTTAGTTGGTTTCAACGTTCTGGCTTCTATTGGTCTTAGCTGCATAGACTCCAGCCAGTGGTGGTTTTATTATTTGGGCTACACCGTCTAAAGTATGTCTATAGTAATTTCTCTATGATCATAATGTTAATGTACAATAATTTAGTATGCAGATGGTATATTATATCTCATTGGGTTTGGATATGAGACCACAAACAGACGTAATCTACAGACACTTCAAAGGCCTTCAATCGATTGAACCAGAAGCTGTGTCATGTGGGTCTCTTTCCAAAAATGCTGCAATTCCTTCATACATATCTGTCAGATAGAAGGTATTTTGTGTCATACCGTGGTTGTATATAGACTAAGGTGCTGGTGTGGTTGGGAGTTCCTCAGGGATCCGTTTTGGGACCTCTAGTGTTCAATCTGTTCGTGAACGATATACCTGGCGTGATAGATGTCCCGCACCTACTGTGTGCTGATGATCTGCAAATTATGTCCCGCACCTGCTGTGTGCTGATCATCTGCAAATTTTTCTCAGCATAGAAAATCTGAAACACTCTGTTAAACTAGGGAACATGTTACATGATACATTCATGGACTTGCTTGAATTGCTTTCTCGGTGTTTGGAAGATGGTGAAGGTTATTCCCATCTTGAAGAATGGCGATAGGTCCTTGATTTCCAACTACAGACCAATTGCTCTTCTATGCAATTTTGCTAAGGTATTTGAAATCGCCATTTATAATTGCATCTACCCATCTGTCAAATACATGATCTTCCCATGTCAACATGTTTTCATGGAAAAGAAATCTACTGTCTCCAATTTATCTTGCATCACGCAGTTTATTGCTAATACTCTTGATAGGCAGGGTGGTCAGAGCGACGTAATTTATATGGACTTGAGTAGATAGAGATGAGCGGTTCTCAGCCCACCTACCACCTCTACCTTCCACCTTCTGTCACTGTGACGTCACCCACCTTTCAGCTACCATCCCCACCACCAATCGTGATGTCACCCACCTTCCAGCTACCACCTCCACCACCAGTCAGCTGTTTCTCCTGTCTGACAGGACAAAGAGCTGTCTGACACTATGACATCACCCACCTTCCAGGTGTCTGACAGGACAAATAGCTGTCTAACAACTGACTGTTGGTGGAGGTGGTGGGTGACGTCACAATGACTGGCAGTGGTGGTGGTAGCTGGAACGTGAGTGACGTCACAGTGACAAAAGTTGGATGTGGTGGGGAGGCTCAGAACCGCTCATCTCTATCTACTGACTTGTCCAAGGCATTTGATCGCATTGATCATATGGTGTTACTTGATAAACTTAAATGCCTCTTTTTTAGATCATATTTGAAAAGCAGGCTAAATTGTGTCTCTTATGGTGGTTTTGATTCCAATTGTTATTACACAACTTCAGGTGTCCCTCAGGGATCTAACCTCTGAGCTTTTTTTTGCGAGCTGATCACCTTCTTTTTGCTGACGATCTTAAAATTTATTCTTCTATAAGTGGAGTTGATGATTGTGTAGAGCTCAAACTTGAAATAGATAGAGTTGGCGAGTGATGCGCTGATAATAGATTGTACCTGTCTCATATTCAAAGAGAATATCTTGCACCGAATATCATTACAATATCAACGCCTCATTAATCGCTAGATGCAGCAGCACAAAATATATATGCATTTTCTTTAACACCAAATTATCTTTCAACTTACACGTAGAGGAAGCGGTAGGTTCAGCCCTTTCTATCATTGGCTTCATAATTAGAAACAGTAGTAACTTCCATAATGAAATGGCACTTAAAACTCTTTGTTTTTCACTTGTACCTACCAGGCTCGAATATGGAGTAGTAATTTTTTCTCCATATTATTCTTCTCAAAATATACAGTTGTCCCATAAAAAGCGAACAGGCAACAAGTGAACAATTCAACAAACCAAGTCGTAAACCATGTCAAGCAAGCATAAATGAAGCCATAAAAAATCATTAAAGTGAGAAAGCTACTTTAAATTGATGAAAATCATAGTAAATATACAAAAAGTTATAGCCAACGATTTTATACCGTTACAATTTGATTTTCAACGTGACATTCTATTCTGTTTTTGATCATATTGTTATCTGCTAGCAACATACTTTAGGGGTGTTCTTGCCTGGCTTGGGAAAAAGGATCCCTAATAACTTTTTACTCTCCCCATATTGTATATCATGTCTTTCTTAAAGTATATCATACAAGTTACAATGTTGCAATATGTAAATGAATTGACAAAATGTGAAAACTAGTTATGCAATTTGTGTTGAAGTGCAGTGTTTGTTTTTTTAATTACAGGTGATCCAAACTTGGTGGGCCGAGATGGTTCTGTGCCTTTGATGGTATGCTTGGTTCCGCTAATAAATAAAGATCCGTTACACCATTTTACCCATAGCATGAAGGTAAAACAGCTCTTGACAATAAATGTAAAATATATATTAAACTTAATGTATTTTTTAACAGGTTTGCTATTTAAATTGTATAAAGATTCTCCTCAAGTATGGTGCTAATCCAAACTGTAGCTACAGAGCCAATCTGACACCACTACATGTTTTAGTATTTACTGTCTCAGAAAACATAACACTAAACTGTGATGTACAAAAGGAACTCAATTTTGAATTCGTCAAAAACCTGTTAATTCTTTTGCTCACTCATGGCTTAGATCCTAACGTAAGAGTAAGCAAACGGACCGAGAACATCCTCCAGTCGTGCATGGATATGATACAGAATGTGCGTGATGCCAAAGACATCCATTATGTTTATGAGATTACGCTTACTCTCATCCAGTACGGAGCCAATCCTAATCTAAGCTTGAACTTTACGGAAGCAATAAAATACAGCCCGCTGCAAACACAGTATGCGTGGAAGAAAAAGAATCACATATTATACTATTATGTGATGTTAGTGTCTAGAAAAGAGAACCTTATAATGGATCCGAAGATGGGCTTCTCCAAGATAATCATGCTGTTTTATCTCGTTATGCAGCACAAGGAGTTGTTTGAATGTTTGAAGATACTTCATACACAACAGCTGAGTTTAGTCCCAGGGAAATTGACTGAACCGTTGACTTGTATTATTAGAGAGCTATATAAGAGGCCTAGAAGTCTAAAACAGATTTGCCGGGTCAAGATTCACACTTGTTTAGGTAGATTACCAGGACTTTATGTAAATAAATTGAACCTTCCGAATCAATTGAAGGATTATCTCTTGAATTTTGAGCCGTAAATGTTTTGTGTTGAGTACACTTTTCAGAATTTGTATGTTTGAGGTGACAAATGATAAGAATTGTCTAGAACAGTGGTCTTTAAACTTATTTTATAATGTGACCTTACATTGTTGACTTGAGCATTTCGTGACCCTATACTCGTGTGATTTTAATGATTTTTCAGTTCAAGGTCTCTTGGTATCAATTAAAGAAATAAAACTCAAATTGACAAAACTTTTGCTATAAACATAAGTCAAAAACATATGAATTTTAAACATAAAGAAATACTTTTAACATGTTGGCTACCAATGCTATAGCGAAGTTTGTGCCTCGTGATGCCATATGTATCACGGTTTAAGAAGAAGGTAGTTCTTCATTAAATTTTAAACAACTTTATTGCTACTTCGCCCAGCAGTTGCCGTATTACTTTTCCTTTATAAATTTCTGTTTCGAAGGTGTATCTACTTTCGTTGCATAGTCTAAAAAATTTTCACTCCGTTATAACATTAATGAATGCTATTTTATATAAAATTTAATAACAAAATGATTTATTAAAATTTAAGAGAAAATTATGAGGCTGCTCAGAGCAGAACATGAGATGTAATGCCATTCTGAAAACATCATACGTTACAATTTGGGTGGTGTCAAACATACTAATAAAAATCGAGACTCAGTTAACTTCATTTATTACTAAATAATGAATTTATATAAGCGAAAATGATGGAAGTTATTGTGATAGATTGAAGCAGTTATAAATGAATTTTTTTAATTTAAATAAAGATTACAATGAACAATGTACTTATGGTGTCTTCTGTGGTACTCCTTGGATTAACTGGATATGAGAGGGCTTGAGGCTACTCAGGGCTCGCGAAACCTCTGGATATATTGTGAGGACCACTCAGAGCTGTCCGAACCACTAGATTGACTTCAGCAAGTGATCTGCCTGGCATGGCGTCGAATGGGGCTGCCATAATGATGATGTTGAATGAGGCCCCCAAAACACTGGAGCTGATGTGGCTTCCATAATGGTATTGTATGGGGCTCCGATTACGGTGATACTGAACGGGGCTCTACAAAATCGTGATGTTGAACGGATCCTCAATAATGGTGATGTTGGATGGGGCTCTTCAAACGATGATGCTGAATGGGACTCCACCATGGCGTTAAAAGGGGCTCTAAATTATGGCGTTAAATGGGGCTCCAAATCATGGCGTTAAATTGGGCTCCAAATGATGGTAGTGAACGGGATATCTTAAAATAGTTGACTCCATCTAAGTACATTGTTTTATTGGAGGTTATTCATGTGTGATATGCTTGTAGGGTATCCGCGTTAAGAACAAAGTTAATCTGTATGATAATTATTAAAATACAATTCTTGATTAATATTGAGACTGCAAGAATACCGCCACGAGCTGCACAAAAGCAGATACCAAATCATTTATTTATTCAGGAAAACGGGATAACCCCAATTTTAAAAATAAGCACAATATTATCAAGTGATAGTCACAAGCAGGTACAAGTAAAACAACAATCAAACAATCCACTGATCACATTACAAAACAATATTAAACATTACATAGTCACACTACACAACAATCAAATAAAATACATACTAGGTATATGCTAGTTGTGGGCAACAGGCGCAAGAGACTGCCTGAAAGCAGAAAACGAGTGGTTAACATTGTGAACATTCCCGCGATTTTTTGAATCATGCAGCGCGCCACCATTGACGGCTCAGATGTCAGCTGTTTTGGACATTGGTTGTGCGCAAGCCCGACGACCGCAATGAAGAAGGAAGGTGAATGCAAACAATCAATCATTCTATTCGTTTTAAAGACACCGATACGAGTGCTTCGCTAAGCACGTTGCTCCATCTTATATATTGTTATTATGTTTAGTTACTGTAAATAGTGTAAATAGTTAATACAATATTCTGCAGAATCCACATAGCTTTAATTCGATACAGTCCACTAAGTCGAACGAGAACCAGCCAAGAACATCATATTCGACGGCAGCAACGCCGTAACCTCTATTTTTGGCCTTCGAACCGCACAACTACTTGGTTAAAACACGTGTTTGTATAAAGTCTAGTGGATTCTGTAGTTACGCGATCGGAGTGTATTCGTCAATACGAAGCAATAAACAAGCAGCAATCAAATTCGTTACAAGTAAGAAGAAAGAAGCACGTGGACGACCACGTTGTTCTCTGGTGAGTCACATTCCATTATCCCATCTATTTCTTTGTTTTATTTTTATCCAGCGCTTATTTTAGCGAAATTTTATCTGTACAGCATTGTTTGAGTTTCTCATATTATTTTCAAAATTTAACACTAAGAAAAACCGTTTGTTGAATTTAACATATCTTGCAATCATGGCAGACGAAACGGCAGCAGAATTACGTGCATTGATTAAGAAAAGAGGGTTATTACGGGGAACACTAACGCGATTTAACACATTTCTAGATAAATTTACTGAAAGTCAAGGTGTTGAAGTATTAAAACGTAAATTATCTGATTGCGAAACATTGCTAAGTCAATTTCAAGATATTCAGCATCAAATCGATTTAATGAACGACGGCGATGATATTTCAGAATCGGAAATCGAATCATTTGAAACGGAATTTTATACTGCATGTGCTCGCGCGGAGAGAATGTTGACAAATTTTCAATTGGTTCCTTTATCGTCGGGAAATTTAGCGATTAACGCAACCGTCGACACCAATGCAGCCACGCCGCAAACATCTACATCGCCGAACAATTTCCAAACTAATAATTCTAATGCAATACCTTTTGTTAATACCCCAGTCGAAACCGTTAGGTTGCCTACTATTTCGTTAAAAGCCTTTTCAGGGGAGATTCAAGAATGGTTGAGTTTTAAAGACAATTTCGTGTCTCTTGTAGGTTCGAATAGTAACCTGCAAGATGTACAAAAATTTTTATATTTAAAATCGTGCCTGAGTGGTCAAGCTTTGCAAGCAATAGCTAATGTGGAAGTAACGAACTCGAACTATAAAATCGCATGGGATATGCTCGTAGAACAGTTCGAGAATAAAGACGTAATAATTCACAAGCATGTCAGTAATTTGTTTAATTTGCCCCCTGTTAGCAGGGAATCTCACAGCAGTCTAAGAAATTTGATAAATGAAACGAAAATGAACCTTAGAGCTCTTCAAGCTCTTGGAGAACCTACAACCTATTGGGATACGTTAATTATTTATCTTTTGTATACAAAGGTAGATGGCGCGACTCGCAGAGAATGGGAAAATTATAAAATCGCCAATAAAACTTACAAATTGGATGACCTTTTATTCATTATAAACAATAGATGTCACCTTTTAGAAAAACTAAATCTACAGAATAAAACGCCCTATTCAAATCAATACCGTAAGCCGGAGACTAATTTTCGAAATAAGATAACATCGTGCGTGAATGTTAGCGATGCTAGGTGCCCATTGTGTAAACATTCACATCAATTGTACCAATGTGATAAGTTTAATAGTTTATCGCCCCATTTTCGCCTGAATGAAATTAAAAAATTGCATTTATGCATAAATTGTTTACGGCAAGGCCACCATACGGTTGAATCTTGCACTTTTGGCGGTTGTAAAAAATGTGGAGCGAAGCATAATACCCTATTACATGCTTCATACCACCAATCAAGTTTCATTCGTAATAGAAACAATAATTTTAACAATCGTAACAATATACAAAATTCTGGTGTTTCTGAGAATGATGTTCAAATTTCGAATAATTCAAATAATGACCAGGCCCCAGAAATGATTGCACATACGTCTACAAATTGCTGCCAAGCTCAAAAAACGCGTGTTCTATTGTCAACTGCTGTTATATATGTCTTGAATAAGGATGGCGAAAGACAATTATGTCGCTGCCTCCTGGATTCGGCCTCAGAATCGTCATTCGTAACTCACGAATTAATTAAAAAATTGAAACTTGAAACGACACCAATAAACCTGCCTGTTATTGGTATTGGCCAAGCCAACACAAGGGTAACTGAAAAAACTTTACTTAAAATAATGTCGCGAGTTTCAGATTTTCAAACTTCCATAAATTGTTTGGTTATTAACAAGATTACTGATAAACTTCCCTCGCTACCTGTTAGTAAGGAGGGTCTCAAATTACCGAACCCGTCCTACCTGGCAGACCCCGGGTTTTATATACCTGGAGATATAGACATGCTGATCGGCGCCGAATTGTTTTATTCACTATTGTTGAAGGGAAGATTTAATCCCAAACAGCTACCTGTTATTCAGCTGACTCACTTTGGTTGGGTGATCTCAGGGCCCGTCTCTTTTAATAATCGGCCACGCTCTAGCGATGAATCAACATGTTTATTCGCTTCTCTTGAAACCCAGCAGCCAGACATAAAACGATTTTTTGAAATAGAAGAGGTACCAAAGGAAATAGATCTTAATAAATTTAATGCATGCGAGGTTCATTTCAAAAACAATTATTTATTCGAGGACGGTAGATTCACCGTAGCATTACCTTTTAAACAAAATTCTAATTAATTGGGATATTCTCGTGCAACAGCTCTCAAGCGATATCATTGGCTAGAAAAGAGATTGGCCAACCAACCGGAATTACGTTCCGAATATGTCAAGTTCATTATCTGAACTTAAATCACATGAGGCAAATTGAGGAATCAAATGAAACTGTTAGTCCGGTATATTATCTTCCTCACCATTCAGTTGTAAAGGCAGACAGTGAAACATCACGCATGTAAATACCACGTGTATTTATTTTATAATGAATAACAAAAAAACAGAACAAATAGGGCACTGACAATAAGCAAAGTTACCTACCTTTATTCTCCAATAATGCAGGAACATAAGCTTCGTTTTTCTGTATTCACACACAACACCTCTAGGGACCTCGTGTCTCCCAACGGGCTTACAAACAAAATGGATATTTCGAGACCTCGTGTCTCTTCAAGGGGTTGAAAGCAATTCGCTTTCTCGAGACCTCTTGCCTCTTCAAGGACTCAAAAACAAGTGGCAGAGGGATGCAAGCTTCTCTCCCTTCTCTCATTCTTCTTCCCCCTCTCTGGTCTTCTGGCGGAAACCATTAGTAACACTTACTCTATGTCAGTGTAGCGCGCGACATTTGAATTTAAAAGTGACAGAACAACGAGCATGAACATTCCGCCCACCAAAATAAGGATTTATTTTCACAATTATATTGTTTCTCAAATAAACAAACGAAACAAAAATTTACAATAAGCACAAAAAACAAAAAACTGAAGCTATTGGATTTATAATTAACTGTACAAAAAAATTTCAAGGCGGACGTATTACTGCGATGGCAACAGACATAACTTCGTCAGAGGCCTATCAAAAGTGCCACTACTAGTGCGAACTTGAGCTACCCGAGCTATACCATCACGGCCTGGGTATAGTTGCATAATGCGTCCGAGCTTCCAAACAAGAGGTGACGAAGTCTCATCTTTAATCACAACTAAAGCTCCGATCGGGGGGGACGTTTGCACAGTATCCCACTTACCACGCTGCTGCAGTGTATGCAGGTATTCGTTCTTCCAGCGGCGCCAAAAGTCCTGGTGGATCCTTTGCACCAGCTGCCAGCGTGACAAGCGATTCATACTTAACAAAGTCAAATCAGCATCAGGAGGAGCACCTAACGGTTCCATTGTAAGAAAATGTCCTGGGGATAGGGCTAACAGATCATTTGGATCAGTACTCGCACTACACAATGGTCGAGAATTCAAAACTGATTCCACTTGAGCAAGCAACGTGGACATTTCCTCAAAGGTCAGAATCTGCAAACCAATCACCCTTCGCAAATGAGTCTTGACTGAGCGCACTCCTGCCTCCCACAGACCTCCAAAATGCGGAGCTGATGGGGGGTTGAAATGCCACTTAATGGTACAAGCATCTGCTGCCCCCTTTGCATAGTTTAAGAGCTGCTTATTTGAGCCGACGAAGTTGGTACCTCTATCGCTATACAAATTGTCACATCTTCCTCTGCGAGCCATAAACCTCCGAAGAGCTGCCAAGAAGGCTTCAGCTGAAAGATCAGACACTACTTCCAAATGGAGGGCCTTCGTTGCCATGCACACAAACAAACAAATATATGCTTTCACCTTTCGGACACCTCGATATCTGCCCTGTGTCACAAAAACTGGACCTGCAAAATCAACTCCGCTGTGTGAAAACGGCTTCAACTGAGAAACCCTGGCAACTGGCAAATCAGACATCATCGGTGCCATGGGAGTAGGATTCACTCGAAAGCAACGATAGCACCTTGACAAAACATGATGAATAGCTCTTCGAGGGGACAAAATCCAAAACTGTTGCGAAAGCAAATGAAGCAATGTGCGAGGACCAGGATGAAGATTGACATGGTGTGTGTGTGCAATGATTAACTCGGTGAGACGATGTGAGCGGGGCAACAATATAGGGTGTTTCACTTCAACTGGAACATCAGCTTGACGAAGGCGACCGCCCACCCTGAGGATACCCTCTGTATCCAGAAAGGGGGCTAACTTATTTATTGCCCTCGCACACCTCTCACCTTTAACCAAGGATGCTATTTCCCTTTGAAATACTTCACCTTGAGCACATTTGATAAGCATATGAAGCGCCTCCTGTAATTCGGTGGCTGTCAGAGATGCAGTAGTTCGGTCAGATGGAGACACCCTACAATTTCGCACAAACCGCTGACAATATACAACAACACCCTGAATTTTCCGTAGATGCGAAAAGCGATTCAAAAGTTTACTGAGCCACTCCTCATTTGCCAAAGTAACTAGTACGGGGAGAGTTCGTTGCTCCGCCAGGCACTCTTCTGGCGGCTCAAAACGCAACGACTTGGGCCAATTTTCTCTTGCCAATTTTAGCCAGGCGGGTCCCGCCCACCATAGTGGATGCTCACAAAACCCAGAAGGTAACATGCCTCTCGATGCACAATCAGCTGGGTTTTCTTGTCCACTTACGTGATGCCATGACTCTGGAGGAATCTTCTCTTGTATGCTTGCTACTCGATTCCCAATAAAGGTCTTCCACCTATTGGAAGATGATTTTATCCAGGCAAGTGCCACCATAGAGTCTGACCAAGCATACATAGAGTTAAACTCAAAACGACCTTCATACACCCGACACACAAATTCCAGAAGCTTTGCCAACAATAAACACCCACACAATTCGAGACGTGGAATCGATATTCTTTTTAAAGGTGATACCTTGGACTTGGCACACAGAAAATTGATCCAAACTTGACCCTCCTCTGATACTTGTCTTAAGTAAACAACTGCAGCATACCCTCGCTCCGATGCATCACAGAACCCATGGAGTTCTGTACTGATGATATTATCGTGTTTTACGCCTCTGGGAATTGATAAACCTGCTAGCGCACTGAGTTGTGATTTATACTGAGACCACTGACCAACAATATCCTTTGAGGGCTTATCATCCCATCCCACTTTTTGCTCCCACAAGCACTGCATAAGATATTTTGCCAACAGGGTAACAGGAGACAAAAAACCCAGGGGGTCATAAATTCTTGCCAATTCCGAAAGAAGATTTCGTTTTGTGCACGGACGATCAATAGGTTCAACATTAAAAGAGAATGTATCACCTATGGGACACCACTGCAATCCTAAAATTTTCAACACTGATGGATCATTTAAATCTAACGATCGAGGTTGCTGACTATCAGCTGATACTGTGGACAACAGTTTCGAATTATTGCTGGCCCACTTCTTCAATTCAAAACCCCCCTTAGCAAACAACCCAATCAATTGCCATTGCAACTCAAAAGCCTCTGACAATGAGTCGACTCCACTGACTACATCATCCACATAGAGATCGGACCGAACTAGCTTTGCTGCCAATGGAAACGATGATTCCTCATCATCACAAAGCTGCATCATTGTTCGGATTGCCATGTGTGGGCTTGAGGAGACCCCATATGTGACAGTATTAAGGCGATATTTCTGTACAGGTTCCCCCTTTGAGAACCTCCAGAGAATTCTTTGATAATCCCTATGATTATCTACAACCAAAATTTGTCGATACATTTGCCGAATGTCAGCAGTAAATGCAATTTTGTTTGAGCAAAATTTCAACAACACAGTGGCAATATCTGTCTGCAACTTCGCTCCCACTAACAACGTATCGTTCAGAGATACACCATTCGTACTTTTGGAACTAGCATCAAATACCACCCGCAGTTTGGTCGAAAGGCTGTGAGGACGCAACACACAATGATGGGGAATATAGTATGCATCAGATGGTTCCACAGCTACATCTGATACCAGAGACATATGGCCAGACTCATAATAATCCCTGATAAACTCCGAATAGGACTTGTGCAACGCTGGATCCCTACTAAGACGTGCTTCCAGGGAGTAAAACCGCCTCAATGCAACACTGAAAGATTCTCCCAAACACGGAGTACCCTCACGAAAGGGCATATTTAAAATATATCTCCCAGCACTATTTCGGTGCTGAGTTTTCTTGAAGATTTCCTCACATTTTTTATCTTCCGGAGACATAACTAAACCTTGTGGTACCTGTTCCAAGCTCCAAAACTGTTTCAAGGTATGATCCAAGTCGACCAACGTGCATAAACTATTCACAACAGAATGAGACTTTGACTGTTCTACACTGCCCATAAGCACCCAACCAAAAACAGTATTGATGGCCACTGGTGCACCTCGAGGCCCTCTCTTTATTCCAGGTCTAACCACATGAGCATAAACGTCAGTACCCAACAAAATTTCAATGTCCCCTGGTATACCAAACTCTGAATCTGCCAACTCTAAGTTCTGAATATGTTGCCAGTGGCACTGCTCAATTTTAGCAGAAGGGATCTTGGAACAAATGTTCGGAATCACAATCATGTCCAACTCTAACTTTGTTGGCTCATAAATGGACTCTACTCGACATTTGAGAGTGCCTTGGCTAGCAAGCGAGCTCATTTGGTTCAAGCCTTGAACCATCACTGAACGAGACGAGGTGTTGAGCCCCAATTTTTCAACACACTGCTGCGAAATGAAATTAGCCTCACTCGCACAATCCAGGAGAGCTCGACATCTCCTAACCTTTCCATTTTTATCTCGTACTAATAGCATTATAGTTGCCAGTAACACGGACTGTTCCCTTTTTACCACACTTGCCAACACACGCAATTGCTCTGCACCTTGTGGCTCTTCCACAGGTGGCTTGTTTGAGTCACTCTCATCTCCCAATGCCGGTGCTTTTGGGAAGTGCAATAATGTATGATGGTGTTTATTACATACACGACAACTTGATGACTTGCACTCCCTGCTGGCATGCGAGTTTGATAAACAGTTAAAACAAAGATTATTTTTTTTTGCGAACGTATACCGTTTATGAGAGGATAAAGATAGAAATCCATCACACTTGAGCATGGGGTGCTCCTCCTTACAATAAGCACATACAAGCTTTGTGCTGGTAACAAAGGACGAAGCGGGCCTAGCAGTGGTTGCTGAAACATGCTGCCTTCTATTAGTCACATAATTGGAAGTTAAGGCAGTTGTCTCCATTGCTTTACACTGCTTTTCCAAGAATCTACATAAACTACTAAAACTGGGAATGTCCGATTCGCAAAACTCAAGCTCAAATTTTTGCTTAAGACTCATATCCACCTTTTGCAGCAACATGTTGAATTTAGTGAAATCCCACATGTCATGTTCAAACTGCTTCAACGCTTCCAAATTTTCACTGAATACAGACAACAACGTTCGTAGGGAAGAAGCAGATTCACTATTTGCTTTGGGGGCCTGTACAATACCCTGCCAATAATTGGTCAACAAAACCCGGGTATTGTGATACCTTGAGACCAGAGACTTGAATGCAATCCCATAATTGCTTCCCGTTAGCGGTAAATTCTTGATTAGGCCAGCTGCATCCTTCACTAACGAAGCACTCAAATATTGGAACTTTTCAATATCTGACAATGATTCGTTCTCATGAATCATTGTTTTAAACAGATCATAAAAGGTTGGCCAGTTTTTCCAATTTCCATCGAATTTTGGCATTTCGATTTTCGGTAACCTCAAATGTCTGTTTAAATTTGAAGTTGACATAATCGCGTTTGCGTTCGTTACTTCCTTTTCACTGAGAGATCGAGCGTTCGATGATTTGACAGAACACCGCGACTTACTCGATGCTCGACTCGATTTCGAACTACCGTGAAAAACGGATCGAGCTTGATTCTCAGCGGCTTTATTTGCATAACCTCTCAGTTCTCGATAGATAGTTTTTATAGAGTATTGCAGTTCATCGAATTTGTTCTGCATTTCATGCTCGCTCTCCAACTCTGATCGATCAACTACCGACACGATGTCCAAATGCAATGAATCAAATAGATTGACCAACTCATTCAACGTCTCAAAACGAACCTCAAATCTATTCAACCTATCTAAATCCACTACTGCGTCTATTTTGACCTGTTGAGCCACGTGCAATATGGCTTCTACTCGTCTATAAACGCTTTCGCGCTTATTTTTTAGCTGAATCAACTCCATTGTTCAACGCAAAAAATTCCTAAACGCGATTTAAACAATATGCAAACGTGATTTCAACAATATGCAATTCGAGTATGTACCTAGTTATATACAAGCAATAACGTCACCTTGAAATTAAATGACTCAACACGGCAATAAACAATTACAAATTTACTAGACTAAAGGAAACAAGTAAAATTACTTCAAAAAATGGACTGTATCAACTAATAACAAAACAAAACAACTATAAAAATCCGGTCGATGGGCCAAATGTAAATACCACGTGTATTTATTTTATAATGAATAACAAAAAAAACAGAACAAATAGGGCACTGACAATAAGCAAAGTTACCTACCTTTATTCTCCAATAATGCAGGAACATAAGCTTCGTTTTTCTGTATTCACACACAACACCTCTAGGGACCTCGTGTCTCCCAACGGGCTTACAAACAAAATGGATATTTCGAGACCTCGTGTCTCTTCAAGGGGTTGAAAGCAATTCGCTTTCTCGAGACCTCTTGCCTCTTCAAGGACTCAAAAACAAGTGGCAGAGGGATGCAAGCTTCTCTCCCTTCTCTCATTCTTCTTCCCCCTCTCTGGTCTTCTGGCGGAAACCATTAGTAACACTTACTCTATGTCAGTGTAGCGCGCGACATTTGAATTTAAAAGTGACAGAACAACGAGCATGAACAACGCATTAGAGTCGTTTTCGACGGCAGTTGTCCTTCAGACAACGGCCGCTCCTTGAATGACGTATTAATGGTTGGCCCAAATATACAGTCAGATATTTTCTCCATAATAACTCGTTTTAGAATGCGCGCATTTGCCTTTACTGCCGACATAGAGAAAATGTATCGACAAATTCGTGTGCGACAAGCTGACCAACACTTGCAAAGAATATTTTGGCGAGATTCTCCTGACGATGATTTAAAATGTTTCGTTCTCAACACAGTATGGGTTGGGTCCATCTTGCTTCTTATCCACCCGCTGTATACAAGAAAATAGCCAATCGTAACGAAAAAACGCACCCATTGGCTAGCCAAGTCATTAAACGAGACTTTTACGTCGATGATCTGCTTACTGGTGACGATTCCTTAGAGCAAGCAATTAAGTTAAAGGAGGGCATTTCATTCTTACTGTTGTCATCGGGTTTTACATTGAGAAAATGGGTTGCGAACGATCCGCGGATATTAAATAAGGATAATGTAGAAAATCGGGATAATAACTTCCAGTTTGGAGAATCCTCAAACTCAAAAACATTAGGTCTTTATTGGAACGCCAATGAGGATGTTTTAACGTTCAAAATTGCAATTCGAGATAAAGGGCCTATTACAAAGCGTCATGTATTATCGACTGTGGCTCAAATATTCGATCCGGTTGGACTTGTTGGTCCAGTAACCTTACTGGCAAAAATTATTATCCAAAATTTATGGAAATTAAAAATTGACTGGGATGAACACATTCCTCCGCGTCTAGAAAGTGATTGGGTACAGTTCAGGGAAAAAATCTGTCTTTTAAATGATTTGCGCATACCTAGACATGTGAAGTGCAAGGACGCGATTAACATCCAACTACATGGGTTTTGCGATGCCTCTGTCTCCGCCTATGGCTGTGTTATTTACGTGCGTTCTACCGATACCTCGGGGACCAAAACAGTCCGGTTATTATGTTCCAAATCAAGAGTGGCACCACTAAAAACAATAACAACACCACGATTAGAGTTATCAGGCGCCTTATTGTTAGCACAGCTAATGAAAAAGGTAATCGAATCATCACCACTAGAGGCCGATCACGTTTTCTACTGGTGCGACTCGACAATTGTTTTAGCCTGGCTTCGCCATGAACCGGGAAATTTAAGCGTATTCGTTGGGCATCGAGTAGCCGAAATTCAAAGAGCCAGCTCAATAAATGATTGGCGCCACGTACCTGGAAACGTCAATCCCGCAGATATAATTTCGAGAGGACAACAAACTGATATTTTATTGAATAACGATAATTGGTTTAATGGTCCAGAGTGGTTGACAAAAAATATCGATGAATGGCCATCTCAACAAATAGCTAGTTTGCCTGTAGACGTTCCTGAAAAACGTAAGGTTATTAAATCGCTCGTACTCAGAAACAATGAGTTTTCCACTGAAATATTGCAAAAATATTCTACGTTGAGCAAATTACGCAGAGTAATTGCTTACGCATTCAGATTTTACGAAAACGCGAAAACTACTCGATGCAAAAGGAGCATCGGTCCATTGAGCTCTGGCGAACTCGACCGAGCAACAAGGTCACGTGTAAAACTTGCTCAGGATACAGAATTTCACGATGAAATTAAATCATTGATAAATAAAAATTCTTTAAAATCTTCTAGCAAAATCTTATCATTAAATCCCTTTTTAGATACTGAAGGTATTCTTAGAGTTGGAGGAAGGCTGAGACATGCAAATATTCCGTACAATCAAAAGTATCCCATCATATTACCCCGCGGTCATGCACTTACAAAATTAATTATAAAGCATGTACATGAGCGACTTTTACACTCTGGTGCTGAGGCTGTTTTAGCAGCTGTTCGAAACGAGTATTGGCCAATTTCAGGGAGAAGTTGTGTTAGGGCAATGATACGCAAGTGCATAGTTTGTTTTAAATCGAACCCTCAAATGGCTCAGCCACTGATGGGTAACCTCCCTACATTACGTGTCACTGCTAATAAAGATCGTGCATTTATTGCTTGTGGAATTGACTACGCAGGCCCTTTTTTTATTAAAGAAGGTCTGCGCAGAACAGCCACAAAAAAATGTTATTTATGTATTTTCATCTGCTTTTTAACCAAGGCTGTTCATTTAGAATTAGTGGGTGACTTAACTACAGTTTCATTTTTGGCAGCTTTGAATCGTTTCATATCAAGGCGTGGGTTGCCTGCGGATATATATTCAGACAATGCAAAAAATTTCGTGGGAGCATCTCGAGAGCTAGTGTCTATAGCGGGAGAAACAGAGAATTCACAATCGGTTCAAAATTTCGCGGCAAATAATGGAATAAGGTGGCACTTTATTCCAAGTAGATCAGCCACGTTTGGCGGCTTATGGGAAGGTAACATAAAAAGCGCGAAACGTCTGCTAATTCGTACCATCAATAATAATAAATTTACGTATGAGGAGCTCTACACAATCATGGTGCAGGTGGAATCTTGTTTAAATTCGCGACCCCTCACCCATATATCCAGTGATCCCAATGATTTGACCCCATTAACTCCAGCCCATTTCCTCATTGGTGATTCACTGAAGGCGCCACCACAAAGAGTCGTAATGGAGCTGCCCACAAACCGACTTCCTCGCTTCCAGAGGGTTCAGCAGGTGAGCCAGCAGTTTTGGAAACGCTGGTCCCAGGAGTACTTTAATAGTTTGCAACAGCGAAGGAAGTGGAAAAGGAACTCTCACTGCGACATCCAAGTGGGAGATTTAGTGCTAATCCGCGAGTCCAATCTCGCTCAGTGTCAGTGGACTCTAGCTCGAGTTGTCGAGCTGCACACCGGAAGTGATGAAGTGTCTCGAGTTTTTTTTTTTTTTGTTCCCTCAGGGCTCGTCCGCGGCCTTGCCGCCCCGATAGCACCGCAACCCTTGGTTGATTGTGCATACCCCTAGTCTTACTCCACCCATTCCAAAATCACTGTGCCTTGAACTAGTCTGCACAGCGATTGGTAGGGTGAAGTTTTATATTGCTCTGTCTCCGGTCTAGAGTGACCGTAGATCAGTTGTCTTTTCCGGTCCAGAGCTATACACTCGCACAAGATGTGCTGGGCTGATTCCTCCCCCTCGCCGCAGAGTCTGCATGCGAGGTCCCCTTCGAACCGCCCCATTTTATGTAGGTGTTTCTTGACGGCCATGTGTCCCGTCAAGAGACCTGTTGTGTTTCTGAGCTGTCCTCTGCTAAGGTTTAGCAGCTCCACAGCTCTCTTTGAACTGGGTCCGTCAATTATTGACTTCCCATGTCTGAGCCCTGGACAGTCCGCCCAGTACACCTTGTGTTGGTTTCTGACCCAGGACTTAATGGCTCCCCTGGCAGTGCTCTTTGACACGCCCAGAGCCGGTTCTGGTCCCATAAATGGTTCTGCTGACCCCCTCTTTGCGAGACTGTCAGCTTCTTCATTGCCTTTGACCCCCGAGTGACCCGGCACCCAGATGAGGGTCACCTCATTCTGCCCAGCCAGGTCGCTCTCTCGTCTCGGCACTCACTCACCAGCCAGGAATTTACCCGTGGGCTACTTAGTGCCTTAAGGGCTGCCTGGCTGTCTGTGGCTATGAGGATCCGCTTGTTGGTGTAGCCCCTCCTCTTGTTCTCCCGCACACAGTGCAGGATGGCGTACATCTCGGCCTGAAACACCGTTGCATGGGCTCCGAGGGAAATACTGTGACTTACCCTCGGTCCTTCCGAGTAAACACCTGCCCCCGTCCCACGCTCCCCGCCAGATCCGTCCGTGAACCAGACGAGCGCGTCCCGTGGTATGCCCGGTGTCTCCTCCCGCCATGCCCCGCGATCAGGGATTTCCACTGTGAAGTTGTTTTCCCTGCACATTCGCGGGCTCGCGAAGTCTGACCTCATTTCAAGCATGGGTTCCTTCACGATCTCCTGAATTTTGCAGTGGCCCCTGAAGCCTGGGTTGATCTTCAGTCTACCATTGCAGGCTAGTCTGTATAGTCCTAGCCTGGCCTCTCCCATAATAACGAAGTGTAGGGGGGGGTAGATCCAGCAACACCTCCATGGCGGCTGTTGGGGTTGAAGACATGGCCCCTGTGATGCCTAGGCAAGCCATCCTTTGGATCTTGCCTAGTTTTTGTTTGGCACTGGATTGTGTCACCTTAGGCCACCAGACCAGTGCCGCATATGTTAACGATGGTCTGACCACCCTTGTGTACAGCCAGTGGGCCATACTAGGTCTTAGTCCCCACGTTTTTCCATATAGCCGCCTAGTGACGGCTAAGGTCATGACTGCCTTACGCAGTATTTTTCCAATGTGACCATTCCAGGTTAGCTTAGAGTCCAATACGACCCCAAGATATTTTACCTCCCTGGCCATTGGAACGCTCCTACCGTATAGAGTGAGAGTTCTGTGGCTTTCACACTTCCTCCTCCTCGTAAACGGCACGACGGTTGCTTTCTCGGGGCTCACCCCGAGCCCTTGATCAACCGTCCACCCTTCCACCACTTTCAGTGCAGTCTGCATACGCTCCCACACTGCCTGTGTGACCTTTCCTCGGACTATGATGACAATGTCGTCCGCATAGCCCTGTACCTCATACCCCCCTCCCGAGAGCCTCCCCAGCAGGCCGTCCACGACTAGACACCAGAGCAAGGGAGACAGAACGCTCCCCTGCGGACACCCCGCCGCGACCCCCGCCAGCAGAGTCCCTCCCGCGAGTGAGGTGAACACCGCCCTGTCCCTGAGCATGGAACCGATCCACCTGCAGCAGGTCTCCTCTATTCCACGCTCCCGGGCAGCTGCCAGAACCGATCCGAACGAGGTGTTGCTAAAGGCCCCCTCTATGTCTAGGAAGGCCCCCAGCGCCACCTCCTTGTTCTCCAGCGTATTCTCCAGTTTCAGCACCAGTTGGTGCAGTGCTGTTTCTGTTGAGAATCCTGCTCTGTATGCATATTGTCCGCAGTGTAGAGGATATGCTTCCAGTACACCGCCCCTAATGTGCCGGTCGAGCAGTTTTTCCACTGTTTTCAGCAAGAAGGACATGAGACTTATTGGCCTCAGGGACTTTGCCTGGTCTGTTGGACGCCCAGGTTTAGGAATAAATACAACCCTGGCCAGTCTCCATGCCCTCGGAATGTACCCCAGAGCCAGGCTGGCCCTCATAATGAGGGTAAGCACCGGCGCCAGTATATCTATCCCCTGTTGGAGCATGATGGGCATTATTCCATCAAATCCCGGCGATTTGTATGGCTTAAAGCTGTTAATGGCCCATCTGATTTTGCTCCAGGTAACCACCTCTTTAGCGACTGTCCAGTCTACTCTAGATGCCCGCCTATAAGGCGCCTCTATTTCTGAGTGTTCCCAGTCCGGAGGTGATTGGTTTATTATGTTACAGCCGGGGAAGTGCGTCTGGAGTAAAATTTCCATAGTTTCCTCCCCCGAGCTTGTAAAGCCTCCCGTGGGTGTTCTAAGGGAGCCTATGTTAGTCTGAGGGCCCTTAGACAGGATCTTGTGTAGTCGAGCACTCTCGGACGTGTTTTCCACTTCTTCGCAGTGCCTCCTCCACGACTCCTTCTTGGCGTCCCTCAGTCTTTTGTTATAGGTCGATAGGGCCTGTCTATATTCATCCCATGCTCCCGACCTTTTGGCCGCGTTAAACAGCTTACGAACCTGCGTCCTCCTTTGCCTGAGGTCCTCGTTCCACCATGGGACGTTCCTGGTGGACACCCTCATTTTCAGGGGGCAGTTGGCGTTATAGGCCGAGGTAATTGCGTCTCGCAATTGGACTGCTGCAATCTCGAGGTCTATTGAATCCCTTATGGCCCTCTCAACCCCCCGCAGTTCCACAGCTAGGTCTGCCCTGTAGGCTTCCCAGTCCGCCTTGCGGGGGTCCCGGTACCATACCGTTTCTCTTTCGACTTTGGCGATTTCAAACCGGATGTATCTGTGGTCTGAGCTACTCACTTCCCCAGACACAGCCCAGCTTTTAACAAAGTCACCCAGAAACTGGGTGGAAACTGTTAGGTCTAAAACTTCCTCACGCCGTGTTGTGACGAATGTCGGTTTATTACCTCTATTCAATATGTCTAAATTAAATTTCATAAAGAATTGTAAAAGTGCCTCACCCCTAGAGTTTGTGTCCGAGCTACCCCACAACTCATGGTGCGCATTCGCATCCATGCCGATGATGGTCTGCCATCCACCTGCTCTGCTACCCACCATCAGCTGCTCCAATTCGTTGGGTGGAGGAGGGTCCGTGCTGTCCCCTGGCAGATAGGCTGACGCGACAGTAATGTCCCTCAGCCCATCCGCTCCTCCACATCGGATTTTGATCGTTGCCAGGTCCCTGGAACAGAAATTCATTAGAGGGAGAAACTCTATCCCTTCCCTGACAAAAATGCAGGCCCTCGGATTCTCGCTGGACCTGCTGTAGATGAGCTTTCCATTAGCTCCGCCGAGTCCCTTGATCTCTCCTTTGTAGGAGTACGGTTCCTGGATGAGGGCCACATCCGTGTTCCTCAGAGCCATTAGTAGTCCGGCCGTGGCTGCCCTACTGTGTTGGAGGTTGACCTGAAGGAACCTAAGTCCCATTAACCCTTAATTGCTTCCCCAGTGGGCGGAAGCTAACCCTTCCCATGCCCCAGAATGCCTTGAAGGAGGTTCCTTCAAGGGCTCTGTAAGATGTCGGGTCGATCGAGAAGGCGAGCGTCTGTCCTTTCTCCTCTGCCTTCCTGCTTAGAACCGACCAGTGTTGCGTCCCCAGTTCAGGGTTCTGGATCTTAAGTCTGCTGATCACCGTCTCCTGCGGGACGGTGTCAGGGATCCGTACGAGGACCTTGCGTCTCTTTGGGAGTTCCTTGGGCTCGACGGCTGTCAAGTCCGCCCCCTCCCAAATCTGACCGAGGCCCCCGATCGTTTTCCGCAGCCAGTCCCGCGACTGCGGGCCGGCACAGGTTATCCAGAGGATGCCCCCCGTCAGGCGCGTCCGGTGGAACTGAGTCGGGCTCTCCCCTTCCTGAAGAGAGTCCACTGCAGCTACCACCGCAGCCTGGATCAGGTCCGCCTTCCCCTGGTCTAGCGTGACCTCAGGATGGCGTCTGTCAATCACCGCCATCCCGAGGCCCTCCGCAGCCTCCCTGTAAGAGCCAGTCTGCGCCGGTGTTCCGGCCTTAGTTCCTTTGGGAGGTCTGTCTGTAGTAGGCGTGCTAGAGCCAGAGCGCGGCGTCTTCCGACTCGCACTCTCCTCTTGCGCCTTTACAGGCACCCTGGCCCTTTTGGAACGTCTGTCTGTAGTGGGCGTGCTAGAGTTCGAGCGCGTCCTCTTCTGACCCGCACTCCCCTCTTGCGCCTTTACAGGTTTCTCGACCGTCCAGGTCCCGGCCGCCATTTTTTGCGCCCTCCGGAGCTTCTTTCTTTGCGCCCCGGAAAGACGCTTGGACTGCCGGGGCAGTCCCTCTACTCTAACAGTAGAGTCCTCACTGGTGGAGGGGCCCCCGGAGTCCGCGGAGCTCGCCGCCCTCCGGTGGGACCCAGCCTCCAGCTTGGGTGTCGGGGACAGGTCTCTGGCCGAAGCTACCCCCTGATCCCCCGTATCTACGCCGGTCGTGGGACCTCCAGAGTCCGCTGCCGCACCCTGGCTCGTCTCCGTTTCCGGGATAGACTCAAGGCTCAAGTCTGTAGCCGGAGCCACTCCTCGAGCCTCATTGGTTTTGGTTTTATATGTATTTATAATCTTCATGTTGTTCCCACGAGAATGGGGGAAATACTGTCCACACCATCAGAACCCCCTGTGTGGTGCAAGGCGGGTTACTCTGGAGGGTTGCCTGGTACTCCAGAGGTTCCGTTCACGACACCATCGCCCTGGTGCCATCCATCCATAGGCACGGGTCACGTGACACCGTAGATTGGGGGAGTTTAGTTCGACCTCCTTGTCTAGATCCGTCATGTTTAGTTATTAGCAGGGTCACCTCGTGCAGGATGCGGATTTTTACCGCGCATGACGGTCTTGGGGAAAGCTTCATCGGGAGTTTATGTTGTTATTTCCACTTCCTCAGCTTGCCCCCTGGAGTCCTTTGGCCCGCGACTCCTTAACCCCAGTGTCTCGAGTTGCTACACTGCGGACCACGAACGGTATTTTTCGACGTGCAGTGAACAGACTTGCTATTTTACCCTGCAACGAGCATTAATAATCACCGATGTATTTTGAATTTTTTTGACTCTCATTCATAAGTGTTTTTATTTAAGGTTTTTTTTATATTTTATATTGTTCACATTGAGTGTTATTTTATGTTTTTTTTTTATATATTAATGTTAAGATAAATATCATCATTATTTGAAGTTGTTACTTCAAGGCGGCCGGCATGGTTAACATTGTGAACATTCCCGCGATTTTTTGAATCATGCAGCGCGCCACCATTGACGGCTCAGATGTCAGCTGTTTTGGACATTGGTTGTGCGCAAGCCCGACGACTGCAATGAAGAAGGAAGGTGAATGCAAACAATCAATCATTCTATTCGTTTTAAAGACACCGATACGAGTGCTTCGCTAAGCACGTTGCTCCATCTTATATATTGTTATTATGTTTAGTTACTGTAAATAGTGTAAATAGTTAATACAATATTCTGCAGAATCCACATAGCTTTAATTCGATACAGTCCACTAAGTCGAACGAGAACCAGCCAAGAACATCATATTCGACGGCAGCAACGCCGTAACCTCCAACGAGCAACCGAAAAAAGGCAACAACTCAGCATTTGCATTAACAGAAGTCAACATTCTATTCAGGGGACTGGATATACCATAATTTGTAGAGTGATGAAACACCTGAAACAGTTCACAAGATCAGGTTCTATAACTTGTAACCCTGAACCCTATCATTGAGAGAATAATACAAGAGTCAATATGCGAGTTCAAAACTTTAAATAAGAAGCACATGTCGGCATTCCATCTACGAGACTCAAATGATGTTAAATTTAAATCATGCATCAGCTGCACATAATCATGACCTCCCCTGGCAAAACCCAGCCTCCATGAACAAAACCGAAGGAACTTTCTCTGCACACATTCAGGAGACTCACTATGCACGGCATAGTATGACTACCATATGATGAAAGCATACTCCAAAGTTGGTCTGACCAAAGCACAATAAAATGACCACCACAGAAAATTCCCTAGCCGTCCGACACACAAATCCAAGCATTCTCATACTTCTAGAAACAACAGACTCACAGTGCCCAACAAACGTCAGCTTCGCGTTAAAGGTAACCCCCAAATCACAAACCTCCTCTACTCTTCGCAAAGGAACACCATCAATATCATAGTCAAATGAATGAATCTAACGAAGTCTGGAGAACGTGACAGTTACACACTTTTCTAAATTCAAATAAAGGTGGTTAGAAGCACACCAGGCAGACAATCGATTAATATCCCCCTGAATTTTTAAGCAAATGACACAGGGGCCTTTGTTCTTCATTTACTTCAGTGCTGGTAAACCCAAACTTGAAATATTCTTGACAATATTTTCTTGAAGTTTGTTTCAGCACCATTATCGTCTATGCACTTGTTGATGCTTCACTATCGTCAAATACTCGCTTAAGCGCAATTAAAATTTATCCATGATTGTGTATACATTGTATACTGCAACTCAAATATCGTGACTTGCAGTTAACACTTTCACGGTAGAAGGATCGACTTGACTGAGACTGGTTGGGATTGAACGAGATGCAGTATTTATACACGCCGCGCAGACATTCTAAAATGTTCGAAACAAATCGAAAGCGGTGATTAGAATTGTGATTGAAAATTGGGTCGGAAATAGTACAGGTTGAGACACACTGACTTACTGTTTAATAACAACTATGTAAACTTACAAAATTAATGAGTTGCTTTTGAGTCCATGGGAACTCAACAAATGTGTTGTGATTATGCTGCAAGCGTGCTACTCGCTCTGAGTCTATCGAAGAACTGCCTGAATTTTGTTTTCTAAATTCTACAAATTATTTTTCTATGTTACAAGTAGAGGTATGCGAAGCTTCGAAGTTCGAAGACTCCGAACTCGAACCAAATCTTCAGTTGTTCGCCTTAGGCGATGTTAAGTAGTTTGAAGTTCGAAATACGTAATTGTCCAAAATAATTCGAAGTTCGTTGCTCAAAAATACTTCGAAATTGAACTTTACAGGCATTCTGTGCTGCCAAAGGTAGCGAAGTCAGTGTACCCAGCAACCTGGAAAACCGGGAAAATCTGGAAAAATCAGGGAATGTGAAGTACCCCCTAAAATGTCAGGGAAATTTGTGATTTTACTCAAATGTCATGGAAATCATTCAGTAGACCTGGAAATTATATATTTTTAAAATGTCGTCACTATCAGATGCTTTTTTTATTTTTATTTCATATATATTATATGAATTTTCTCAGGTAAATAGTTTTCTGATACGTAGGAAAATATATCTGATAACAATGCGGCTTACCTTTGGTACCAATATCAATTAAATCCGCCAATGAATGCCACATCATGCGCCGATATAAATAGCGTCTTCTTCTATCTCAAACATGTCTCACATGTACATCTCACTTGGACTGTTCTTCCTTGAATGCATAAAATGCAATATGCGTTTTATGTATTGGCTGGGTACAGCTCTGCTGTGAATGTGTTTATTCTATTTTAACCTTTATGATCATGTTGAAATTGCAAAATGTTTGGCATTTGTATATGGCGCATGCAAACAGTATCTTTGTTTCATTTTTTCACCGAATTTTCATAAATAAAACTTTGCTTTTAGAGAGGTATCGAATTTTCAAAAAAAATATTTAATAGGCGCAAATCTGAGTTTTTGGAACCCATTTCCCAGGCTTATTCAAATTTATATATACGAAAAACGTGGTTTGCAAAGTATCTACGCCATCTAGTGACTTCTGGTTTGTTCTGTCACACTCGAAAATTCTTTCGTCGGTCAGTCATGAAAGTCAAGTTTTTCCATGAAAAAATTTCAAATTTTCTTCTAGAAAATGCTATATGTTATAAATTTAACGGAGTTAAGCATACTTGTGTTTTTGATTATGTAAGTTTTTTGTTCTTAATTTTGATTTATTTTGTTCAATTTATTTTGTTCATAAAAAAGTATTCAGGTATGTGTGTTTTTTATTTCGAGTATTATGAAAAATGTACTCGAGGGGCCTGGAAATGTCAGGTAATTTGATTTTTGATTTCGGCTGGGTACCCTGGAAGTTGTAACTCTGTAGCGGCCCCGTTAACCCAGTAGTGGCGCTTTAAACTCGGTATCAGTCCCATTGAGTCGGTAGTGTAATTCCAGGAGATTTCACACATGCATATTTTTGACAGTTTGTGGGACACTGAGACATAACAGAGCCATTTAACAATCACAGAATTAATTTTTTCATATATCCTAGCATCCCAATGCTTTTTTCTGTTAAAACATTATAACGGCAGTATTCGAAACTGATTGGTAACGTAAATTTTCAGAATTTATGAAGCCAATTGCAGATTGTCTCCAAGAAGCATTAAATTAGACATACTTTGTTTCACAATGAGCCAAAATAGTTTAATTTTCACAATCAGAAAACACGTAGAGTTTTTAATTGTTATTATATATGTACATATCATCCTCACTTTTGAAAACCCTAGGTGCTAGGTCATCGGGAGAATTATATGTCACTTTGAACTTGGCATATGGTACGTGAACCCTGTTTTTTTGTCTCGTATCTACATCATGTATGGCTTTATTTAATACAAAAGTTCCATCCTTATTATTGAAAACAAGCAAAGAAAGTTCCATTATAATCATCGAAAATAATGTAAACACTCTGTTTTGCTGAAAAATATCTCTGCATGATTGACGTGATGGAACTCCTTCCAAGCATCTTAGTACCCGTTTCTGAGCTATAAATACAGCTCTCGTATGTGCTGACAACCCCCAGAATATTATACCGTAACGCAACCGAGAGTCGACCTGCCCGTGGTAGAGCATCAACAACTGATCCTTCTCCATATAACTCCTTACGTTTCTTAACTGATATGAAACCGAATTTAGCTTCCCAACCAGATACGCACAGTGATCATTCATGCCAATTCAAAGAATGGTCTAGAAAAATACCCAAAAATTTATAATTTCCATCTTTAGCTATTGCGGACACTAAGCTGTTAGTGTCTAAAAAGTTTATTGCGCTACAGTGCTTTTGGTAGTTGTGAAACCTAATCGCAGCCACCTTACCACAATTCAAAAACAGTCTGTTAGCAGAAAACCATGCATTTAACTCAGTAAAAACAGAGCTGCACCTAGCTGCGAGACCCACATCGGAAATGTCAGAAACAATAACGGAGGTATCATCAGCGTACATGGTGATCGACGCTGGCAACTTCAAGCTACCCAAGTCATTAATATATAAAAAAAACAGCACTGGACCCAGGACCGATCCCTGCGGAACGCCCAGGTCACTGCTGATAATTTGAGAAGTGCTCTGCCCAACAACATACTGTCTTCTCTAGGAAAAATAAGTAGACAGCCAAGACAGAGGCAATCCTCGTATGCCATACATCTGTAGCTTCTTGGTCAAGATAGAGTGATGGACGCAGTCAAATGCCCTGCTGAGATCACTAAAGATACCAACAGGACACTCGCCAGCCTCTATGCTCTTAATTACAGAGCCATAGTATGAATAAATTGCCGTCGATGTTGATCTATTGTCCAGAAATCCATGTTGATTTTTTTGTAAATATTTGTTGCTGGGAGCAGTACGTCACAAGCCGGTTCAGAAATGCATACTCAAATACACATGAAAAGCTAGGAGGAATCGCCACTGGCCTGTAGTTTTCCAACAAAGAAAAATCTTGTTTTTTATGTACCGGAACTTTCTTGTCGATCTTTAACGCTTCAGGGAAAAGCCCACTTATAACATTAAGTACATTGTACCTAAATTTTGGCTTTAAGAAAATGGTATGTGATCATCGAAAATGTTGATTAGTTCAATGTTCAATTTTAAATTTTTGAGTAGTTCGAAGTTCGACTGTGAACCTGACATACTATCTCAGAAGTTCGAAGCAACATATTTGCTTAGGTTCGTTTATTGTTCTGAAAGTGACTGTTGTGTTTGAATATAAAGCTAGCTGTCGATAGATCAATTTAAAAGACTCACCTGTATAAAAAAAGCAGGGTTTGCGGGCGTGTAATATAATTTTTTTTTTTTGAAAGTGGGTAAATTTAAAGTCTTTTAGCTGGTGAACTAAATAGGCGTGCGGATAACTGTAATCACGTGTGACAATGCGGGTTATAGCGTAATCAATGCTCCGAACCTCCAAACCTTCAAGTCCAGAATTAACAAGTTGCCTCTTTCCTCCTTGTCAACACCCACGGTACGATAGTATTTAGGCTGTAAGCCCTCGTGGTGTGTTGTTAAAATTAAAATAAAAAAAAAGTAAGCGGCAACTTTATAAGGAAAAAAAGAAAACAAGTGGGATATTATGAGTATGAAAACTGAATATTAAAAAAAATAAACTGAGTACTTACCAAATGTTCAATCCAATGATAGAGCTCTGCGTAATTTTATGTATTTCTGCGGTAAAGAAAAAGGAGCAGTTTGGGAAGGATGAGGGTTTGCGCATTAAAATAAAACCAATATCAGCAAGACTAAACACGAGGTGTCAAGCACTAGTTTTCTGCGGAGAATATAAAATGCGTGTCTTCACTACGGAGTTCAACCAAGAAGAGAGTAAAAAAAAAGGGACCAGCGCGATTGTCATGTGTACATTGGGTGCGCGCATGGTCAGTAAGTGTGGCGTAATTCATTCGCACGCTGATTGGCTGTCGCCGAGACCAATCCAAAGCGAGAATACAAGCGTTGGTGCGGTTTCTGAACATCACCAAAATTACTACGATAAAGGGCTGAAATAACTTAAGAGGATATGTGGCAAATCATGTCAGGAAGTTTAGCTGGGAAGTCTGAAAAAATAAACAAAAGTTATAACTTTAAAGATGTCTAAAATCCATTGTTGTTACTAATTAGAAAGTCTTGTGGCTATGGCCTTTCAGGTTCGTATTATTCACATTAATCTGAAAAACATACAAATTCTGAAATGTTTAGAATTGGCTAACATAGCCGTATAATTGTGATTAATCGTTGTTGAATCTTTTAAATTTTAGTCACTGTGAGATGTGTGTAAGTGTACGAGACTATTTTTGATGATATGATGAAAATTTTAAAACCGAATGTGTTTGTTAGACTACAACTTGATATCTTAATACGCTTTTAAGCTGTGTTCGTGTGGACAGGGTTTTGTGCAAATTAGTCTTATAATTATATTTAAACTAAGCGAACAAGGTAGGTAGTTCACTTTATAAATATATAGGAATATTATTGAGAAACAACTCGTTTTTAAATGATAAATATATTTCTCTTAAAATATACCTGGCTATCTTTTTGTATCTTAAGAATGATATCCTGAAATTGCTTTCGTAAAATTTATAAACAAATAGCTGTTGTTGTTATAACATTAGTACTTGCACCCAGGGGAAAATTAATACCTTAACCAGTGACGACATCACAATATGCGCAAATGAGCATGTGCACCCCCAAACCAAAACTGGTTTTTGTAATCAAATTCGAAATTAATATTATCAGATAGTTTATTTTGTAGTACTCAATACTCAATTGAAAGAGATTCATCAAAACTACTTTCCACGCCCCCCCCCCCTTTTTTTTTTCTTCCCAGGACTATTCCGCGGCTTTGACGCCCCGATAGCGCTGCAACCTTTGGCTTATTGTGCATACCCTTAGTCTTTTTACTGCACCTATTTCAAAATCACTGTGCTTTGAACTAGTCTGCACAGCGATTGGTAGGGTGAAGTTTTATAATGCTCTGTCTCCGGTCTGGACTGACCGTAGATCAGTTGTCTTTTGCGGTCTAGAGCTTTACACTTGCACAAGATGTGCTGGGCTGATTCCTCCCCCTCCCCGCTGAGTCTGCATGCGAGGTCCCCCTCGAACCGCCCCATTTTATGCAGGTGTTTCTTGACGGCCATGTGTCCCGTCAAGAGACCTGTTATGTTTCTGAGCTGTCCTCTGCTAAGATTTAGCAGCTCCACAGCTCTCTTTGAACTGGGTTCCTCAATTATTGACTTCCCAGGTCTGAGCCCTGGACCGTCTGCCCAGTACACCTTGTGTTGGTTTCTGACCCAGGACTTAATGGCTCCCCTGGCAGTGTTCTTTGTCACGCCCAGAGCCGGTTCTGGTCCCATAAATGGTTCTGATGATCCTTTCTTCGCGAGACTGTCAGCTTGTTCATTGCCCTTGACCTCCAAGTGACACGGCACCCAAATGAGGGTGACCTTTTTATTGCTATCGACGCGGCGAAGCCGCGGACGAGCCCTGAGGGAAAAAAGATTGTTGGCTGTGGCTTCATTAAAGGTCTTTTTTTCCTCTTTACATTGATATGAAACACAATATGATTATTCCAGGAAATAAAAATTTTACAGTGGATTTTTTTATTATTTTTTTTTCAAAAAAGTTTTCACACATAGTTTACATAACATTTCTAATTAGAGATTTTACATAATAATTACCGAAATTAAATTTTTAAAACAAATTTGTAAAAAGTTTGATAAAAAAATTTAGAAAATGTCTAAAAACCGTTCTTCTACCACTAATAGCAAAGCAATCTAGGCCGGCTTTTTAAGAGGCCGTCGATGTTCATGCTTTATGTCAAATCTAACAGGTAACTATGGAAATAATTGTTTTTGACACTTGCAAATAACACTGTGACATTTTCTTTGTCAAAGGTCTTCTTTTGGTAGTGACGTTTGTAGTTAATTAATTAGGAATTTTTCGAATCAAGAGAAACAGGATATGTTTGAGTGTTATATTTTAAGTAATAAAACTCTGGACGCAGCAAGGGCGTTATGGTAGTGAATTTTCATTAAAATGTTTTTAATTGCAAATATGTGTGTTTCCTTTTTAAGAAAGCAGGCATCAATTTTGGTTACCAGTATAACCTATATAGTAAAAACAATGTGCCATGTTTCATAAAAATAACTTTATTGTGTGAAAATGTACAAAAATTTCCAAAAGTACACTTAAAGTGTTCCCGGAAAAACTCGTTTCTTGGTCAACCTTATAGGTTAATAGCAAATTGAGCTATTCAAATTTGAAGCATTTAATGAAAATTCGCTACCATAACGCACTTGCTGCGTCCCGAATTTCTTTTCTTACAAACATGCATCGCTGAAAAATTCAAAAATTCAATAACATAAGGCGTGTTTGATTTAAAAAAAAAAAGAAAATTTGTATCACCAACGACTTATGGGCCATCCTGTGATTGTAGAAATATTTTTTTAAGATGTAGCTCAAGACACCCTATAATTAATATATACAAATTTTCTTCATATCTTGTATAATAACGGATATATTGAGCTTTATTGATTTTTACGAAAATTCGACAAAAATTATATACCATTAAACGATAAACTCTAAAGCTAAGGCTACTGCCAAGCATCAGAGAAAGAGTCTACTTGAAATGAATTTTCTGGAAACATTTTAGTAAAATGAAGGACAATGACGGTTGAAACTAAGACTTCAGAGTTTGTAAAAGATCCTTCTTGAGACATTTGATTTCTATATCCGGTATTAGATTCAAGTTCTTTGCCTAAATGTTGCCGATTTTGACGTTTTAAATCGCAACTTTGACGTTTTGAGGAAACCCCCAATTTATTTTTCTTTAAATGCCTATAACTTTTTTGTCTTTTGACCTACATGGCTAAATTTTGGTAGGTGGCTTACCTATAAGGATATTAACTAGCGTACAAAATTTGGTTGCCCTTACTTTGTTAATTCCGGAGATATAAATTTTTTTCGAAAGAAAACACAATATTTTCCGGGAAAACCTGGGCAGATTTTCCTGGCTAACGAACTTATCCAAGCCATTTGCAAAAGGAATTTTTCCACCAAATTTAGTCAAAATCGGCCTATTATTTTTTGAGTTATCGGTGTGATACATATATATATATATATATATATATATATATATATATATATATATATATATATATATATATATATATATATATAAACATATAAAAATTGAAACGGACCCCGGATATGTGTTCTAGGGGGCCTAGTTCGCGGTCATTTGAAGAAATTTTTTCAAAATTCAAAAGTCGGGATCTCCTCATTAGTATATTTTTTTTAAGAAAATTCACTAAAAATGCATTGCATGCTAATGAGCGATATTTTGAACGTCGCCAGCCTAGTTTGCCTACATTTAAAAGGCTTTATGATAATTTAGGAGCATGTGGTTCCTTCACTAGGCCAAGAGACAGGATAAATACCATTAGTGAAGTGGCACAAATAAACATATTGGCCTGTGTGACTCAAAATTCTTCAACCTCAACTAGGAAGATCACAGCAGAAGGTACTGGAAGGATCGATTTTTAAATCAATCCCAGGTAGTCTCGATTCCCAAGACTGTGCACGTATATATCAGGCGTTAGAGGTATTGAGGAGAGATCAATATAAAATCTACGAACTAATGAGCGCACAAACTTCTTTAATGTTAGAGGCATAATCAAGACACTATAGTAAAAAGAATTAATGAATTAGAATATACGATTGACGGTCTCAGGAGCGAACAGTTAACACATTATCACAGAATAAAACACTTGGAGTTATTGACACAGATAGGGTATTTACAAAATAACATTCAGGAAATAATTTTAACAACAGAAAATGTAATCCCCTTTTCAAAATTAGGAATATTTCACACGTCTATATTAAAACCCAAATTTATAATAAAAGAACTTGCTAAGATGGAAAATTATATAACCAGTTCAAAACTAATAACAACAAGTGATATAAATCTATATGAAAAAATATTTAAAATTAAAACAGTTCAAATTGACTTCAAAATTATATTTCAGATAGAAATACCGTTATATACAATTAATTTTTTTATGTAATTAACTTCAGAACGACAAGACAAATTTTATTAATTCCACAAACACAAGATTAATTTTATTTACTCAGTAAAGACAACACATATGTATAAGCAGAATAAACTGTCACAGATTGCTTATTTTGTTGTGATGAATTTCTATTTTTCTCTGAACGTCATCGTCACTACAATAGGAACGCCGAGAAAGATTTATATCCCGGAATGTTTATGTTAAGGTCATAAATTTTAATTGCCACTATCTTTTTACACTTGATCTCATTCGTGATTGCATGGTCGGAAGGAACAAAATAAACGTTTCTTGAGAAAGACCCTCCTGTTAATGGATGCACTTTCTTTTCAATTTATGAAGGCTACCGAAATTACTTAGTTTGTCAGTTGATTTTGGATTGCAAAGCGAGTGTGTGTTCACTGTCAATTTTCTATTAAATTCGATATATATATATATATATATATATATATATATATATATATATATATATATATATATATATATAATGTCACTGAAATGGAAGACACGTTTTAACCATGAAACAAAAACTTGAAATCATTATTGATCTACTATAATTTTTTCATTGAACCTGAATTAATTTGGTGTTTATGTGTGTGTTCATATAGGTATATATATATATATATATATATATATATATATATATATATATATATATATATATATATATATATATATATATATACTGGCTGTCCCAGATAAAAGTAACTACATGGCGATTTCGGAAACGGTAAGAGATACAATTTTGGTTAAATGGGAAAAAAGCTATTCCGAGCCCAATCAGATGTAACGAAATTAAAAATATCTATAGGGATTTTCAGAATATCGAGCAAAAACTAAAAATTGTTTTTTTTTTTTTTTTTTTTTTTTTTTTTTTTAATTGAAATATCTTTGCCATCTTATAAACAAATTTAATAAAATTTCGTAGTTTTGCATCAGCGACTACGGCCAATCGAATGACATTAAAGACTTTTTTCTGGGCCTTCTAGTTTCTTGCAACCATAGACAACTTTGTTATTTTTTTAAGGCCGGCATATTGGATTTATGCGTTATTAAATAGAGCATAAATATAACTTTTCAACCATGTATAATAAGCCCATCTTTGGATGATGGAAAATTTAAATTTGTTAAAAAAACAGTTAGTCAAAAAATTATGCAATTTCTTAAAAAAAAATATTTTATTTATAATACTAAAGTTAACAACTGAAACATTGTTTATGATTAAACTCGAAACAAAACTAAAAACCGATGACAAAGCATTGAATTAAAGTAAACGTCCGAAAATTCCACAGTTATTACAGCATCAATGAATTAAAGACATGCATGCATCTTGAACCATTTGTCCAAGCATTCCTGCTATGGCTTGAATAACGGCTGCCTCAAGGTCTTCTACCGTTTTATGAGGAGTACAATAAATTTTCTCCTTTAAGTATCCGCGAATTAAAAAATCAAGAGGCATAAGGTCCGGCGAGCGTGCAGGCCAGGCAACCGGACCTCCATTTCCGATCCAGTTATTTCCATGATGCTGATTCAAATAGTCAGTTATAATTCTTGCATTATGTGGAGGTGCTCCATCTTGCTGGAACCACATGTTTGCTCCATCTCGAAGAGGCAAATCTTCTAAAGTTTGGTCGACATAATTTTGTAATATTTCAAGATATCGATCTGCAGTCAAATTATTATGAAAAATGTTAAATAATATGTGTACGCTTTTGACTCCTAGCCATACATTAAAACCCCACCTAGCTTGATGGTGCACCTCACGATTGAAGAACGGATTTTGATCGGCCCAATACACGTTGTTGTGTCTGTTGAATATCCCGCAGTTTGTAAATCTGCTTTGATCAGACCACAGAACCTAAAGCTGAAATTGAGGATTTTCTTGGCAATACTCTATGAACCAATTGGAAAACAATATTCTCCTTTCCTTGACTAATATGTGTTTTATGTGAACGATACTTTTTTTTAAGAATTCTCTGTGCAGTTGATTTAGGCACTTCAAGATTATTTTCCAGTTAAGGAAGGGAGGTAGGAGAATTGTCGATGACAGTTAAATAGAGAATGAAGAGATCTCTCAAATGAGGTATCACAAGCCCCTACCGCTTATTAGAAAATTTGGGGGTTGCAATTGTCAATGTAGGGGTGAAGTTTTCACGTTGCAGGGTGTTATTTTTTAATCTAAAATTGTGTTCCTGGATTTTTCATAAATGTGCACGATAATTAAGATACTGAATTTATTCCACTTACTTACATTTACTTATTTTATGTACCTTAACGTCAGTCTATTTCCGCCGCGACTATGGCCAATCACCGACGCCAGGGAGCAGTTTCACCTCACTATACTGGAAATTTTGCCGAACCCCCTCCATTTCTCTAAGGAGGGTAGGGATCTTTAACGTGCCCAACATCGCATGAGCACGGGACCGACTGCCTTACGCCCCCTCCGAAGAGCGGAACGTGCAGACATTCAACTTGCTCAAATACAGTGCCAAAACCTCGGCTGATGTTAATGTTACAGTTTGTACTGAAAAAGTTAAAGGGGAACCCTGGGAATCAAACCCCGTACCCTTCGGTTCAGAGGCACACGTTCTTACCCCTGGACCACTGAGGCTCTCACTGTATATTTATTTTGATATAAAGTTTCAGTTATTATTCATATTTTGTTAGGAGGAAGTAATTTAAAGAATTTTTAAGATACAAAAAGATTAATACAAAACATGTATTATAGCTCTGGTTTTGTATTCATTTGTCATTTTTCCTCGCTTATGGAAGTTTTTTTAAGGTTATTATTCCCCAAGATTAAAGCAATATTACTTTACTTTTGTTAAATGTTTCTGACTTTAATTTCCCAAATTTAATATGCTGGTTTCTAATGATAATTTATTGAACTTGTTGTCGCAGAAAACATTATTCACATACTTTGTTGTACATTTAAGTTTAATAAGCATTAGGCAAATTGCTACTCAACCAGTGCTCTGTTGATTCAAAAATTGTGAAAACAGTTCCTTTGTAATAAAAATTGTCATTATTTTTTTTTCAGTACAATATGTTATTATTAAATAAAGTTTATAATATTAAGTGCTCTTATTTTTTGTTTTAAGTGTCTTTATTTTGTTTTAAATAAATATCATCTATCATACTTAATATGCGAGTTATTATTAAAAGCCTTATTCGTCATGTAATTATATTTTTTTAAATTATAGTTGATGAACCATTTTTAATTCTTTACATTATATGAATTTAAAACACCCTTGTGCAATAGGTTTCCAAGATGATAGCTTCTAAAGTGAGTGGTTGCGGGCAGACAACAAGAAGTAGGCTTGCTCTGGTAAATGTTTTAAGCGACAGTATCCTTCCTTACTAATGATCAAATAGGTTGAAAAAAGAATCAATCAATGATATATATATATATATATATATATATATATATATATATATATATATATATATATATATATATATATATATATATATATATATATATATATATATATATATATATATACATATACATATACATATACATATACATATACATATACATATACATAGCAAATATGTGTTTTTTTTTCAGATAGCAGGCATAAAATTTGGTTACCAGTATAACCTATATAGTAAAAACAATGTGCCATGTTTCATCAAAATAACTTTATTGTTTGGAAACGTACAGAAATTTCCGAAAGTAAACTTAAAGTGTAACCGAAAAAATCCGTTTCTTGGTCAACCTTCTAGGTTAATAGGAAATTGAGCTTTTCAAATATGAAGCATTTAATCAAAATTCGCTACCATAACGCACTTGCTGCGTCCAGAATTTCTTAACTTACAAACATGCATTATATTTTGATGGAAAATGCAAAAACATAAGGCGTTTTCCACTAAAAAAAATATTATTTGTATCACCAACGACTTATGGGCCAGCCTGTGATGGTAGCAATAATTTTTTAAGGTGTAGCTCAAGACACCATATAATTAATGTATACAATATTTTTTCATATCTTGTATAATAACGGATATATTGAGCTTTATTGATTTTTTACGAAAATTCAACAAAAATTATATACCATTAAATGATAAATTCTATAGCTAAGGCTACTGCCAAACATCAGAGAAAGGGTCTATTTGAAATGAATTTTCTGGAAATATTTTAGTAAAATGAAGGACGATGACGGTTGAAACTAAGACTTCAGGGTTTGTAAAACATTCTGCTTAAGACATTTTCTTTCCAGAGCCCGTATTAGATTCAAGTTCTTTGCCTAAATGTTGCGAATTTTGACGTTTTAAATAGTCACTTTGACGTTTTGAGGAAAACCCCAATTTATTTTTCTTTAAATGCCCGTAAGTTTTTGTCTTTTGACCTACAGAGCTAAATTTTGGTAGGCACCTCAGCTATAATGACATAAACCAGCGTACTAAATTTGGTTGCCCTTACTTTGTTAATTCCGGAGATATAAATTTCCGGAGATATAAATTTTTTTTGAAGAAAAACCCAAAATTTTCCGGGCAAACCCGGGCCGATTTTCCTGACTAACGAATTTATCCAAGCCATTTGCAAAAGGAAGGTATTCACCAAATTTAATCAAAATCGGCCCATTATTTTTTTGAGTTATCGGTGTGATACAGATATATATATATATATATATATATATATATATATATATATATATATATATATATATATATATATATATATATATATATATATATATATAAACATATAAAAATTGAGACTGACCCCGGATATGTGTTCTGGTGGGCCTAATTAGCGCTCATTTGAAGAAATTTTTTCAAATTTCAAAAGTCGGGATCTCCTCATTAGTGAATTTTTTAAAAGAAAATTCACTAAAAAGTTGCGCATTTTTATGATGATCAATAATCTGAAGAAAATGTGACCTGTCATTTTTAGTTTTCGAATTATCGCAAAAAAAATTATCATCCTGATTTAACCGATCTTCTAACTCTTATAATAAACGAGATACCTATGCTTGAGGTCGAAAAACAGGCACCATGTATATATATATATATATATATATATATATATATATATATATATATATATATATATATATATATATATATATAAGGAGAAGGGTTAAGGGCAAAGCCGCAAGGAGACAACCGCATACACGTGTTTCAAGCTTATTAGCCATCATCAGTATGGTATAGCCAGGTGAAGATGGGAACACTCTGGATGAAGATGCAAAAATACACAGAGTCACAACAGGCAACCAGTGCACATTTGCAGCAACATTTGGAAGACCCTCAATCAAATGTTGCTGCAAATGTGCACTGGTTGCCTGTTGTAACACCGTGTATTTTTGCATCTTCATCCAGAGTGTTCCCATCTTCACCTGGCTATACCGTACTGATGATGGCTAATAAGCTTGAAACACGTGTATGCGGTTGTCTCCTTGCGGCTTTGCCCTTAGCCCTTCTCCTTGTATAGTACAGAAATGCCGTGTTATAAATCCTGTTTTAGTTCATATATATACAGGTGTGCCAATTAAAACTTTCCAGCTGGAAAATATCGAAATTAACAAAAAAGATAAAAAGCCGAGACATGTCGACTTTGTTTTCAAGGCGGACATATGATGGTGTAAGTTTTGATGTCTTGAAACCTATCCCTTAGGCAGGGGCGTAAAGTACCCCTATATTTTAAATGGCGCCCTATGTTGAGTGAGGCCTCATTTTAGCTTTCTTAATTCTGCTCACCACATACGAATTTTTTTTTTTATTTGTAAGTTCTCCTAGTTATAGTCTGGTCATGTCTAAATAATATTTAACGGCAATTTACGCTTTCCTACTGACCGAGCCTTTTCCAGTCATCCAAAACTACGAAAATATGTTCTGAACATTTTCGCCCAGATAATTTTATTTATAATTTTGGAAGAAAAACAGTAAAACGGCATGCAATACCATCGATCTTCAACTTCCCCAAACATTTATTGAAGAAAAAAAACAAGGCAAAATCACGTTTATCTAGATTAAAATCAAAGACAATAGTAGAACCAGACACAATAAGGTAATACATTCAAAGTCTTAGTATAATAGGGAAATTGCTAGATACTTTTAATTTTTTACATTTTCATTATAGGCGTAAATACGTTAATTTAACAATGTTGTGTTATTGTCAGTTAAATAAACATTATCATAAGTATCACGTTTATTATTTCGACTCCCAACATACCAATATCATACATATTATGTATACCTTTGCAAACTAAGGACGTGAACTGGTAAGTTTTTCAATGATCTTACATGAGTTAAAGGTATATATGTTCAAACACCATTATTTACTGTAATAATTCAATAAAAA
Source organism: Tillus elongatus (assembly GCA_964006375.1). Taxonomy (NCBI): domain Eukaryota; kingdom Metazoa; phylum Arthropoda; class Insecta; order Coleoptera; family Cleridae; genus Tillus; species Tillus elongatus. The sequence goes on from OZ023265.1 coordinate 178,567,832, forward strand.
CAAAATGAGAAAATACAGAACTAGTTAAATTTATTAGTCCAATTAGCTATAAAAGCTTTCAATCGAAATGTTTACCTTTTAAATGTTTCTAATATAGGTTAGGTTAGGTTATTAGGTTATATTGTTAGACGAGCGTCTCGCCACAGTAAACACGGTTGCGTTGTGTTTGCGCACTTCTCAGAATATTTTAAGCAACTAAATAAAGCCCCCCCGCCCCCTGGCGAACTGTTATCAAAAGCTAAAAGAAAGGAAAGTACATAATGCTCACTTTTATTTTATTTCAAGAACACACCTCACTGCCTAAATACTATCGTACCGCGGGTGTCGACAAGGAGGAAAGAGGCAACTTGTTAATTCTGGACTTGAAGGTTCGGATGAGAAGGAAAAACATGCGCCGGCAAGGAATTTCACAACTTGGAAGTCCTCGAGACAAAAGAGCGGGCATAACCAGATGTACTGTGTCTGCTGACCTGGACAGTAAAAGGGTGCATTCGCTCTGTTTCCCTGGTAGATCTGTTGGAGGCAGCAGGTGGAGGAACTATGGAAGAAAGCTCGTCCGAGCAGTGCCCGTGCAGATATCTATAAAAGAGGGAGAGGTCACCAACGGCACGTCGGTAGGCAAGGGATGGCAGCCTTTTGGTGAGGGTAGGGTCACCGATGACATGTATAGCTCTCTTCTGAATGGAGCCCAGGATAGCGAGTGTAGAAGCGGCAGCGGCACCCCAGATGTGGGAGCAGTATTCGACGTTTGGCCTTATTTGTGAAGTATATAAGGTATAGAGATTAGCTGAAAAGTATTTGTGAGCCCGGAAGAGGAATGTGAGCCCGGAAGAGGAAACCTAATTTCTTAGCAACCGCTTCTGCAATTGATGTGACATGTTGGTGCCAACATGAATGGCAGGGTTGATTTTCCTTCCCCTTTTAGCTTTTAATTAGGCGAACTGATGTCAGGGCACGTCAGTTGGGAGGATTGTATGTAAACAGCATGATATAATGACTTACAAGAGATATGATATTGCGCATATGCCCCGCCCCCTCCTAGGACGTTCGTGGTGAGTAACGTTATAGAACTCTCATGATATAATGATTTAGAAGAGATATGATATTGCGCATATGCCCCGCCCCCTCTTATGACGTCACGCGGTGAGTAACGTTATAGAAGTCCAACTACACATTTAAAACAGTCATTCGCAATCATAAAGTTTCTATACGTCAGTTTAATGCGGTTGAATTTACGACCGTGTTGTCTTTTTCAGATAATATAGATCGCAGCACTTAATTTAATCTTTTTCATTTTTATTACTTTCACTGTATGCACTTTAATATTAGTAAAATACGTAATTTGTTAAGAGGTTGTGATGAAACGTCCAACCCCACTGCACGACAGCATGTTATTGTTGCATTGGACTCACCACTTGACACCATGCGCGTGACAGGTCTAAAAATAGGTAGTCTGAATATCATATCTCTCGTTATTTGTATCATGTAGAACTCTAACTACAAACTTAAAACAAAGTCATTCTCAATCAAAAAGTTTCTATACGTCAGTTTAATGCGGTTGAAGTTACACTCCACTTCGTCGCCTATATTGATTTTTCAGCTAATATAGAACCCAACACTAAATTTAATCTTCATTTTTATATTACACACACACACACACACACACACATATATATATATATATATATATATATATATATATATATATATATATATATATATATATATATATATATATATATATATATATATATATATATATATATATATATATATATATATATATATATATACGCACAAGACAAGTATAATAATTAAGGGGAGCCCTGAATTAGCATTGGGGATACACAAACTTAAAAAGTAAGACGTTCGCAGACATTTAGAGGGCGTTAACATTCATAAACTTGATTTGATCATTATGTCACATACTCACAGTATAGTATTCTGATCTTGAAAAATTACTTCCAACTGTATGCACTTAAATATTAGTAAAATACGTAATTTGTTAACAGGTTGTGATGAAACGTAAAACTTCACTGTACTGCAGCATCTTATTGTTGCATTGGGCTCACCACATGACGCCATGCGCGTGACAGTTCTAAAAATAGGTAGTCTCATTAACATATAATCTCTCGTTATTTGTATCATGTGTAAACAGCACGCGTCGCCAAAGGTTGCAGTGCTCTCGGGGCGGCAAACCCGCGGACGAGCCCTGAGGAAGGAAAAAAACAGCACGACAGGGAGGTCTTTTATTTCGTTCCTTAAAATATTCTGTGAACTACAAAAATATTTGTCTGGAATCTAATTTAGCTGTGCTTTCTATATATCCATCATTCCTAATTGTTCGTACATTACGAGAAACTTAATGTAATTGTGTGTCTCTTAATGTGCAAGATAAAACTGTATTCTAATATTAATATTTTAAAACAAAATAATTCCCACTTTTATTCCATATAAGGCAATGTAATGATCATACCCGAGCGCCCTAGGTCACGTGACCTAATTATACCTAAGTATCTTTCTTGCACGGACTCGTTTCAGGTTATGTTCGAAGTTCGAATCTCTCTAATGCTGGCTTCAATGCTTCAATCTTATTCCGCAAGAAGTATACGTCAGGGCGCATCTAGCGTAGTTTACATTACTATATCATTGTTAAAAACGATCATCAGGTCTAAAATCTGTATTCTGATGTATTGGGTTCTCCACATTGTATTTAACTGGTGAAAATATGGGTTCTAACGGCAGCCATTTGTATTTTATATTTTCCATTCACAGTGCTGTGGATCAGACTCTTCCCCGATGTAAAAGAATCGCTAAAATTGCCAATGGGCATGACATAGAAAAACGCTTATTTTATTAGCGAAAGAAACAAAGCTAAAACTTAATGTTAGTAGCGTTATGATAGAGAAACTTTCTCGATGAAGCCTGTTTATGCATTGACTATAGAGGAATTAATTTACTCTATAACACTGGCTTTTGACTTAAAAAAGCTAACTTTTCAAGTTTTGTGGAATTCTTTTCAAAAGTAGATAATTAAATATTTGTTGCTGCTCAAACAATAGTGTGAATGTGCAGTTTTTGTTGTGAATTTTAAGCATTAGACGTGTGTTTATTTTTCCATTATCTTAGCAGGGAACATAAACCTATTATATTATTTAAGGAAATGCTTGCTTTTAAATTTAGGGGTTTTCGTTTCTTTATGTTACCTATGTTGCACCAAATTTGACGTTGACATTTGAATAATGCAGTTACTAAATGGCAGCGTTGGAGAGAAGATGATTAAAAGCTTTTCATATCCTAAAAATGTCATATCTCCTGTTTCGAATCGCCATATTGGTCTATCATTTCTAAGTTTTGTGTTACATTGAACAGTTTGTATTGATTTTCTATCCATAAATTCTAAATTATCTGTTAACAGAAGTGTCAATTGACTAGTAGGCAATATTAGATATCGAAAAATTAACGAAACAAGTGAACTTCGTTGTTTTGTTTTGGACAGTTAGCGACCGAACTTAAAATGGCGTGTGCTACACTAAAAAGATCCTTAGATTGGGAATCTGCTTTAGGGGGCCGATCCCCCAAAAGGAGGAGATGTTCTCATTTTTGTGGCGGCAGTCCTACACACCAAAGCATGGCTGTAGCGTCTACTTCAGCTGGTCCAAGTGAGCCCCAGAAACCAAGATCAGCTTTCCCCGATGTAATAAGTAATAAACTCACTCCAGGTAAGTAACGATGTTTTGCTACTCATCTCGCATTTCAGTTGGGCCTGAAAAATGATAATGCTGCTGCTTTATAATTGTGACATATGTAAAATAAATTTTTCGAGAAACTTCTTTTTACATCTTTAATCTCTAATGTTTTTAATCTTTCATAACGGTCATTTTTGTATTGCGAAATTTAGTTTATGATGTGAAAGCCGTGAGCCTTCGATTTATAATTTACATTAATGAATATCTTAATTGTATCAATAATTACCTATTGTAAGATCACTAGCAAGGTAATATAATGTGCAATAAAAATTGCAAAAGTTATTGTTATGTATAATTATTTAAGTTTTTCCAGTGAACTTATAATATTGTACACTGGAATGAACATTAAATTATATTGGTGTAATACTTTCAAAGCTTGACAAAAGATTGTTAGACTGTTTTGCATAACTATCTTTAGGTGTTTATCTTGTACTTAAAAACTGCACCGGAATTTACTGCAAACATAATCATTTTACTACAAAGTTGATTCCTGGGAAAGTAACTGAAATAAAATTAACTTTCATCAGGTTTACAATTATGTTGTACTAAATTTAGTTTATTTAAGTACTTTCTACGGTATACCCTTTCTACAGTATACCCTTTCTACAAATTTCTTTCAAGTTTATTTGTAAATTTATTGGATGCTTTGAATAGGTAGTCTTCAAACTACCAACATACTACTTGGTTCCGCAACTAGGTGGCGGCACGCTCACCACTCACTTAGTGTTGGAAGGCTGGCTACCATAACCGTATTACTTTATAGGTGTATTTTCGCAGCAATTAGTATGCCGTACTGACGAGCTCTAATTAGAGCAAAACCGGTCTATGGTTCTAATTATGGTGAGAATGCATCTAGCCTTACATACTTTGTCCCTATATTAGGGTAGAAATGGGCCAGGGCTAACAATTTACTAAAATTGTTAGTTGGTTGTATACAGTCTCTATTTTTTAACACTTTGTGTTAGTTGGAGCTGGGGTGACAACATACTACTTGATTCCACAACTAGGTGGCGGCACGTTCACCACTCAGTGTTGGCAGGCTGGCTACCATAGCCGTATTACTTTATAGGTGTATTTTCGCAGCAATTAGTATGCCGTACTGACGAGCTCTAATTAGAGCGAAACCGGTCTACGGTTCTAATTGTTGTGAGAATGCATCTACCGTTACATACTTTGTCCCCATATTAGGGTAGAAATGGGCCAGGGCTAGCAATTTACTAAAATTGTTAGCTGGTTGTATACAGTCTGTATTTTTTAACACTGTGTTATTTGGAGCTGGCATGACAACACACTACTTGGTTCCGCAACTAGGTGGCAGCACGTTCACCACTCACTTAATAATATGTGACGTTAATTACTTGAATATAAATGTGGTCGTTGAGGTCGCATATACCAGTTTTTGTTTATAGTCCTTTTAGTTTTACTTGTGATTATACAATGATCTGTTTGTAGTCCTTTAAGTTGTTAAAACAACTGCTATTGCGGTACATGTTTTTTCCCTTAGGGCTCGTCCGCGTCTTTGCCGCCCCGATAGCACCGCAGCCTTTGGCTTATTGTGCATGTCATTTGTCTTTTCTACTCCACCCATTCCAAAATCACTCTGCCTTGAACTAGTCTGCACAGCAATTGGTAGGGTGAAGTTTTATATTGCTCTGTCTCCGGTCTAGGCTGTCCGTAGATCAGTTGTCTTTTGCGGTCCAGAGCTTTACACTGGCACAAGATGTGCTGTGCTGATTCCTCCCCCTCGCCGCAGTCTGCATGCCAGGTCCCCCTCGAACCACCCCATTTTATGCAAGTGTTTCTTGACAGCCATGTGTTGGGACACATGACAGCTCGGGAACATAACAGGACTCTTGACGGGTCAAGAGTCCCGTTATGTTCCTGAGCTGTCCTCTGCTAAGATGTAGCAGCTCCACAGCTCTCTTTGAACTGAGTTCCTCAATTACTGACTTCTCATGTCTGAGCTCTGGACAGTCTGCCCAGTACACCTTATGTTCGTTTCTGACCCAGGACTTAATGGATCCCCTGGCAGAGCTCTTCGTCACGCCCAGGACCGTTTCTGACCCCATAAATGGTTCTGCTGACCCTCTCTTCGCCAGACTGTCGGCTTCTTCGTTCCCTTGACCCCCAAGTGGCCCGGCATCCAGATGAGGGTGACCTCATTCTGCCCAGCCATGTCGCTCGTCTCGGCTCGGCATTCACTTAGCAGCATGGAATTTACCCGTGGGCTACTTAGGGCCTTAAGGGATCTCTGTGGCTATGAGGATCTGCTTATTGGTGTAGCCCCTCCTCTTGTTCTCTCGCATGCAGTGCAAGATGGCGTACATTTCGGCCTGAAAGACCATTGCATGAGCTCCGAGGGAAATACTGTGACTTACCCTCAGTCCTTCCGAATTAACGCCTTCCCCCGTTCCCCGCCTGATCCGTCCGTGAACCAAAAGAGCGCATCCCGTGGTAGGCCCGGCGTCTTCCCCCGCCATGTCTCCCGGTTGGGGATTTCCACTGTAAACTTGTTTTCTCGGCAGATTCGCTGGCTCGCAAGCATGGGCTTCTTCACGATCGCCTAAATTTTGCAGTGGCCCCTGCAATGCTGTGCATTAGTGTGACGTCATAGTGGGTCAAATACGCTGGAACGAGCGTGAATTCTATCTACGCACATGCATGTTCTTGGTTGTTCAGGAGTAGATGTTCTTAAATTCAAATTGAATTGAAATTTTAGCAAAGTTTCATTGTAAGCCTATTTTACAGACATTGATACACATTCTCACTAACGGAAAGGCCTGACTTTTGTTGAGAATTTAAAGGAAGACGAAAATAATAATTTAGCGCATATAAAATCGTGGTTGCTTGGATCCAGTAACCATGACAACAGCTGCTCACCCTGTTGTTTGATGTCATAACTAATGTACCACATTGGTGATTGTCAGTGGCGGATTTGCCCTAAGGCCCAGTAGGCCTGGGCCTAGGGCGGCCATGTATTAGGGGCGGCCAATAAAGTAAATTCATTATGTAGTCTATATGATGGGCGCTGTGAAAGGGGCGGCTGGTACTTACTACATGGCCTGGGGCCTAGGGCGGCCAAGACTGCAAATCCACCACTGGTGATTGTACTAATTCAAAACATTTGCAATTTTCTTTGTCGTTTAATCGGTGTCTAAGATGTAAGCTTGTTTGGCAATAAAGTGATAAATAAATGAATAAACAAATTATTTATCCTGCTAATGACCATAACAATTGAAGTGACTTATTAAATAGATACATTGTTTTTCTAATGTTTTAAAATTATTGTTAATTTTATGATCGATTTTTTTTTTATAGCATATATGGCTGAAAGTATTAGAGCTGAAGTGAGGAACATGCAGAAACAAAGACATGTGGAATATGTAGAAAAAATGGAAAACTCAGATGCTGGTAGTAGTTCTGGAGGGGAGAATTGTGACAGCCCCTCCCGTGATTCAGACAAGGCTCTGTTTACTTTTAAACAGGTAACTAATCTAACTAATTGCAAGATTGATTATGTAGTTTGACTAAAATTATAAGATTTGTTACGTGTCCCAGAGCTTGTGGTAAATTTTTCTGATTCAATTTCTTTTTAAAATAAAACAAACAAAAAAATGTGATATATGATCTAAATAAATTTTTATTTGTAATAGAGACAGTTTTGAATGAATTTGTTAAAAAAGTAGTTGTACCTATTTACAAAATCAAAGGAGAACTTCTTCGAAGATTATTCTTATTATAATCCAGAAGATGTTATTAATACTTTGAAAATAATGCAGATTTAACAGACGAATCTTCTAATAATAATAATAATAATAAGTTTATTTCAATATAGGAAATCCTAATACATACAAACAAATTAACATTTAATCATACATATGCTCTCAACATCAATAACTGAAAAAGTTTCCTCCTAAATAAACCCAATGTACCACAATTTCTTAAATCATCAGGTAAGCTGTTAAACTCGCTGATACCTCTAAAAACACACCGACTTCATTGCTCCGCTTGTATAGGTTCTATATATGTGCAGACCATCAGCACCCCTCGTATTATATTGGTGAATGTCTCTGTTAAAAACCAGAATAGAATTGAAATATGCTGGCAACAGATTCTTCGCAAGTTTAAAAACAAATATCATCGTTAAATAGTACAGTCTATCTGCAACGCATTGCCAGTTCAATGTCGCTAGCATCAATTTTATAGGTGTATATCTGCTCACTTTTAAGACAATTCGCATTCCACGATTCTGCAGTTTCTGTAACACATTCAGAGAGTTCAGATCCATCACGTGAAGCAAGGTAGCACAGTAATCAAAATGATACACTTACACTTACAAATTGTGACTGAGTCTGCTGAACAAAAATAATTTTTTCCTTATTTTCTTGCTTATGTACTCAGAGTGACTCTTAAAGCTAAATGCCTCATCCAAAACAAAACCCAAATATTTCATTTCTTTTACAAATTCTATCCTCTTGTTTTCAATCATCAAAGTTACATTATTACAATCTATCATCTTCAGCCTATACTTACTACCCAATAACATAGCTTTTGTTTTGTTCGCATTCAACCCCTGTCTGTTCACATGTAGGTATGCAGCAAACCTATCAAGAACTTCATTCATCCTTGTAACCATATTTGCAACATTTTCTCCAGTACAGGCAATCAGTGTGTCATCAGCAAACAAACATATATTCAAAATCTCCACTGAAATTAATATCATGTAAATGATAAAAAGTAGGGGTCCGAGTATACTCCCCTGAGGAACTCCAGTGCAGCACACCACCTCGTCTAATATTTCTTTCTCTAATCTGGTCCTCTGTGTCCTGCCCGTCAAGTATTGTCTCAGCCATCCTAACACATTTCCACCAATACCATAATATGCCAGCTTCAGCAGAAGAATATCCCTGTTGATTGTTTCGAAAGCTCTCTTAAGATCAACAAACACAGCTAGTACATATTTCCCTTGATCTATTGCTTCCTTCCACTTAGAAATCGTCAGCTGCAAAGCAGTCTCGCAAGAATGATGCTTTCTAAACCCAGACTGATAACCAAAAAACAGTTTGTTTTTCTGAAAATAATCCATTAACTGACAATATACAAAATGTTTCAATAGCTTCTCAACACTCGGCAGAGTATTCATAGGGCGAACATCTTTCTCTCCCTTTGGAATTGGTATAATTGTACTGCACTTAAGGGCCTCCGGAAAAGCACCATATTTAAGGGAGACATTAATAAAATTCAAAATTACCTGACCAATCACTCCAAAGGTTACTCTCAAAAACTCCGTGCTGAGGATCTCTGTGATGCTACCTTTTTTTCATCATGTTTACATATTTATTCAGATCAGCCAGAGTCACAGGCTCAAAGTCAACAAAAGAACATGCAACCAAGGGATAACCGTCATGAGACCAAGGACAACCCATTGGAATTGAATCTACAATCACATTAATACTATTTACAAAATATACATTGAATTTTGCACATGCCTCCTTTCTCGTTGCTGCAAAAGAAACCCCACTACCATCACAGCCGCATCACCTTCAGCTTTGTACAGGGTTTTTAGCGTTTTTCACATGTCCTTCAAATTACCTCTATTTGAGTCAATTTTCCTTTCAAAATATTTCGTTATTTTTTTTTTAATCTTTTAGCAGATTTACAAACTCGTTCCTATACAACTTGTATACAGTCCACAAATGCTCACGTGTATCTCCCACAGATGTCTTAAAAATTTTATAAGCGCAGTCCCTCTCTTTTGCTTTACGCTTAAGCTCTTGATCATACCAAGAAACCTGTTTATTAGCAACCCTATATGTAACAAGAGGAGCAAATCTGTCTAAAACTACCCTACATCTATCTACAATATCCTTAAAAATAACATCTACATCTATGCTGTCGAAATTTAAATTGTAGTACAATAAGTCCTCGCATAGCACATTTAACATTGTTTCATTATAGCGTTGCAGTTTGTTGTGGGCAAATGTATGGTGAAACGTTAAAACTGTTCGGATTAACATTGTTATTCACCAAATGCAAACTATACATACCTATTACATATCTGAATTTCAAGTTTTAAACGCTGACAGACGTATTTCCAGGAGAGACTGAACGATAACAGGTGTGACTCCAGGAACGATTAGACGATAGACTTTACTACCACCTTCTACCTTATTAGAATGTTATTTCGGAGAAACAATTGCATACATATTCATTCCCAATGATTCGTTTTGTCGTTTCACTCAACGTTGTGATTGTTAGGTCCCTAACTAAGACGTTAAGCTGGGACTTGCTGTATTTTTTATATATTTTTTCATTTACTGTAAGCAGTAGGTTATTAATTTTGTGTTTCATGTTTCATTGACTTTCCAGTTTAATCGAGTTTGGCACAATAAAAAAACAATAATTTTACCTTTTAGCGAATTTTTTTTTTTTTAATTCGCTAATGAGATCTGTATATATATATATATATATATATATATATATATATATATATATATATATATATATATATATATATATATATATATATATATATATATATATCCGGCCGATAACTCAAAAAATAATGGACCGATCTTGATCAAATTCGGTGAGTACCTTCCTTTTGCAAGTGGCTTGGATAAGTTCGTTAGCCAGGAAAATCGGACGAGGTTTTCCCAGAAAATGTTGTGTTTTCTTTCTAAAAAAAATTTATATCTCCGTAAATAACAAAGTAAGGGCAACCAAATTTGTATGTGTATTTGTATTATAAAGAGTGAACTCTGTACCAAAATTTTGCTCTCTAGCTTTAAAGACAAAGAATTTATGAGCCGTTTAAGAAACAAATTTTGAAGTTTTCTTCAAAACGTCGAACTCGCAATTTTAAACGTCAAAATTGACAATGTTTGGGCAAAGAACGTGAAACAAATACGGATTGTGAAAAGAAAATGTTGCAAGAAGAGTGTTCTGCATACCCTTAAGTTTCAGATTCAACCGTCATTGCCCTTAATTTTACTAACATATTTACAAAATATTCATTTCAAATAGACCCTTTCTCTGATGCTTTGGCTGTCAGTTTAGTTGTTGATGCTTTCGCTGTGGGTTTAGTGAAGTTTATGGTTTAACAGTCTATAATTTTTTTAAGCTAATTTTTGTAGAATAAATTCGTTAATGCATTTTTGCATTTTTTATCGAAATATGATGCGTTTGTAAGAAAAAAACTGGACGCAGTAAGTGTGTTTTGGTAGCGAATTTTCGGTAAATTTGCAGTTTAGCTCCCGAACGCTTTTCAAAAAACTGTTTTCAGAATCCTGACTGACCCCCCTCCCCCGATCTACAAACCTCAAGGGAAATTTCTTGTTCACACTCCCCAAGGAAGTTACGGGACCAGGAGTGAGTAGGGGTGCATAATTATTTTTTTAAGCTAAATTTCGTAGAACATTCGTTAATGCATTTTTGCATTTTTTTTCGAAATATGATGCGTTTCTAAGAAAAAAATCTGGACGCAGTAAGTACGGGACCAGGAGTGAGTAGGGGTGCTGAGCGGGGTAGGTAGTAAAAAGGAAATATGAGCAGAAAATTCGAATAAAGTGGGCTTGAAAGCTGTCTTTTTCACATCTTGAAGCCATATCCCCCTTAAACCCTGCCTACCCCGCACAGCACCCCTATTCACTCCCAGTCCCATAACTTCCTTGGGGGGTGTGAACAAGACATTTTTCTTGTGGTTTGTGCATCCAGGTGGGGTCCCAAAAGCTTCGCATTCGCACAGGTAGTGGTAGGACGTTTCCTCAGCCTCGCCGCATTCCTGGCAAATGGGATCCCTCTCTACGCCTATCAATGTGAGGTGTTTTCTAAGGGCGCAGTGGCCTATGAGCACCCCAAGGATGTGGCGAAGCGTAGGTCGACTCCTTCCAAGTAGCCAGACAGATTTATCTCTGTCCGGCCCCTCCAGAAAATTGATGCATGCTCGCATTTGCTATTAAAAACATTTTTATGGAAATTCACTTCCATAACACATTTGCTGCATCTAGACTTTTGAAAAATGTTTATATTTTTTCAAACAATAAATTTATTTCAATGAAATATGGTACATTGTTTCTACTATATAGGCAACCAAGTTTGATGCCTGCTTTCGTCAAAGAAAGACATTTACTATTAAAAATATTTTAAAGAAAATTCGCTACCATAACGCATTTGCTTCATCCTGAGATTTTCAGTTTTCTTTTGCTTTAGTAAGATTATATCTTGTTATTGCATGTCCGTATTTATTATTGTATTTTAAATCCTAATGAGGGCTGAAACAAATCCTAAACCTAATTACACTGCCACATGTGGACCAATCAGGACTGTGTTGAGAAAAATTTGGATGATGATGGTTTTTTGACAATGAAACATCATATTGTAAAATTGACAATGTCATGCCAAATCCTGAAAAAAGTCGATGTAAAGAAGTGTTCTTTATTTTGTGCTAGCTCTAATAAAATCAAAAAATATAACAGTTTTTTTAATTTTCTCAAAAACCGGACAAGAAATGAAAATTTAATAATTTCATATTAGTGGTCATTTAGTTCCGCAATTTTTTCCCCATTTAATCAAAACTGTATCTATTAAGATTTCCGAGGTCCTAATAATGTATATCCTTGTCTTGGACATCTGTATATAAACGTATTGATAACAGTAAGGTTTACCAGTGACAATTTGATTGTATTAAGTCGTATTTTCTGTTAATTTCAGGTTGGAATTATCTGTGAAAGAATGTTGCGTGAAAGGGAAGTGGAAATTAGACAGGAATATGACAATGTTCTGATGGCGAAACTAGCTGAGCAATATGATGCCTTCGTAAAGTTTACTTATGATCAAATCCATAGAAACTACAGTGCAGCACCAAGTTGTAAGTTGATTTCCTTTATTATTTTTATTATTAATATTATCAGTTTTTACCATTTGATCTCTAGGTCCAGTAACAAGAAGTAGTTGGATTAATCCTGTTTTTTTTTTTAACAAATCACCCTAAAACTTGTTTATTTTGGACATGAATTTATTTTTTTATAACTGATTGATATTGAAGGTGCTTTTTTCAAAACAATTTTTTTTATCAGAAGGTGTAATTTTAAGCTCAAAGCATTATTTTGGTTTATGATCAATATCCACTACAAGTCACTGGTTTATCATGATTGGTAATCCCATGGCATTGCGTGCATTCTTTTGAAGAACACTATTTTAATAACGTTTGGATCAAAACACTAAACTTATGATGTGATCATTATTAGGATTGTATGAAGATTGTCAGCAAAAGAAAGCGCTGTACTGCTGCTTTTAATTTTAATTATTATAACAGTAGTTATCTATTTTCAGCCTGATTTAGTTCTAATTAGTCAAAAATTACCAGACAATACCTACCAGATTATAGAGTTACCCTGTGTAGGTACACAAAGGGATAAAGTAGCTCTCCTAAGGTATCCAGCTAAAGATAATGAGATACCACCACCTTTAAAACAATACTTGTTTACATATTATTATAAAGAGCAGCAGGCGGTTTGCTGTTGAATTACTGACAAATAAAAAGAACAGTTTGTAAAGATTTCTTGAAATAAAAAAACACATTTTTTATAAATAAAAAAACAAATTTTTCAAAATGAAGAAACCAGCATGAAATTTAATTCTCTACAACTGAGAACTGTGATCCACTAGAGTGGCAGGTAACGTTCACAGGCCTTTGCTCGGACCCAGTGTTAGATAGAGATGATAAGATAGAAGTCAGGTTTATGACTGTGTCCCAAAAGGTATGCGGAATTGAAATAATTTCTTGTAATGATTGCGGGAGAGAAAATCGTTTATTATTGTTTACCCTTTTTAAAAGGGGTGTCCTCGAGTAGAGTGTTCTAAGCGGGCACTAACTAACACTAGTCTAGAGTCTCGCGGTGTGAATGCTCTTGAATATATATTTTTTAACTCCATGTAGTTGGAGAACAGTGGGAAATAACCCATATCAATATAGTATCAGTTTAATTAGCATCGACGTGGCTTTCCAAACATAATAATAGTAATTTATTGTGTCCAACAGACCAAGTACAGGACCAATTACAGGACACTTACAAACTAATTAGCAAGTGAGATTACCATAAATTAACAATAACAAAATATTAATCCAAAAACAAACCTAAAACTACATTTCAATAGCTCTATGCAACAATGTACACAAACTGTCGCTAAATATATCAGTACGTGAACAAATAATATTGAAAGTTTCACACATTACATATATTGAAGATCTTAACATAACAACAGTCCTTGCCTGATTATTATAAGATGACATATTGTGCCGTTCACTCATCCTGGGAACATGGAAATTTATTGCACAAATAATTCCGGACAATGAATGACATTGTGTATCAGTTTATATAAAAACTTGATTGAGTCAACTCTTCTTAGCTTACACAAACTGACGAATTCAAAGTGCTCAAGCAAATCAGAATGATCGAACCCCCTCTTCGGATAACGCCTAGTTTCCTTAAACCACAGATATTTTAGGAACCTTCTATGGACAGATTCGAGTGAGCTTATATGCACACCATAATATGGGCCTCAGACAAGAGATGCATATCGTAACCTTGAAAGAAAAAAGCATAATATAAAGCTTTGAGAGCACCAAAACATGTAAACGACCCACAGTACCGCACTATAAATCGCAAAAACCTGTTGCACTTGTTTGCTATGGTGTTGATGTGAATTTCAAATCACAGTTTCCTATCAAAGTGAACCCCAAAGTCCTTCACAGTCTCCACACGATCTACCACCAACTGACCCACAGTATACTCGAACTGAATAGGCTTTACATGTGAAAATCATGACCTTACATTTAGTTCAAATCCATTCTGTAAGCACCACTCATAGAGCAAGTCTAGATCTCCCTGCAATCTAACGCAATCATCCAGCGACGTCACCCTCATAAGCAGCTTCAAGTCATCTGCATAGAAAAGTCTCAACACACTTAAACTACTGTCTAAATCATTGATAAATAACAAGAACGATAGTGGCCCCAGATTAGATCCCTGAGGAACGCCCGAAGTAGCAATGAGCTCAGAGGACCTGAACCCGCCCTAGCTAACATATTGAACACGATCAGATAATCCCCAAAAGGACATAACATGCTATCGCTAAATCCATACGATGCAAGCCTCCTCAAAAGGACCGAGTGATCGACACTGTCAAAAGCCTTTGCGAAATCTGTGTAGACAACATCAATCTGACCCCCAGCATCAATGCCGTCTGAGACGCACTGAGTGAAAACGGCCAAGTTTGTGACAGTTGCCCTACCCCTCACAAATCCACGAAAAATGCCATAATATATAGCGTGTTCCGTAAAAAAAGTTTGGTGCAACACTCTGTATATTGACACCCTGTATAAATGGAAATAATTTTAAAATGTGCACTCGTGGAACATCTATCGGCACGAGAAAACCACATTTTAAAATATAACCTGACTGAGGAGCTATCTTTCGTCCACACACTGAAGGGAGACCTGTATACTAAGACATTGTGCCACTTCCTTTATCTAACAAGCGTTAAAATAAAATTTTCGGTTTATATTTGATCCACCCTCGTATTTCATTCTGCTAATGACAAAATGAGACCCCATTATTTTATTGCTATTGTATATTTCAAGACTGTTGTTTTATTCATTACCCACTAATAGACATTTTGCATGGACTTTCTATTACATGAATTTAACATTTATCTAATAGTTTTTCATACATAGAACATTATTACATGCATAAAATACCCAAAAACATATGTAGTGGACAGAAAAAGAATTTTAAAATAAAAAAATAATTGAATTATTATCATGTTACCGCGAACGTTCTGTTATTGGTCGTGACGTGCTTGGACAGTGAATAAATGACGTGTTTACATTTGCCCTATGGTATGATAGGTATGTTCCCTTGTTTCTCAACATCGTGGTGATGTAAACGCAGAAGGATTAAACACCGAATTACTAAAATTTCTTGAAAAACAGTCTAATCCATGACAGGCAGTATGGATACCGTCAGCGCAGATCAACTGCCGACCTTCTTTCCTTTGTCACACATTCTTGGAACAAGTCTATGGAGCTACACGGTGAATCCCAGATTGTTGCTCTAGACATATCCAAAGCATTCGATCAGGTCTGGCATGCAGCGCTGCTTAATAAACTAGGCCTATGGCCTACTACCAAAACTCTGTGCCTGGACAGCAAATTTCCTCTCCTACTGGAGCATTTCTGTTGTCGTGGATGGCCATTCCTCTAAATTGTATCCAATTAATCTAAACTGTATTCAATTAATGCAGGAGTCCCTCAAGGTTCAGTTCTAGCCCCTACTTTGTTTCTTCTCCACATCAATGACCTCTCTAGCACATCCAACCCAGTTCACAGTTACGCGGACGACAGCACCCTCCGCTCAAATATACAATATTCTAAGTCGGTCTCTTTAGCCCAATTAGATGAGGATCGCAGGCTCATGGAGGGTTCTGTCTCTGTGGATCTCCAAAAAATATTAGACTGGGGAAGTAGAAATCTTGTACAATTCAACCCCACCAAATCTCAGTCTTGCTTTCTATTTCGTAAGAGATACACCAGCCCTAGACCCATCAGAATGAACAACCAAGTTATTCAAAGTAATGAGTCCTTTTCACTTGTTGGCATTTCTGTGGATCGAAATCTCAATTTACACAACATGTCACATAAATTGCAGAAGCGGCTGCTACTTTTCGCCAGCTAATCTCTATACATTATATACTTCACAAATAAGACCAAACCTCGAATACTGCCCCCGACATCTGGGATGCCGCTGCCGCTTCTACACTCGCTATCCTGGACTCCATTCAGAAGAGAGCTATACGTCTCACCCAAAGGCTGCCATCCCTTGCCCACCAACCACCAGTTGGTGACCTCTCTCTTTTATAGATATCTGCACGGGCACTGCTCAGAGGTGCTTTCTTCCATAGTTCCTTCACCTGCTGTCCTCAACAGATCTACCAGGGGATCAGAGCGAATGCACCCTTTTACTGTCCCGGTCACCAGACATAGAACATCTTGTTATGCCCGCTCATTTGTCCCGAGGACTTCCAAGTTGTGGAATTCCTTGCCGGCACATGTTTTTCCTTCTCCTCCGAACCTCCAAACCTTAAAGTCCAGAATTAACAAGTTGTCTCTTTCCTCCTTTTCGACACCTACGGTACGATAGTATTTAGGCTGTGAGCCCTCGTGGTGTGTTGTTGAAATTTAAAGAAAAGCAAGCTCATTGTCATTGTGACATTACCGTCCAGTGACGTCACAGATTATGCCGGCAAAATAGTGGTGTTTGAAATTAATTATGAAATTCGCATTTTCAAATATTTTTTTGCGTCGTTATTTTTGTAGTATGTGAAATGAAAAAATATATATTGAAAATCATCTTTGTGGGGTGTCTATCAGATGTGATAAGAAAAAAAACATGCAAATTGTCTAGTGATGGGTCGTTATTTAATTGTCTGTTATTTTTAAACGGTTGTCGAGCCGTAACGGTAACCAACAGTTGTGGATTTATAAAAATAACAGCTTACAAAATAACGCTTTTTACACTAAACTAGAATTCGCAGTCGTATCTGTTTCAGTTCCACTGCAACTAGGTTCGATGAATAAACATCGGTTTTCATCGGCAACTGTTAAATTTAACTATTTAACGGGATGAATGGACATGAGACTGGGAATGATAAATATATATGGGTACGCTATGCAGTATAGAGCAGACTTTATTTCGTAACATATTACTTAACAGGAAACACGTTATTTATACTAGTGTGCTCGCTCTCGCTCACAGCCTTGGGAATGTAGTAGGATACTATCGATCGACTATCCAGTTCAAAATAACAGTGAAATAACTGAAGCTGTTATTTTCAACGGTTATTATGAAATAACGTAAACGGCTTTAACTGTTAATAGAAAATAACGGTTGTTCCCATCACTAAAATTGTCTATTGCTACTTGTTAATGATGTTGTTTTCTTTTAGATTTATCGTAAGACTACACTCATGATGATGCTGATTCATAAACTAGCCACAAATACAGTCGTTAACTATCGTTTATACACCACTATATTCGGATTGGAGTTGTGTAATAATGCAAGATGCCTTAGAACCCAACATTTTCTTGCAGATGATGTACATATATATTATTATATCTTTACTTGTAGTAACCTTTACTGGATCTTAAGACATTATTACATTTGTTATTATTTCTGTATATATTTTTATAACGCTACCCAATAAAATTTAGGTGTTACTCGATAGGTAATATCTAGACTATATCATTTTTTACATTTGAGTGTTCGTGTTAGTTAATGCATAGTTTTTTCTTCTTAACGTTTAAGTATGATTAGTTAATTTGTGGACTCTTGATTTGTTGAATAGGTTTGCTACAAAGCGTGTTTGTGGTATTCTGTGAATTTTAATTTGACGTTTGATCGAATAGTAGTTTTAAATGTAAGGTCGAATTTACTCTTAACATTTTGTTAATGAAATAGCCACCTTTCTAATAAATACAAAAGCATATTTATAGTTTTATTTCTTTGTCATATCCAGTACATTAAAAATAATGCTATTGCTTAGAACACATTGTAAGTGCTCTTCAATTTAAAAGTGATTGTATGAGGTGTGTTAAAAATAACATCGTATTATTGCTTATTGTAGAATATTTTCCCCATCCCTCTTAATATGGTTTTCTCTATTGTTAATTCATGATACCCATTTCTACCTTTACTGACATATATCCTGTTTTTTCCAAAAGAATGGGGTTTCTGTAACCCATTTTCCTTTATCTCTGATAATAATTAATTCACCATACCCCACGTTCCGTTGCTGAAGTGTCGTCTTAAATCAGTTTTTTCTTAAGTTTACGTGAAATTTTCAATAATAATGTTTTGGAAATTATACTCCTGTCCACTTTCGAATTTAAGTAGCGCAAAAGCTTGCTAGGTCTGGTATAATAAATAGAGCAGTGAACAGGTGCAGCTCCAGTTGTCTTTTTTTACATTGCAGTGCTCTTGTGCTTGGTATCCATCAAATCCACTTAAAATACATGGAGCGACTGTTGATTTTACCTTAAAGAAAGAAAACATACTGCAACTAAGCCTTTAAATCTTAGAGTACACGTTATTACGATTTTTCCTAAAACAATTTATTTTTCCCCGGAAACAGGCAGTTTCCTTAAAACATTTTTCTTGATATCATAAAATAACTAAGTAGTTCATCATATCCCACCTTCGATTGCTTAAATGTTTCCTGAAACCAATTCTTTCTCAAAACATCCACTTAAAATACATGGAGCAACTGTTGATTTCTTTAACTTACAGAATGAAATCATGCTGCCACTAACCAATTTTTTCCGAAAGCTCACAGTTTTCATTACACATTTTCCCTAATCTCTAATAATAACACCATATCCCACCTCAAGCCTTTAAATCTTACGGTACAAGTTATTATGATTTTTCCTAGAACAATGTATTTTCCCCCGAAACATGCAATTTCCTTAAAACATTTTTCTTGATATCCTAAAATAACTAAGTAGTTCATCATATCCCACCTTCGATTGCTTAAATGTTTCCTGAAACCAATTCTTTCTCAAAACACCCACTTAAAATACATGGAGCAACTGTTGATTTCTTTACCTTACAGAATGAAATCATGCTGCCACTAACCAATTTTTTCCGAAAGCTCACAGTTCCCATAACACATTTCCCCTAATCTCTAATAATAACACCATATCCCACCTCAAGCCTTTAAATCTTACAGTACAAGTTATGACGATTTTTCCTAAACCAATGTATTTTCCCCCGAAACATGGAGTTTCCTTAAAACATTTTTCTTGATATCTTAAAATCATAAGTAGTTCATCATATCCCACCTTCGATTGCTTAAATGTTGCCTGAAACCAATTCTTTCTCAAAACACCCACTTAAAATACATGGAGCAACTGTTGATTTCTTTACCTTACAGAATGAAATCATGCTGCCACTAACCAATTTTTTCCGAAAGCTCACAGTTCCCATAACACATTTCCCCTAATCTCTAATAATAACACCATATCCCACCTCAAGCCTTTAAATCTTACAGTACAAGTTATGACGATTTTTCCTAGAACAATGTATTTTCCCCCGAAACATGCAGTTTCCTTAAAACATTTTTCTTGATATCTTAAAATAAATAAGTAGTTCATCATATCCCACCTTCGATTGCTTAAATGTTTCCTGAAACCAATTCTTTCTCAAAACACCCACTTAAAATACATGGAGCAATTGTTGATTTCTTTACCTTACAGAATGAAATCATACTGCCACTAACCAAATTTTTCCGAAAGCTCACAGTTCCCATAACACATTTTCCCTAATCTCTAATAATAACACCATATCCCACCTCAAGCCTTTAAATCTTACAGTACAAGTTATTACGATATTTCCTAGAACAATGTATTTTCCCCCGAAACATGCAGTTTCCTTAAAACATTTTTCTTGATATCCTAAAATAACTAAGTAGTTCATCATATCCCACCTTCGATTGCTTAAATGTTTCCTGAAACCAATTCTTTCTCAAAACATCTACTTAAAATACATGGAGAAACTGTTGATTTCTTTACCTTACAGAATGAAATCATACTGCCACTAACCAATTTTTTCCGAAAGCTCGCAGTTCCCATAACACATTTTCCCTAATCTCTAATAATAACACCATATCCCACCTCAAGCCTTTAAATCTTACAGTACAAGTTATGACGATTTTTCCTAAACCAATGTATTTTCCCTCGAAACATGCAGTTTCCTTAAAACATTTTTCTTGATATCTTAAAATAACTAAGTAGTTCATCATATCCCACCTTCGATTGCTTAAATGTTTCCTGAAACCAATTCTTTCTCAAAACATCCACTTAAAATACATGGAGAAACTGTTGATTTCTTTAACTTACAGAATGAAATCATGCTGCCACTAACCAATTTTTTCCGAAAGCTCACAGTTCCCATAACACATTTTCCCTAATCTCCAATAACATAACGATAATAAGTAACTCATCATATCCCACCTTACATTACTTAAATCTTCGCTGAAACCAATTGTTTCTGAAAGCATGTAGTTTCCGTGACATGTTCCGTAATCAATAATAATAATGTTTTAAAACCTATTATCTTACCTGCGTGAATTGTGGTATCAGAAAAAGTTTGATAAATGGAGCGATATGTGTGAGCAGGTGCAGCATCCAGTCATCACCTTTACTTTTCAGTGCCTTCATGCTTAGTATCCTTCAGATCAACTTAAGACACATGGAGCATGTATTGATTTCTTGACCTTGCAGAAACCATACTCTGACTGTACTTATAAATCGTATAGAAATCTTTTACTGAAATTATTCCTGAAACTTACTTTTTTTTACGAAACATGCAGATATGTATTTCAGTGTCAGTCCTGCGATGACTTCATGTACCCAACAGATTTGTATATCCTCTCTTTTCATGATACAAGGGTCATTTCAATAAGAATGTAGAGCATGTTTTTATTTGGGCGTTCATTATATTGTTGTCAGTATCTTTTCACGATCTTTCTATGTGTTACCCCCGCTTTTCAATGATGGCATCCCACAATTTTAAACAATATGCTCTGCTGTTTAGTACTCCACTTTTATACACATATGGCTTAGGTAAATAAATACAACAGGAAAGTCTTTCAGTGAAGAAAAACGATGTCAACACATGGAATCTTTTAATTTTGGGAATAAGCCAAATTCTATGACGCATGAGCAACCTATTTGTTTTTCTCCCTCAGGGCTTGTCCGCGGCTTTGCCGCCCCGATAGCACTGCAGCCCTTGGCCTATTTTTCAAAGAGCAACCTATTACTTGTACTTATTTAATAGATTAGTCTCCACCATTCTCAGCTACGGATGTTGGGTGACCTACTCGCGAGTTTGATGGGTTCTTTTGTGTAATTTGTCACATTTATTCCACGTGGAAGTATATCTGTCATGTTAATTGCTTGATCACTGAGTAAAATCATTTGGTTGTGATTGTCGAAATTTTTCCGGCCGTGAGGATGAACTTTTCCATTTCTTTGACAGCAATTTTAATTCAGCTTCAGTGTCTCTAACTTGGGTAAAGGTTTACTTTCGGGGCGCATGTCCGATTTTTATGAAATTTTGCATATAGATGTATTTTAGGGTGTAGATGACGATAATCACAATAAAAATTAGGGCAAATACCAACAAATGGCGTTTTTTGTTGGAAAATTGTAGGTTATACTCACTTTTGCGGCATGGTTTTGTCATATTTTACACATTTTCGGGGGCCGTTCGTTTTATATCAAGCTAAAGAAGGGTGTATTCCAACTATTCTAATTCATTTTCACATAGCAAGTGCACCCCCTTACCTGTTTATGTGTCTCTGAAAATTACCCTTCTTTTCATCGTATAACTTGAAATTGACATCTGACATTAAGTTGGCTTTATATGTCAATTTCAACTTATAGGATGAAAAGAAGGGTAATTTTCATCGTATAAGTTGAAATTGACATTTGACATTAAGTTGGCTTTATATGTCAATTTCAACTTATAGGATGAAAGGAAGGGTAATTTTCAGAGACACGAACAGGTAATGGGGTGCACTATGTGAAAATGAATTAGAATAGTGGAATACAACCCTTCTTTAGCTTGATATAAAACGAACGGCCCCCGAAAATGTGTAAAACATGCCGCAAACGTGAGTATAACCTACAATTTTCCAACAAAAAATTCCAAATAACACCACTAGTTGGCATTTGCCCTAATTTTTATTGTGATTTTCGTCTAAACCCTAAAATACGTCTATACAAAATTTCATAAAAATCGGACATGCGCCCCGAAAGTAAACCTTTACCCTAACTTGATGCAAGAATTCTCAACCTTTGTAGTCAAATCTTTGCTTCAATAGTATTGCAATGTCTAAATGTTTCTGTTGCTGTGTGACAGTGAGGGACCCCTCGATCACAGTCTTTTCTTTTCTGAAAGTATAAAGTACAGAACACTGATTTTTAAATCCCTGTAGCTTCTGACAATTCATCGCAAAGTTGTGTGATCAGTCAAACGAACATCTGCCGGAAGTTTCACGTTGTGCTTGTTTGTTGCTCTTTTCAGTCTTCCTAGTGCTTAATGTTGACATGCTCTTCAGCAAAAATATTGGCCTATTAGGTAATGGTACTACAATCTAGTGTCTGCTCACCACAAACTTCACGCAAAGAACTGTGAATTTCCGTAGGGTTGTAAAGCTTGATTCTTTATGTGCGATTTGGAAACATCAACTGCCACAGTAACCGAGATAATTGCCGAAGATATTTCTAACAGTAATAAATTCGAGACAGCCACAAAGGCATATGTTACTTTGTGAAATGATCAACCATAACTAACTTGTCATCCAGATGGCATCATCCATTCATAGGTGGCGTCAGTGCATTCTTATTTAAATGACCCTTATATTTTGCATATTTCTTGGAAAAAGTTTTTTTTTTTTGACACACCTTGTATATTTCAAGTGCAACATATACATAATGATATCTCAAATGATAATTATTGGCTTATGAAAAATAGTGATGAAATAATACATAAAATAAAATTAGCTAATTCAAATCACAGAAATTGCTTATTTTTAAAGATAAATTTGATTTAAAAGTAACGTTGATCAGTTTGTATTTTTCATTGAATCTAATGTATTTATTTAGTTATTGTTGTGATGTATGCTTCAAGAATCGGACCGTTGAGGCATTTTGTATTTATTTAATGAAGCGAATTATCAAACTATTGAAACAAATCTTGATCCATTAATTCAATGACCAATAACACACAATAAGTTATTTAAATAAGGAAAAAGGCATTTTAGGTTTGCATGCTATTTAATTATAAAGAATTTACTAGATAAGTTCGTATTTTTATTGAAATTGGATTGTTTGTACTGAATTAAGTCACTTGGTTCCGTAAGTTATTTAGCACATAAGATGAAAGTAGTAGGCTTTGGAAGGAAGGTATTCTTTTAACTGACATTAACTGGACCAATCTAGTGGCTGGAAATTATTTTATTAGATTGTTTATATTATTCTAACAGCAAAATATGTACACCTTATTTTATACGCAGTCACTTAATAATCTTACACAGTTTTTTGTGTAATAACTTATGTAAATTATGTAAGCTTAATCGGGTCGAAAGTAGACATGTTTGCCGCTTTGATTTTTCTTTATATCACAATTGATTTTAAGATGCATATTCAAATTGGGAAAACTACTTTGCTCTGACACCAACTGGCCATAAATGGAGATTGTTGCGGTAGAGGGTGATTCTCTTTCACTCAGAAACGAGGTTAATCACCTTGGGATGCATTTTTTGATAAACACGCAATGTGTTGGGGTTATAATAGAGTTATAAAACACGCAATGTGTAGGATGTGAGTATATTTACATTTTATCGTTACACGTTACAAGCTCGCACATACCAGCGACCGAACTTGGCAAGAGATGTTGTATCTTATGGATCGCAGTTGACAATATCCAGTGCATAGCGGACTAAAAGCTACTTTTCCTTAAAAGTAAGAGGGACTATTACCTGTATCGGTCGGCTACCTGATACTTCAAATGCATCGGTCCGCTACCTGATACTTTAAAGGTTCAATAATAAACAGAGATCCTTCCGCCTGATAATTATTAAACTATTAAGAGAATTTGAATAGATATAATAATAGTAATAAATAACATGACAGAAAAATATTTACATCCATATGCAGTGGCGAAGCGTGGATTGTGGCTTATGTGGTAGCGTGATAGATTAGTAATTAAAAATCAATAAGCAGGCATACCGACTTAGGTAATATCAAAAACTCACCTAGATTTTTTATAAATAACCTCAATCCATCTCTCCTTCTTTGGGGAAAAATGTAAATTGTACGTGTAAATAACTCCTGCCTAAAAGAAGATGTTTTGATAAGTCCTTTTGCGATTCTAAATTTAAAAGTCTCGTTTTTCATGTTATTGCGCAGATTCCTTTTGATTCTTTGTAAGGTACTCATTCTCGTACAAGCTTAAAACTTTGATACCACTGCGTTTATTATAAAATTGGATTAAACGATTTCAGGCTTTTTGTATCGGGACATATAGTAGGCTGGTCATGTTAAGATGATATCACAAGAACATTGTTTTGAAATAAATGACACTATCAAAACAAAACATTTTTGTCGTTTGGCTTTCGTAACATTACATCCATCAATTCCGGAGGGATTTATTTCTTATTTTTATCAATAGTTCCAACCAGTGTACGTTTATAAGGATCACTTAGTAAAAATGTTACAAAATCTATGGATTTAAATCAGTTGTTCATTACATTACGTACGCCCCTGTATGATCCATGGATTGTTTCTGTCGAGCAAAAACGTCAATTGTACGTGTAAAAAACTCCTGCCCAAAAGAAGATGTTTTGATGAGTCCTTTTGCGATGCTAAATTTGAAAATCTCGTTTTCCATGTTATTGTGCAGATTCCTTTTGATTCTTTGTAAGGTACTCATTCTCGTACAAGCTTAAAACTTTGATACCACTGCGTATATTTCCTGCTCGATTCCTTTTTCTTTATTAACAAATCAGGAGTAGGTCTTTTCGCTTTTATTTCGATTTTCTACTCTAAACACATCTGTGAAAATGGCTTGGATACGAAATTAGAAAGTCCACTAAATCATCACTATCCAATGCAAAAGCCATTTTAAAAGACCCGCGATAAAATTAAAAATTCAACTTTTAAAGTGCCACAACATTGCTCTGGCCGTGATTTGATCGACTAGGCAGATTGCAAGCATGTCTCTAGGCTAGCCTAAGGCAGATCGTAAACATGCAGGTAAAACTCGATGCTATAGTGTATCGGCTGTCACGTTCAGCATCACCCTCGCTTCCCCCCAGGATCGTGACTCTCACTGTCTGGGCTGGGTTGAAAGCGGCACATAGGCTAAATCCACCGGCTATTTGTATGTGAACACGACATTAGCAATTGCAGCATTTACAGTGGGTTGCCAAATTATTAGAGACACCTATTTAAAATTTGCAGTTTTAGCTGGGAAATTGATTCAAATTCATAGTTGTAAGTGATGTAATAATTTCTTTATTATTCTGTTTCAATCATGACATGAAAGCAACATAAACTTATTATTCTAATCACAAAACACAGGGCTAGATATTTTAGTGTGACAGTATCAGTATTTAGCGATATCACCCTTGACTGCAATGACAGCTTCCAAATGCCGGGGCATGCTTTCAATGCAGGCCCTCGCATTGTCTTGGAGTTTGGGATCGTGATGCCAGACTCTAATGAGGGTTTCTATGAGTTGCTGTATATTTGTTATCTCAGTTTTGGCAATATCACGTTTGGTCAGTTCCCACAAGTTCTCTACTGGATTCATATCCGAGGAATTGCCTGGCCAAGGCAAAACTCTGACGATTTTCTCTTCTAGGAAAGTTGTTATACTCCTAGCTTTATGGCATGGTGCCGAATCATGCATGAAGATATAATTATCGTCATCAGGGAACCATTCTCTGACCTGAGGAAGAAGGCGATTTTGAAGTACACTCTTGTATTGGTCCTGTCTCATGGTTCCTTCTACGATGTAGAGAGGGCCCATACCTCTAGCAGAGATCACAGACCATACCATAACGCTTACAGGATATTTAACATTCTTCATTATGCAATCTGGATGGAATTTATCTCCAGGGCGTCGCCTCATAAATGAGCTCTTGTCCATCGAAATTTGGTAGGTGGACTCATCGGAGAAGGACACCTGTAAGGTGTTGCAATATTAAACGCTGTCATAATGAAGCAATTATTCAGACATATTAAACCATGGAAGCCATACTTACACGACTCCAATCCTCAACAGACATATTTCTGTGCTTTTTGACCCATTCCAAGCGCTTCCTCTTCATTGCCTGCGTAAGGCGTGGCTTTTTGGCTGGGCGGCGACCAATGAGATTTTCCTTGGCCAGTTGTCTTTGCACTGTTCTCCTTGAAACATTCATTCCACCTTGCTTAACAAGTCTGGTGATCTGATCCTGCACTGTTCCCCTTAAAACATTCATTCCACCTTGCTTAACAAGTCTGGTGATCTGATCCACATACATTTTTCTATTTTGTAGGCACACATCCCTTATTGTACGGTCACCGCAAGGGTTGGTTATCTTCTTTCTGCCACATTTCCCAATACGATTGGCTTCCAAGGGTATGTTTTGATCAATTTTTGTCTTGATTCTGTTGACCACTGACTTTGAAACACCCGTGATTGCTGCCATCTCTCTCTGAGAATGCGAGGTATGGGTCAGTCATGTCTCAATTTCTCTCACTTTCATGGGAGATGTGTCTGTTGACTTGCCCATTCAAAAATAAAAAATAAATTCAAAATCTGCTCAATAAAAATGATTTTGAACTTCAAAATCAGCTAATCTAACAAAAAGCTCATTGTTACTTACATTTTAATGATGCTGAACTCTCAAAACTCATCAAAAAAAAACACTGAAAAAGTTGTAGAATCTGGTTTAAACGAATCAGCGTGTGTACAAAATCACTGCCACATGTGCTATAACCTCAAATTGACAAGCTGAGCTTGTTTGCAGTGTAGTCACTCGCAAAACATAGTAGAATTACCAACAGTAAACAAACAAAATAATAAACTCAAGAAGGAACAACTATTTCTGTGACTAAATCTATCCAAACTTTGAAATATGAAGAAATTGCTACTGTCCCTAATAATTTGGCAACCCACTGTAATATGAAACATAATTAAATACAAATGAAACAACATAATTTAAAGTTTGCACCTGAACAGGCTAAATAGATGCTTCGCCACACTCTAAAAAAATAAGTTATTCTATGATGGCGCCATTGAGAACTTCAACTATTGTTTTCTCTTGAAATTTACATTTTCTGGTATTGTGAGTCCGCATGAGGAGCATTGGTTTCATGATTGTTAAGTTGTTTCCTCCTGTGGAAATTTTTCACACAATGTTTTCAAGCATCGTATTGGTTTAATATTTGTTTTTTTGCACAACAGTGCATTAGGTGGGTTATAGAAGTGCTTGACTGGATGCCTGATTTTGGTGATGATTCGGGGAGCGATGGGGTCTGCGACTTGAAATAGCCTCTCCATTCGCTCTCACAGTTTAGGTAAATTGTATGTTGTCATACAGAAGTGGTCTGCAAATTGATTTGTAGATCTTGACTGCTGTTGGGATCTTAATGCAATGATCATTAAATGTTAGGCTCCTGAAGTATTTTTGCTCTGGTAGTAATTATTTTCTTAGTCAGGTTTGTGTGATGTTGGATATTCAGTTTGACTTTTATAAAAAAAATTAGGAAGTAATTTTCAAATTCTATGAGTGAGTTGAATAAAAAGGCTTTTTCTTTCCAAACAAATATTTTATTCCTTGTCCCGACGCGTTTCGACCTTTTTAACTGGTCATCCTCAGGGTAATCTAGAATTTACAAAAGGCCTGTCAGCGAGGGTAGACCTTTTTAACTGTTCATCCTCAGGGTAATCTAGAATTTAAAAGGCTTGTCAGCGAGGGTACAATACAGGATATAGAAGATAAAATGAGGCGACAAAAAGTTAACCTCAACATTAAGTCAAAAAGATAAAACTGTCTAACTTTACAGCTATCAAAGATTACAAGTACACAGTCATACACTATTAGATGCAATAAAATAAATACAAGTCAAATTGAACTGCAAGAGAAGCTAATTTGTCCTGAAATATAAAACAATACATTGTGTTTTCTTTGCAGGTGAAATAGCATAAATAGTCTGTGACTATTATTAGTGATGTCGCCATCATTTGATTCAGTTTTCCATCACCAATTACCTTCTGAGGTGGTACATTTGTCATATGTGATCGTCATCATCGTTTTCTTTACAAACGGAATAGCGCAAATAGTCTGTGGACCATTATTATTAGTAATGTCATACTTTAATTGTTTTGTTTTTTTTTCTGCAAAACATCTCTAATGGACTTCTGAAGTGGTACATTTGTCATATGTGATGGTCATCATTGTTCTCTTTACAGGGCGAAATAGTGCAAATAGTCCAAGGACCATTATTTGTTAGGTCACCATCATTTGATTCAGTTTTATTTTGCAAAACATCCCTAATAGACTTCTGAAGTGGACGTGATGATTTTTTATATCTTACTCAGTACTCAACCTAGAGCATCACAAGTTGCCTATAAAATTATATGTGATTATGGATTACGTAACTTATTCCCAGGGTGTTAGAGCAAATTCGTGACTGCCATCTTCTTGTGTTTCTGTTGCAATGCATTTTGAACACATCATGTCGAACATATCTCTGTATTAATTTAGATAAAGAAATCCTAGGCATAAGAAATAAATATTACAGGTTACTTTATGGCTATGTAATTATTTTACCGATATTTAAATATATTAAATGAAACATTGATTGCAACTGTTAAAAAAATAAGGTGTATTTTTTTTCTTAAGATAGTACAAAGAATGAAATAAAATCACTTTCAGCAACTAGATTCAGATGATGTGTTTTCTAAGCGCACTTAACTGGCTAAATCACTTGCCAGTTGTTTAATTTATAATTAAGTCTAATTGACAGTTTTGTCTGCCGAAGGGGCTTAATTGACACAAAAATGTTCAAGTTTGTAAAAAAATGTTTTCCATTCCAAGGCTTAACTAAAGCTGATTTAAGATATTTTTTGTATTCCTATTTCTATGTAAAAACCTAGAATTGTGTAACAAAAAAAAAAGAGGTTTATTTAGGCGTGAGTTTTTCTTAATTTTACCAGTAATATTTAAATAAGCTTTTAGTTTTAAGGTTTTTTGTTGTGTCTGTTGAGTGTACGACTATACTAATTTTAGTTTAACTTTGATTTGGTCTGTTAGGAGCAAATTTCTCTTGGCTTGTTTGTCTATTTCTTATACATATTTCACGTGATTTACATACATTCATAAAAATATATTCAAAATTGCAAATAATGAGCTCGAATATACTTATATCTCATGGTGCCCAAGTAATGTTCCATCAAAATCAAGTGTTATTTGGCTCAACATTATTTTTTTAGTATGTTTCCACTTGCATCTGCAGAGAACCGTTCCAACTTCGTGTTATTTTCATACCGTGCAAAGTCAATGCATGCACACGTAATCGATCATAAAGTTCTGAAATCAGTTTTATGGCGATTCAAAAACTGCTGGTTGGAACAAACCTATTATAAGTTATAAAAACTAAATTAAGCTAAGTTAGGCCATCAAACTCTCAGATGCCGAACGTCATTCAAAAATTCAAATCCCATACAGAAAACTGTTCCAACTTCGTGTTATTTTCATACTGTTTTTAACCATTTAAAGTCGACGCATGCATGCATAATCTATTATGAAGTTCTGGAATCAGTTTTAGGGCGATCCAAAAACTGCTGGTTGGAAAAAACGATTATAAGTTGTTTATTAAAAATAAAAATTTCAAATTAACTAAAGCTAAGTTAGGCCATCAAACACTCAACTGTCAGATGCCCAACGCATTCAAAAATTCAAATCCCGCACAGAAAACTGTCAGAACCGTTCCAACTTCGTGGCATGCGTGCGAAATCGATCATAAGGTTCTTAAATTGGTTTTATGGCGATCCAAATATTGCTGGTTGGAAAAAAACGATTATAAGTTGTTTATTAAAAATAAAAATTCCAACAACTAAAGCTAAGTTAGGCCAACAAACTCTCAACTGTCAGATGCTCAATGGCATTCAAAAATTCAAATCCCGTACAGAAAACTGTCAGAACCGTTCCAACTTCGTGGCATGCGTGCGAAATCGATCATAAGGTTCTTAAATTGGTTTTATGGCGATCCAAATATTGCTGGTTGGAAAAAACGATTATAAGTTGTTTATTAAAAATAAAAATTCCAACTTAACTAAAGCTAAGTTAGGCCAACAAACTCTCAACTGTCAGATGCTCAATGACATTCAAAAATTCATATCCGGTACAGAAAACTGTCAGAACCGTTCCAACTTCGTGGCATGCGTGCGAAATCGATCATAAAGTTCTGAAATTGATTTTATGGCGATCCAAATATTGCTGGTTGGAATAAACCGATTATAAGTTGTTTATTAAAAATAAACATTCCTAATTAACTAAAGCTAAGTTAGGTTATCAAACTCTCAAATGTCGGATGCTGAACAGCATTCAAAAATTCAAATCCTGTACAGAAAACTATCAGAACTGTTCCAACTTCGTGTTATTTTCATACCGTTTCTAAACCATGCAAAGTCAACTCATGCACACGAAATCGATCATAAAGTTCTAAAATCAGTTTTATGGCGATCCAAAGATTGTTGGTTGGAATAAACAGATTATAAGCTGTTTATTAAAAATAAAAATTCCAAATTAACTAAAGCTAAATTAGGCCATCAAACTCTCAACTGTCAGATGCCGAACTTCATTTAAAAATTCAAATCCCACACAGAAAACTGTCAGAACCGTTCCAACTTTGTGTTATTTTCATACCGTTTCTAAACCGTGCGAAGTTAACGCCTTCACACAAAATCGATGATAAGGTTCTGAAATCAGTTTTATGGTGATTCAATGATTTCTGGTTGGAATAAACCAATTATAAGTTGTTTATTAAAAATGAAAATTCAAAATCAACTTAATTGAGCTGTTATGCCATCAAACTCTCAACTGTCAGATGCACAACGTCATTCAAAAATTCAAATCCCGTACGTCATTCAAAAATTCAAATCCTATACAGAAAACCGAGAACTCTTCCAACTTCGTGTTATTTTCGTACCGTTTCTAAACCGTGCCAAGTGAACGCCTATGCACAAAATGGATCATAAAGTTCTGAAATCAGTCTTATGGCAAGCCAAAAATTGCTGGTTGGAACAAACCTATAGTATCACGGTGCGTATATCCATCAGCAGTCGATTTATCTAAAACTTTCCCGCTCATCTGCAGTGCCGCCAAATATTTTAATGAAAATTCGCTACCATGACGCACTTGCTACATCCAGAGTTTATGACAAAATTTTTAATTTTACTTTGTATCTTCCGAACAAAATGACGTTTTCGAATTCTGCTTACACCATTTTGTCAAACTCCATAATCGAGCCTGACTACATTGGTTTTCAGCTAAAGCTTCTGATTACTGAGATATCCAGAGTTCCCACTAAAAACAGTATATCGACTTCCCTGATTTCCCTGCCTTCCCTGACACCAAAACGTATTTCCCTGACTTTGATCTTCTAGAATCTACTCACAGAGTGTGTAACAACTACTGCAGAATATAGTAGGTCATCGCCTCATGACGAAAAACACGCTTGATATGGTATGCTCGGCAAGTGGTAGAGAAGGTAGTGAAGAAAATAAGAAAGCAAGCCTACTCATCTAATCTTTGTTCCCTATTTCTAATATTCTGGGTGCTAATTGTGAAAGACTACATTTCAAATTGTTTTGCAGTACCAAGAAGAGTTGATAGTCATCTTTCTATCTTCTGTTTTGGTCTAACACTTTTTTGAATGCTGGTAACAATAATAGTCTATAGTTATACTTATATTTTCACATTATGTCATGTATCTATGTAAATCTCAACGTTTTCAGAAGGAAAATCATTTTAAAAAAAAGTTCAGGGCATTTTAAAACTGTTCAAACCCGAAAAGTTTGTAAAATTGACATGAATGACTGCCTGAAAAGCAGTAAATGATTTTATTTCTCCCACATATTGGTAAATTTCGTGTAACCAGCAGAATGGCACTTTTGTGTGACAAGAGTAATTCAAACCTATGCGAAGCACTTAATAATTTTCATATAAGCTCTTGTCATGTCTTAAGTAGGATTTGGTATGTAAATACGTATATTGTGATCACAGAGATTTATCTGACTTTACAGGTGCTCGTCTTCTTCTCTGCGACTTATGCTATTGTAAAAGAAATACAATTTTCTCTTGTCCGGCGATACTGTAAAAGGCGGAACGGGTTGTGGAAAAGAACCAACCACTTGTGAAGCCCAAGAACAGTTTTACCAAGTAAGGGAAACAATAATTAATGAATCATTTTGAACTAATTGATGAAATTGATCAACTTTTGCTGCAAAAGTCTTGAAATCAAGTAAGCGGATGGCTTAAAATTTTGTCTTGGTTTTTTTTTTTACTACTGATATAACATAAAGTAGATAATAGTACAAGTCAGAATACAAAACCGTCTTTTATACTTAACAGACTAAAACGCCATTGCCATATTTATAAGGGTCATGATGGTAACCATCATATTTTTTCTAATCTTAATTTGAAATAAGTGCTTGCATATTGGTGTAAAATTAGTAAATTAATAAGATTTAGTTAGATTTTTGTTTGTAGGTTTAGCATAATTTTCACCTCGATTTATTTATTTTAGTTCACATAATTAAAAAACGGTTATGAATTTGTTTCAGTTTGTATTTGGAAAAATATATTAGTGTAAGGTTTAATAAAAGATATATATAAGCTTTTATGGTTGGTTTTATTTTGATGTTTGGCGTCCCATCGCTGTATCTTCTATTCTAAAAGAAAACTCATCAGATTTAATTATTATAGATCCGGATTGTATTCATCATTGTCAAACACTGAATATCTATTAAACGTCTTTGAGCCACATTTATAGGGGAAGGTTATAAAACGACTGACATCATTTTCAAAACTAAAAAGATACGAAAGATGCTCTCTTCTCTTAATACCGGGAAAGCCTCTGGCCTTGATGAGATCCCAGCAATTGCTCTCAAAAAATGTGCACCAGAACTTGCTCCTGTCCTGACTCGTCTGTTTCAGACATCTTACAATAGAGGCATATTCCCTAGTAACTGGAAAACTGCTCGAGTACAACCCGTCCCCAAGAAAGGATCCAAAGCGCTTCATAGCAACTACAGGCCTATTTCTCTCCTTTCAGTCATCTCTAAAGTGATGGAAAAGTATATAGGCACCGAATTACTAAAAGTTCTTGAAAAACACAGTCTAATCCATGACAGGCAGTACGGATTCCGTCAGCGCAGATCAACTGCCGACCTCCTTTCCTTTGTCACCCATTCTTGGAACAAGTCTATGGAACTACACGGTGAATGCCAGATTGTCGCTTTAGACATATTCAAAGCCTTCGACCAGGTCTGGCACGCAGCGTTTCTTGATAAACTACTTGCATATGGCCTACCACCAAAACTATGTACCTGGACAGCAAACTTCCTCTCCAACCAGAGCATTTCTGTTGTTGTTGATGGCCATTCCTCTAAACTATATCCAATTAATGCAGGAGTTCCTCAAGGTTCAGCTTTAGCCCCTACTTTGTTTCTTCCCCACATCAATGACCTCCTCTCTAGCACATCCAACCCAGTTCACAGTTACACGGACGACAGCACCCTCCACTCAAATATACAATATTCTAAGCCTGTCTCTTTGGCCCAACTAGATAGGATCGCAGACACATGGAGAGTTCTGTCTCTGTGGATCTCCAAAATATATTAGACTGGGGAAGTAGAAATATTGTACAATTCAACCCGACCAAATCTCAGTCTTGCTTTATTTCTCATAAAAGATACACCAGCCCGAGAACCATCACAATGAACAACCAAGTTATCCAAAGTAATGAGTCCTTTTCACTTGTTGGCATTTCTGCGGATCGAAATCTCAATTGGCACCAACATGTCACATCAATTACAGAAGCGGCTGCTAAGAAATTAGGTTTCCTCTTCCGGGCTCGCAAATACTTTTTACCAGCTAATCTCTATACCTTATATACTTCACAAATAAGGCCAAACCTCAAATACTGCTCCCACATCTGGGGTGCCGCTGCCGCTTCTACACTCGCTATCCTGGACTCCATTCAGAAGAGAGCTATATGTCTCATTGGTGACCCTACCCTCACCCAAAGGCTGCCATCCCTTGCCCACCGACGTGCCGTTGGTGACCTCTCTTATAGAGCACGGGCAGTGCTCAGAGGAGCTTTCTTCCATACTTCCTCCACGCTGCCCCCAATAGATCTACCAGGGGAACAGAGCGAATGCACCCTTTTACTGTCCAGGTCACCAGACATAGAACATCTTGTTATGCCCGCTCTTTTGTCCTGAGGACTTCCAAGTTGTGGAGTTCCTTGCGGGCACATGTTTTTCCTTCTCCGAACCTCCAAACCTTCAAGTCCAGAATTAACAAGTTGCCTCTTTCCTCCTTGTCGACACCCACAGTAGGATAGTATTAAGGTTGTAAGCCCTCGTGGTGTTGTTGAAATTAAAATTTAAAAAAAAAGGTGTTTGTGATCTTTAAGGTTTGACTCCGAAGGTGACCGCGGCAAGTGACTGCAGACACAGGCGGCAGTGCTATTGGCGTGTGTGGTCGGATCCATGTTGCTCACAGCGACAAGTTGGTCTTGCAGTCACTTCGAGGTGAGACATGCTAGTTTGCCGCTGCGGTTTGTCGTCCCCAGCCGTGTTCAGAATCTGGTCTTAATTCTATCGATCTATTGAGAGCAAGCAAACTGCTACTTCAACACCAAATGCTCGAAAACACCATCAGGAATGGGAGCCGCATATTGTGGCAATCGCTACATTTGCTATCAACTAATGACGGGAAATACACCATATCGGATATTTACGCTATTGATATGTTCGTGCAAAAGCTAGAAACAATTTGTCAAATGGGTCTTAACACAAAATAAAAGTATTTATATTCGTTCTAGTTTTAATCAAAATTTCTGACTGCAATGGTCTGCTACGCGACTGTAAATTTACACTACAAAATGTGGCTGAAGAAATTACAATGTAGATACCTGTAGTGGCAGTGAATTCTAATAATAGAAGCCAGGTTTCTGTAACCTCCAGTACCTAACTTTTTCATGAGTCTTAAAAGTTAACTTCTACCCAAGGTCTCTTGAATGCTGAATCAAAGAACAATAACTAGAAGCATCAAGAGATCATAAAGATGTGATACAAGAGTATTTTTCAAGATTGAGATCCAGAGTATTGATCCTGGACTAATGGCAAAAACTTTATCAGCCTGCGACAGCACAATCGAGATTGGAGACAGGTCTAAACACCTTTTATATCGTGGGCAAAAAGATATTCTGAATAATCAAACAATTAATATGCATTGTTTACAAGTAAATTAAATAAAATAGGCCCACAATGTGAACCTTGTGGTACACTAGTGAAACACTAATTGATTCCAATACGAAACCATTTATTCTCATGTGCTGCACTCTACCTGATATGGAACCCATTTCTAAACGACTATTATTTTGTAGTTTTAACCATCATTTAATTATTTTAAATGTTTCAAAGAACCTAGTGTCCAGTATTTGTATTTGGAAGTTGTACACTTTTATATTGTAAGCTTAACCTCAAATGTCTAAAAGACTTTATTTTATGAAACTCGCGAATAGGAACAAATCTAAAGCAGCTTATTCCAATAATCTAATAATCGAAAAATTGATTTGTGCAGTAACGCCATCTATGCGGTTATAAAAAATCTTTTTTGAAGAAACCGCATACAAAGATATCCAAAGGGCTTAAATCGGAGAAGGTGGATGCCATAAAACTGGGCCTCCACGTCTGATCATTCTGCTGGGTAATTGGCATCTAACCAAGTTCTTACATTTGTTGCAAAATGAGCTGGACATCCATCTAACTGGAACCAAGCCTGAAATCTCCAACTAATCTGTGTGTCATCCCACATATAAGAATGCTAAGTTTCTAAAAACTGCAGAAAATGTTCACCATTAACTCGTTATGGCAAAAAATATGGCACAAACGTTAAGACTAAATTCAAATCAAACATGTTAATTATCAAAAATTATGACATCACGTTAGGTAAAGCGGGATTAGTCACTCCATAATATTTGTGACAAAACATTCCCACTATTTTGCATGGACTTGAAAAGCCAATTGAATGATGTACAATGAGGTAGAAAATGAAGCTGAAAATAGGAAGAATATGGAAATATAAACCTCATCTGATGACAAAAAAAGAAAACTGTGTTGAAAAAAAAACCTGAAACCAAGTTTTTCAAAACATTTGTAAACAGCCTCACAAATTTCGAGTCACACTATTGTCGATCTACATCTAATAAAAAATATTTGGAAACCATTTGGAAGTCAAAAAATCAGCGACACCAATTTTACAAAGAGGAATGCAATAAAAGTGGGAAATCTATTGCTTCATTTAACCATGCATTCTCTGATATGAACTTCAGCCTATTCAAACCTAAGAGAGAATATTAAATTATTTGACATTTATGCCATTTGTTAACATCCAATGTACACTTGTTTTAATTAGGATTAAAATAATTTCGTCATGTTAAGTACATTTTTCTTTTAAACGGTGCATTGTAGTGACTTAAGACAAGTTTTTTTTTAGTTGTTAGAGCAAAGTCAAATGGTAGGAAGACTCGAAAAGTCGATCATAAAACCCTGTGGGTCCGGGGACTAACTAAAAGAATAGGCCAAAGGTAACTCCTGCCTGTCATAAGAGGCGACTAATCGGAGGCAAACACTGGCAGGTGTCTTGTCCAGGTGGGCCTGGAGGGAGATGGATATCTCTGGGGAGTGATGTACACCCGGATTTTGAGGCCTCCACTCTGGGCTTAGAAATGGACAATTGCCCGCGCTTGGTTGTTACTCGGGAGCGGGGTTCCAGATTGGTGCCGCCTTGGGTTGAGTGCTGGCGGGTGTCGTGTGTCTAGACGACCCGGAGGGGGTTGACAACTCTGATGAGTGGTATACACCCGGAGTTTGAGGCTCCCGCTGTGTGCTTCGGAACGGACGGACGGCCTCACTTGGGCGATGCTCGGGAGCGGGACTCGATGCGATGTCGCCTTGAGTCTAGTACTGGTGGGTGTCGGGTCTAGACGAACCCGGAGGAGAGCTGAGATCTTCAGGGGTGGATTACAACTAGATGTTGAGGCCTCTTCTGTGAGCTTCGAAACGGACAAACGACCTCACTTGGATACTGCTCGGATGCGGGACTTCATGATACTGCCCCGAGTCAAACACTGACGGATGTCTGGTCCAGACGAACTCGGAGAGAGGTTATCTCGCTTTGAGACGGCCAAGCGACTTCGTTTAGATGGCTGTACATCTGTCAAACAAAGTCTCACCTTGCAAATATCGTCTCCTGTCGGAAGTTCGATTTGTTGGGTGACATTTATGCAAACGCTGGCGGGTGTTGGGTCTGGACGAACCCGGAGGTGGCTGAGATTTCTAGGGGTGGATTACACCTGGAGACTTGGGCCTACTCTGTGAGCATCGATACAGGCTAACGAACCCACCTGGATACTGCTCGAGGGCGGGACTTCATGATACTGCCCTGAGTCAAACACTGACGAATGTCTGGTCCAGACGTACTCTGAGAGAGGTTATCTCTCTTTGAGCTTTGAGACGGGCAAGTGACTTCGCTCAGATGGCAGTACATCTGTCAAACAAAGTCTCACCTCGCAAATATCGTCTCCTGTTGGAAGTTCAATTTGTTGGGTGAAATTTAAGCAAACGCTGGCGGGTGTTGGGCCTCGACGAACCCGGAGGTGGCTGGGATTTCTAGGGGTGGATTACACCTGGAGACTTAAGCCTACTCTGTGAGCATCGATACAGGCTAACGACCCCACCTGGATGCTGCTCGAGGGCGGGACTTCATGATACCGCGTCGAGTCAATGAAACACTGGCGGGATCTGGTACAGGTGAGGCTGGAGGGAGGCGGATATCTCTGGGGAGTGATATGCACCCGGAGTTTGGCGCCTCCACTGTGGCCTCAGAGACTGACAATTGGCCTTGCTTGGTTGTTACTCGGGAGCGGGGTTCCAGATGATACCGCCCTCAACTGAGTCCTGTCGTGTGTCCAGACGTCCCGGGGAGCTCTGACCTCTGATGAGTGGTATACACCCGGAGTTTGGAGCCCATACTGTGTGCTACGAAACGGACGGACGGCCTCGCTTGGGTGATGCTCGGGACGGGACTCGATGGGATGTTGCCTTGAGTCTAACACTGGTGGGTGTCGGGTCTAGACGAACCCGGAGGAGAGCTGAGATCTCTAGGAGTGGATTACAACTGGAGATTGGATGCTGCTCGAGAGCAGGACTTCATGATACCGCCTCGATCAAACACTGACGGATGTCGGGTCCAGACGACCTCGGAGAGAGGTCATCTCTCTTTGAGCTTCGAAACGGGCAAGCGACTTCACTCAGATGGCAGTACACCTGTCAAACAAACTTTCACCCTCAAGAAAAGAGCGACTCCTGCAGGGAGCTGGAATTGATGGGTGAAATTTAAATAATTAGACGTGATCCACAATAGATCTAAGATCCCGGTGGAGGGACTGGAATATCCCACTCACAATAAATCTAATCTACTCACCTCGCGAACTGAGCTATTCGGCCTGTCTATATAGTCAAGATATTTAATTATTTACACTGTATTTTATTACTTAATTTATAATATATAATAAAAAACTACCCTAAATGAATTTGTTTACACTGGCATTACATGTAAATAATGACAATCTATTATCATTTGGTGAAGTATTTTCTGCAATGGTAACAGATTTGCATCATTTATTTGTAACTCTAATCGAACACATGGGCCAATGGATCGTACACTTTTAGTTTATCGGCCAGTTTGCTTACTGCGACTTCAAAGACCGATGGCATGTTGAAGTACCAACCAGGTTTTTGATTTTGAAAAACATATTTCTGTTTGTTGCCTTTAGAAGCTTCTTTCCAAAGCTGTATGAGTTCTTGTTCAATTAACGGATTCCTTTGCTGTCTGATAGTTTTTCCCAGGAATGTTTTGTGGATATTTTTGGTTTTTCTACTTTTAATTTTCTTTTTGATTATATTCATTGTAAATTTTGAAAGAGTTTTAAAAAACTCAGATGGTCTAATGTCAAATGAGATTTATCATTTTGACAAACATTGTCACTTATAACAATATAAGGACAAGTATTTTTAGACCCTCTTGTTGCATAGGTTGTTAGGCAACAAACATTTGATTTGTTCTTGAGGTTAATTATTATTCTGTTCAAACTTTTATGATGCTGCTTTGGTGATCCAGTGGCAAGAACGTGTATCCCTGAATGCAAGAGTCTTATGATTAACTCCCAGTGGGGGATAATTTCACTTTTTCAGTACATACTGTAAAATTAACATGAACCAAGGTTGTGGCATTGTGTTTAAGCAAGTTGAATGTCTGCACGTTTCGCTTTTCAGGGAGGACCCAAATCCGTTGGTGCCGTGTACCATGCGATGTAGGGCACGTTAAATAAAAACCCTCCTTATAGAAAGGCATGGGTTAGGCGAAAATTACAGGATACTGAGCTGAAACTGCTCCTTGGCGTCGATGACTGGCCATAGTCATGGAAATAGACCAAAGTCAAAAAAACTTTTACAATGTTAAAATACTAATTTGAATAAAATTTTCAATAATATTAATATAACCTCAAATAACTTTACAGTTCGTTGTTAGCGAATTTTTATTTAAAGAATTCGCTAATAGAGAGGTATCGATGGTGACTTTGCAAACATTTGTTCAAATGAGCGCGAATTTGAGTCCTTAGAACCCGAAACCAAGGTCCGTTTGAATTTTTATATGTTATATATATATATATATATATATATATATATATATATATATATATATATATATATATATATATATATATATATATATATATATATATATATCCACACGATAACTTATATAAGTTATAAACCGATTTTGATAAAATTCCATCAAGAATCTTTCTTTTATTAATGGCTTGCATGAGTTGGTTGGCCAGCCCTATCGGACCAGTTTTTCCAAAAAACTATTTGTATCTCAAAAAATAACAAAGTTATTTTGATGAAATTTGAGTGGTATGTTGCCCTTGTAAATACCTTATTACATACCAAAACTGAACTTTCTAGGTTTATAGAAAAGTTAGTTATGCAAATTGGAAGCATTTAATGAAAATTCGCTACCATAATGCACTTGTCGCATACCAAAATTTTTCTTTTAGCGGATTTTTATAAAGAAAAATTCGCTAATAGAGAGGTCATGATGAAAAGCTTTTAAAAAAATTTCTTCAGATGAGCGCGAATTTGGGTCTCTAGAACCCAAAACCAAGGTCCGTTAAAATTTTTATATGTTTCTATATATATATATATATATATATATATATATATATATATATATATATATATATATATATATATATATATATATATATATATATATATATGTATGTATGTATGTATTCACTCGAACTTGGCAAAAATCTTGTTTGGGCGAAAAACGAGGTCGAGTTCGTTAATCAGCCTTTATGCTCAAGTTCGAGGGAAACTTTATGAAAACGCTATATTTTTGTAAGTATCAGAGTAACTGGAATGACACTTTACATGTGGCTATAGAAATAGTACAAATAAACCTATGTTGTGAATTTTAAGTAATTTGGTACACAATATTTAGTTTTTTCCAAATTAAAAATAAAATCCCAAAGACATGTGTTGAAACGACTTAGTGGTTAAAGTCCAATGCCTGACAGACAGAGTAGTCGCATAATATAGCAGAAATCTAAACAAAATCAAGCCAAGTGTATAAAAATGATTCTAAAATAGTTTCTTTTATCTTTAAACTTAAGACGTCATATAAGACCGAAACAGTCGTGGAATGTGTTTCAATGGTAATTCTATTAATTCTGTATTCATTGTTATGTATACTTTGAATATAATATCCCGGGCATGCAGCCGTCTAAAGTATCACACAGATAAAACGTTAGTTGACGTGTGCCTAGAGGCGCAGCGGGCATCGCGCTTGCCTCCTAAGCAGAACGTTACACGATCGAATCCAGCTCGATTAATGTATGTTTTTTTTATGTTTTATTTTGACATTTGGAGAAACAATAGTGCACAGATTTCATACGTTTTGAACGAGATCTCATTTTTGTTTAAAACGCCTAAATAAGTGTGTCACCTTTGAGTCTGAAATTATAATTTTGTTATTGTTGATATTGAAAAAACTGGTTTGATTAGGTTGTCAAAAATGAAATCATACTGGCGATTAATAAGGAAAAAAAACTGCTACGTTTATAATTTGGCAGATACTTTACTTTTCTTAATATGAATTAAGTTTGCTTCTGGAATTCTTCTGTATAACTTTAATGAAATTTATAATACAAATTTCTTTTAAAGAGACTTACACGTATCTACAGATAATCAATCTAGTTCTTTAGCTTCATAGAGAATTGAGTTTTGGGATTTTTCTCAAAAGGAGTTAGAACGCAAGATTTGTTTGCTAATAGAGAGATATCGATGGTAACACTTTCGAAACAATTCATCAAATGTGTGTGTACTAGGACATCTAAAATCGATCTTCAAGATCTGTGTAAGTTTAAAGTATTAACTTTACTAATATGCCAGATAATAGCAGTGTACAATTCTTATGAAAATTCGCTACTATAATGCAGTTGCTGTGTCCCGAAATGTTTTCTTAACGTGGAAATCTTTCTTTTAATAGATCTTTAACTAGCGGAAAATGTATTTCATAGGCCATATACCAGGAGGTGTTGAAAAGTACTAATAATAACATGATCTCCTCTAAGACATACATTTAGCAAAACGGATAGAGAACAATTTCAAACTCTTTAAAAAAATTCCTGATCCTCAACCACTATTCAACAGAACAGTACATATGACTTCACTACTGTTTGTCAAAAACACTTATCTTTCAAATGTTTTTTGGATAATAGTCTGATGGTGCTATATCCGGAGACTAAGGTGGCCAGTCAACCAATCTTATGAATAATTTGCAGTGCAATCAACGACTGAACAAGTGTGTTGTCTTGCAAAAGCACAACTTTGACCAGTTTTTCGCGGCGGTTTTCTACAACTTTCTCGCATAATTTAGTTAGTAACTCATTGTAGTATACTCCCGTGACAGTTCTATCTTGTTCCAGAAAATCTAACAGAATTATCCCATATTTGTCGCAGAAAACAAAAGCAAGAACCTTACCAGCCGACTGTTGAACAGAGTTGTGTTATCATGGAGAACTCGCATGCTTTTACTCTTTCAATTGCTCTTTAGTCTCTGGATCATAATGATGAACCCATGTTTTGTCCATGGTGACAAGGCGACCAAAAAGGTTGAGTCATCTTCTTCAAAATGGTAGCACACTTCCTTCGAGCATGCTTCTGACCAGTGTTAAGCATTTTGCCGAAACCTGTCCCATTCCAAAGTCGTAATGAACACGTTCATTGGAATTAGCAATGTTTTTGCTATACATTTCAGCGCAATTTGTCATTCTTCTAAGATCATTTTATAGACAGGGTCCATGTTTCCTTGAGTGGTCACAGAAGTTTGTCTTCCACGGCGGTGCTATACACATATTTACTCGGGCGCCATTGCGGAAAATGATTGAGGGAGTCAGCACTCTCCTAAGATAGCTTATCTTTTTACAACTTCTCCTCACTAATTTGCTTTTGGGAGGCAACTCCAATGAAGAAAGTAGACTCGATTAGATTAGATTCATTGTGAGTGGGCTATTCCAGTCCCTCCACCGCTACCTTAGGTCTATTGTGGCTCTTGTCTAATTATCTAATTTCACCCATCAGTTCCAGCTCCCTGCGGGAGTCGATTTTTTTCTTGAGCGTGAAAGTTTGTATGGCAGGTGCACTGCCATCTGAGTGCAGTCGCCCATTTCGAAGCTCACAGAGTAGGCCTAAGTCTCCAGGTGTAATCCACTACTATAGATATCAGCCCTCCTCTGGGTTCGTCTAGACCCGATACCCACCAGCATTTGCTTAAATTTAACCCAACAAACCAAGCTCCCCGCAAGAGATGATATTTGTGAAGGTGAAAGTT
Source organism: Tillus elongatus (assembly GCA_964006375.1). Classification (NCBI taxonomy): domain Eukaryota; kingdom Metazoa; phylum Arthropoda; class Insecta; order Coleoptera; family Cleridae; genus Tillus; species Tillus elongatus. Next base: position 178,611,454 of record OZ023265.1, read on the forward strand.
CGTTTGACAAGTGTGCTGCCATTTGAGCGAAGTCGCTTGCCCGTTTCGAAGCTCAAAGAGAGATAACCTATCTCCCAGTCCATTTGGACCAGACATCTGTCAGTGCTTGGCTCAAGGCGGAATCATGAAGTCCTGCATCCTAGCAGCAGCCAAGTGAGGTCGTGTCTAGTTGTAATCCCTCCCTAAAGATATCAGCTCTCCTCCGGGTTCGTCTAGACTCGACACCCACTAGTGCTAAAGCGACATGCCATCGAATTCCGCTCCCATGCATCACCCAAGCGAGGCCATCTATCCGTTTCAAAGCACACAGTGGGGGTCTAAAACTCCGGGTGGTGTATACCACTCTTCAGAGATCTCATCTTCCCCGGATCGTCTGGACACACGACACTCACCTGCACTCAACTCAAGGAGCGGGTTCCAGATGATACCGCCTGTATCATCTGAAACCCCGCTCCCGAGTAACAACCAAGCGAGGTCAATTGTCCACGTCTAAGCCCAGAGTGGAGGCCTCAAATTCCGGGTGCACATCACTCCCCAGAGATATCCCTTCCCTCCAGAGTCACCTTGTAAGACCCCCGCCAGTGTTTGGCTCCAATTAGTCGCCTTGTACGACAGGCAGGAGTTACCTTGGGCCTATTCTTTTAGTTAGTCCCCGGACCCACAGGGTGTTACGATCGATTTTTTGAGTCTTCGTACCATTTCACATTGCTTCAACAACTATCTAAGGAATTCTCACTGCTTGTTGTATTTCTCTGATTAAAAAATAACGAATATGCTATCGACAAATAGAACCATGAAAATTCATCACATTATTATTTCGTAAACGCCTTACTGATTTCCCGCTTGAAATAAAACCGTTTTCCTAATAGCGCAAAATATAAGATCATATCCCTTTCATCGGAACGAATTATTTGTTAAATAAGATTTGGCCGTATAGGGAAAAACACATAAATTAGGTGATTTGTAGTCAGATTGACGCCATGCTTAATACCGACAAAGGCTGCCGCCAGTGAAGGCCTCATAAATTACCTTGACAGTTAACTAACAAAATCGACGTTGAAACAGCAGCTGATCTGAAGTAAGGGAGTCTCTGCTCCCTTCATCACACAGCATGTAATGAGTTTGAATAAATGACAAAAGATTTGCCGCCAAGAGGTTCTGGTTGATGGAATTACTGCTCAAAAAATGCTGGTCACAGTCATGCGATAAATTTCGTTAGCGGATATACTATTACTACATCCTTGGCCAGGTGGCACCGCATTAGCCCGTACTCGCCCACTCCAATGAACATGTGCTGTGTGCTTGTCATGCGTGAGTAACTTAATTGAGCTCCCTTCAGCTGCGGAAATCCCAGGTACCTTCGAGAGCTATATCCTTCGCTGCATCTTAATTATAAATTTAAAATCGCCTTAGCTACTCGCTATTAAATTTTACAATTTTATCTAAAATCTTCTATAGAAATTTCAGTCCTCATTGCTTTAATAAGCTATTGTGTTAGTTTCAGATCAACATATCGAAGCTCCACACATAACCTTAGTATTATATTTTAAAGGTAAGGCATATAAAGGAAAATAACAAACCAAAAACTGTTGTATAAAACATTTAATATTTCTTTTACTAATATATACAGAAAACAAAATTTTCGGTATATAAATAAATTATATCTTTATTAAAGTAGAAACAAAACATATTTCTTTTTTTTTTATAGTTTTTTACAAATTTAAGACAACAAATTAAAAGTAAATTTTACACTTCAGTTTTAATAATTAAGAATTCTATAACAGGGTTATTCATTATAAATTACCCACCCCTTATCATCGTTATTATTGACTATGGAAAAAAAAGTTTAAAAAGAAGGTCTATGCTTATGACTGAATTTTGTTAAAATGATATCAAACGTACATTGGCGTGCCAACAACACCGAGAATATAAGGACTCGGTTCTCTGACGTAACTGCCGCGTGACGTAAGCACAGCGAGGTGTACTTGTTCGCTCCGATTAGACAACAACGTGTTGTTTTGTTATATTTCGTGTGTTAGAACTCCCTTTTTGCTGGAGATAGTGAAAATTTGTGTGATATTCTTGTGTTTTAGTAGTGTTACCGGTATATTTACAATGCTGTATTTCTGTTGTGTGCCGCAATGTCGGGGAAATAACAAAAATGGATCGAAGGTACACTTGTTGCGTTTTCCAACAGACGTTGCCATGTCTGGTAAATGGGTTTCAGTTATTCACCGGGAGAATTTTTCGCCAACGAAGTTCAGCAGAGTCTGTGAGTTGCATTTTGTTAAAGAAAATATGATAAATTGTTCTACTGCAACGGATTTACAAACGGGCGAGACCATAACCTCAAATTGAAAAATTCCTAGATTAAAGTTACATTGTTTAAATTTAAATATTCTCCTGGGCCTGTAATAACATATTCTGTAATAATAAACACTGACTTACAAGTTGAAACATTTTTGCGTGGCTGCGAAATACAAATTGCCGAAATCACATCAAACCTGGTTTAACGACCATTCATTTAATCCTGAAATTGTGGTAGCCGAAACCGATGTAGACGATGTCAGTGATGATATTCCGGTAATCACTTATTTAGCAAGTTACTGTTGTTATATTGTGCGAAAAAAAATTCAGTGTGAAATATGTTCGGAAAATATCATTTATAATGATGAAATCATTGTTGAAGATAATTTCACCCTGATTAAAAGTTTAAGCGGGGGAAAATTGCTTTATCCCCAAGATGTTATCGTACGAATGGTTTTATATGCGTATATAATATTTAGCAAAATTTTGGATGAATTTGAGGAAACTTTCTAAACAGTTCATAATAAACACGCATTTCTAAGCCACTATATTATAAAATTTCTTTCAGATAACGGGCACCTGTCTGTTGATCATAAATGTAATATTCATCCGATTGTACATATAGCAAAAATTGTCATAACCTGCACAGTAAATACTCTTCTTACAAATTATTATGGAAAATCTAATGATCGGTTGGCCAAGCCATCTAAAAGCCGTAAATTAATGACTCTTACCAAATAGATCACATTCTTTTTATAATGATTTTTGCTTTGAAACTTCGTTTTTCCATAATAAAATTGAATGGGGTGCGATGTCGGGCTCAGTTGACGACTGGCACCCTCTTTCAACCAAAAGCTCTTCAAAAGTTTTCAGAATAAGTATCTTTTAAGGCTAAAGCAACGTAAACCCAACAACACCGAGAATATATCTCAGTGTTGCCGGGCTAGTGCGATACCTCTCTGTGCTGACGTCACACGCGAGCACCGAGTCCTTATATTCTCAGTGTTGTTGGGCGTGCAGATTTCAGGGGATACAAAAGATAATATTTTCTCTTAAAAGGCATACCGTATATACATTAAATTTTTGGAATCTTTTTTCCTGATTTAAAAAATATACCATATCCCTAACTCATAGCATTTTTGAGTTATTAAACGTCGAATATGTTAATAAAACTAGTTACTGTAAATATGGAAAAGTTAACTTTATATGAAAGTATTATTTATATATAATGATTAAGGAAAAATTAAAAGGCTTTCACTACCAGACAATTGTTTTATTCTTAACCCTACGCGCTTCAACTCATTATTGAGCAATCTTCAGTGGTTTAGACTGATTCCTGTCCCAGTTACAGAAAAGTGCTATATGAAATGTTGCCAAAGTCTGTCTTTTCATCCATTGTCTTCAGGATTCTAGTTTTATTCAGTTTTAGTTTGGAATCCTGAAGACACCGGATGAAAAAACAAACTTTGGCAACATTTCATATAGCACTTTTCTGTAACTGAGACAGGAATCAGTCTAAACCCCTGAAGATGGCTCAATAATGAGTCGAAACGCGTAGGGTGAAGAATAAAACAGTTGTCTGGTAGTGAAAGCCTTTTAATTTTTCCTTAATCATTTATGAAAGTAAACTTTGAACATGAGAGCAATTATCTTTGATAAGTAACATTTTGTTAATGACATAATCAAACTGGTTTACAGTAAGGAAGAAAATGTCTAAATATTTACTTGTTATATAAAAATAAACATGCGGCAAAAAGAGCGTATAGGGTGCTGTAGCCAAATTATCAAACACCATCAGAAAATATAATATCTCCAATTTTAGTGGCAAAGGCTGTGCAGTTCAAGCAAACCTAGAAAAACAGCCAGATATACTGCTTCATTTCGAAGGTAAGCCCATCCATATTTATTCACAAATGGACTTTTTGAAATATTGTATTATTTTTTAGAAAATTCACTCGATGAATTAGGTAAAAATTATTCAAAAATCCATCGTACATTAAAAAACAACAACTACAGGCTAAAAGGTGTGCGAAGCTTCGAAACGACCCGAACCGAACCTTCGGTTAGGAAATTTTTTGCGCTAAGCGATGTCGAGTAGTTCGAATTTCGAAATACGTAATTCTCCAAAATAGTTCGAAATTCGTTGCTGAGGACTACATTGAAATTGAACTTTACATTCGTTCAATGCTGCGAAAGGTAGCAACATTTTTACTCGGTAGCGGTGCTTTAAACTCTGTATTTATTTCAGGACATTTTACTCATCCATATTTTAGACAGTTGGTGGAATACATTGGGACCTAACAGAGCCATTTAACAATTACATAATTACTTTTTATACATCCTTGTCCATACTAAGTCCACCACTCACTTAGTATTTTAAGGCTGGCTATACTATAGCCGTATTACTTTTGGTGCATTTTTGCTACAATTAGTATGCCGTACTGAAGAGCTCTAATGAGAGCGAACCCGGCCTACAGTTCTAATTGTTGCAAGAATGCATCTAGTCTTGGTAACATACATTTTTAGAATTCATGACGATAATCTCAGATTGCCTTTTAGAAACACTAGGTTAAGTATGGTTTATTTCACAATAAGCCAAAACAGTTAAATATTCACAATCAGGAGACAGTTAAAATTTTAAGTGGTTATTATATACCTATCATGTCCACTTTTAACCCCCCTCCATCTTACTACCTGCAAACACTGCCTAGCTAATAACAAACAACAGAAACTATTTAGAATTGAACTTAGCTGATGTATAAATCTAAAAAAGTTTTGTATTTTTGAAGTTGATTTAACGTTGACCCATCTTTACAACTAGCAGTAGTATCCTACCCATTCAAGATCATTTGAATAATGTATTCCCAATAGGGATAGGGAATAATGGAACTATTATGATTTGACCCCTATGGATTCATTTCTTTGGGGGAAGTCTAAAAGACATTGTCAATAGTATTAATAATAATAATAATAATAATAGCAAGAGTATAAAGAGAGGCACGACACAGTTGCAAAAATACTTCAAGAACTGGCTCTGAAACTGGGACTTTTAAATCTTAGTAAGGTGCCCTACAATATATACACTCCTGAGCCTGTTTTAGAGAACTCAGGATACAGGTTGTACTGGGATCAGACCGTGCTCACCGACCAACAAGTTGCCCACAACAGGCCAGATATAATAAAAGCGGATAAATCCTGCAACCAAGTGACACTGATTGATGTGGTCATCCCGAATACAAATAATCTAGAGATAAAGTACAACGAGAAGATCATTCAGTACTGAGAGCTCGAGATACAAGTAAAGAGACAGTGGAGGGCAGATAGTGTCCGAGTGATTCCAATTGTCATGTTGTCAACTGATGTGGTTCCTAAGAATCTCCCAGAGAACATTAGAGACTGGGTCTTGGAGAGCATCTTTAAGGTTATGCAGAAGGCGGTAATACTTGCAACTATCCACACTGTGCGGAGATTCCTGGGAAATGAGGATGTGTAGCGTTGTCGTTCAGGACCCGATAACTTGGAAAGGGCTTCATCTGAGCTCAGTCCCTTTGGTATCTGAGATACCTGGGATGAGTGATTTTCTCCTTTGAGGGAGTGTGAAAGCCCTTCAGGCTAAAGTCGATAATAATAATAGTATTCAAATCATTAAAAACAGGATTAGACTCGACTCTAAAATAAAGTAAGTTTAAAAGGGGTGTACCTCAGGGGTCTATTCTCGGCCCTTTGCTTTATATCTTGTGTACGAACGAGCTGCCAGATATCACTATGCTGTATGCTGATGACACCACAATCATTTTTAGTGAGGACACCTTGGAAGTGCTTTCTGCGAAGGTGGGTTCTGTTTGCGGCGCACTTCTCATCCAACAACCTGCTATTAAATGTGTCAAAAACTCAGTGTCTTCTCTTTGGAAACAGAGTACTAAAAAACTTTAAGTTTTTTTGTACAATAATGAAATAGTAACATCTGTCGAAAGTGTTTCTTTCCTGGGAGTTGACATTGATCAAAGGTTGAATTGGCGATGCACATTGATGGCGTCGCGACCAGGGTGTCCCGATATCATGCTCTCAGGATTGTAGCGGGCACGGTTGGGGTTGGGTTGCTCTGACAGTCTACCATGCATTTGTTCACTCTCATATTAAATATGGACTGATATTTTGGAGCAATTCATCTGAAATGCGTAGAATATGGTGCTTTTTCGGGGGCCCTTAGGTGCAGTACAATTATACCAATTCCAAAGGGAGAGAAAGATGTTCGCCCTGTGAATACTCTGCCGAGTGTTGAGAAGCTATTGGAACATTTTGTATATCGTCAGTTAATGGATTATTTTCAGAAAAACAAACTGTTTGTTGGTTATCAGTCTGGGTTTAGAAAGCATCATTCTTACGAGACTGCTTTGCAGCTGACGATTTCTAAGTGGAAGGAAGCAATAGATCAAGGGAAATATGTACTAGCTGTATTTGTTGATCTTAAGAGAGCTTTCGAAACAATCGACAGGGATATTCTTCTGCGGAAGCTGGCATATTATGGTATTGGTGGAAATGTGTTAGGATGGCTGAGGCAATAGTTGACGGGCAGGACACAGAGGACCAGATTAGAGAAAGAAATATCAGATGAGGTGGTGTGCTGCACTAGAGTTCCTCAGGGGAGTATACTCGGACCCCTACTTTTTATCATTTACATGAATGATATTAATTTCAGTGAAGATTTTGAATATATAAGTTTGTTTGCTGACGAGACATTGATTGCCTGTACTGGAGACAATGTTGCAAAGAAGGTTACAAGGATGAATGAAGTTCTTGATAGGTTTGCTGCATACCTGCAAGTGAACAGACTGGGGTTGAATGCGAACAAAACAAAAGATATGTTATTGGGTAGTAAGTATAGGCTGAAGATGATAGATTGTAATAATGTAACTTTGATGATTGAAAACAAGAGGATAGAATTTGTAAAAGAAATGAAATATTTGGGTTTTGTTTTGGATGAGGCACTTAGCTTTAAGAGTCACTCTGAGTACATAAGCAAGAAAATAAGGAAAAAATTATTTTTGTTCAGCAGACTCAGTCACAATTTGTAAGTGTATGCTAGTATCACGGTGTATCACACACTGTTACAACCTCATTTTGATTACTGTGCTACCTTGCTTCACGTGATGGATCTGAACTCTCTGAATGTGTTACAGAAACTGCAGAATCGTGGAATGCGAATTGTCTTAAAAGTGAGCAGATATACACCTATAAAATTGATGCTAGCGACTTTGAACTGGCAATGCGTTGCAGATAGACTGTACTATTTAACGATGATATTTGTTTTTAAACTGGTAAAGAATCTGTTGCCAGCCTATTTCGATCCATTTCTGGTTTTTAACAGAGACATTCACCAATATAATACAAGGGGTGCTGATGGTCTACACATATATAGAACCTGTAAAAGCAGAAAAATGAAGTCAGTGTTTTTTTTAGAGGTATCAGCGAGTTTAACAGCTTACCTGATGATTTGAGAAATTGTGGTACATTGGGTTTATTTAGGAGAAAACTTTTTCCGTTAGTGATGTTGAGAGCACATGTATGATTAAATGTTAAGTTGTTTGTATGTATTAGGATTTCCTATATTGAAATAAACTTATTATTATATTTGTCCTGCAGAAGTGGTTTGCGCTTGATTTTTGGTATGAAACAATAGGAATCATGTAAGAGAACTTTTATTGATAATAATATTTTAACCGTTATCTGTCTGTATATTTTGGATTATGTACTGTTTGTTTTGATAATAGGATCTGTTTGTGGACTCTTATCTAACTCATAATTATCATACTAGCAAATAAAAACAATCTGGTTCCTGATAAGTACAATTTTGCATATCTCCAAAAAAATGTTGAGTTCTCTATGGTAAGGATTTTTAATTGCATTCCTGTAAGTGTTCGTGGATACCCTAAAATTAGGTTGAAACATGTACTGAATAATTTACCGAGTAAGAATGGTTTCTACTCTGTAGAAAAATTTATGTCCTGTGATAAAAGTGATGTTTTAATGAATCACTTTAAACGAAATACCTACTGTATATATGTATGTTCTTTTATGCTTCTTGTAACTATATTTGTCTGTGTCTGATCACATTGCATTATATTATTGTTATTATGTGTTGTTTGTTATGGTACAAATAATAGTGTCTTGTTAAATGTATATACCTATATTTGTTTTTGTTTGATATGGAGGAAAATTCTATTATTGTATTTGTGACACTGTTCCACGCCTACCTGTTGGGCTTCTGTAACTCACTTGATATAAGGATTAAATAAAGCTTTATCTATCTATCTATTTATCTAATAAACAATCCGAATGCCAATAAAGAAGCCGTTTCCGGTGCAATTATAAATATGAGAAGGCGTTATCAATTATGCATTAACAATAATGGTGGACACATCGAACATCTTTTATGAGTTACCATTTATTTATATTTAAATTTCCAAAATACATTTTTGTGATCTATTTTGTATATTTAGACTTTTCCTTTCCCGCTGTAAACCATTTTGATTAGCTCATTAAATAAATGTCACTTATCAAACACAAAGCTGTCATTTTTAAAGCTTACTTTAATAATGCTAACTTTTCCATATGACTGAATGAGTTCCCCTCGAGGCCAGAACATAGACAAAAAAACTTTTCTATATTTACAGTAACTAGTTTTACTAAAATATTCAAAGTTTAATAACTCAAAAAATGTATGAGTTAGGGGTAACATATTATGCTATATTTTCGAAATCAGGAAAAAAGATCATGCCAAAAATTGAATAATATACAGGTATCCCATTTAAAAAAATATTATTTGTTTGTATCCCCTGAAATCTGCACGCCACTGTACTTTTGACAGCTTTTTAACAAAATTCAGTCATAACTGCACAATTTTTTTTTTCTGTAGGCAATAATAAAGATGATAAGGGGTGGGTAATTTATAATGAATAACCTTGTATAACACAATAAATCCATAAGTTTATTAAAAAATAGTACTGGCTTATTTAATTTATTTCTTTATATAAATATAAATAGGTACAATTAGACAATCCCCACATACCACATTCAAAAAGTCTATAATTTCCAAATAACGTTTCCTGCTTCAGATTAAACTGTGACCAGATTTATAAATGCTATTCTGTAATTATCTATTTAACCATAAAAACGCCATGATTTTTTTGCAACTGACACTGGTGTGTTGATTATAGAATGTATAATTTGTCAATTATTAATTCTATAATGACAGATTAAATGTCATTTAGCTATAATTGACAGCCTGTCAATTGAACATAAAACATCATCTTGGCTTTTTTACGGCTGTGTTTATATCTAAGTCTTAATAAAATAATTTCTCAGTCATCATCCTCAGGAAGGTCCTCATCCGTTGTATACTCTGAATCGTGTGCATCATTCTCTCTTGGACCTTCCTCTTCAGAGTCCTCGAATTCCCACTGAGGATGTTCTAAAACAACAACCAGGTATAAAGATGTGTCGTTTGTTTTAATAAATACCACCCAAGGGTACACAACTTAGACAGGCAAACCGACAAACGTCTAAAATGTGGTCGTTCACTTAGACAAGGCTGGACAATGTGCTACGCGATTTGACATTTAAATCTAGAAACAACGGTATGTATTTTAAATTCACGTGACAGTATCAACTGGGCAAACAGTTATGCTATTTGTTTGCCTTTGTCCCACCAACCTAATTACTTCATTGTATCACTGCTTCTCTCTCTTAAATTATTTTACAGCACACAGCTAATAAACTGGTTATTATGACATGCCCAACATATCAACCTCTGAACAAAAGCCGTTACTACTATTAGTTACTCTGCTGAGAGGGCTGTATTTGCCATAGTTAATTCGGTGGAATCCACTACCAAGCATGCCAAGATCATGAACAGTACGTGGATAAACTCTTATTTTAAATCGACATATGATATCACAGCTATCTACAAGTTCATTTAAAGCTTTGTAAACAAAACATAATCAAAGTAAAGATACCTAGTATGAAGGAAACATAGACCAAAATAAAAAACTCGGGACGCAGCAAGTGCGTTATGGTAGTGAATTTTCTTAAATATGTTTTTATTGCAAATATGTCTGTTTTCTTTTTATTTAAGAAAGCAGGCATCAATTTTGGTTACCAGTATAACCTATATAGTAAAAACAATGTGCCATGTTTCATAAAAATAACTTTATTGTGTGAAAATGTACAAAAATTTCCAAAAGTAAACTTAAAGTGTTCCCACAAAAACTCGTTTCTTGGTCAACCTTATAGGTTAATAGCAGCAAATTGAGCTATTCAAATATGAAGCATTTGATCAAAATTCGCTACCATAACGCACTTGCTGCAGCCAGAATTTCTTTTCTTACAAACATGCATTATATTTCGATGGAAAATGCAAAAATGCAATAACATAAGGCGTGTTTGATTAAAAAAATAAGAAAATTTGTATCACCAACGACTTATGGGCCACCCTATGATTGTAGAAATATTTTTTTAAGATGTAGCTCAAGACACCCTATAATTAATATATAAAATTTTTTTTCATATCTTGTATAATAACAGATATATTGAGCTTTATTGATTTTTTTACGAAAATTCGACAAAAATTATATACCATTAAACGATAAACTCTATAGCTAAGACTACTACCAAGCATCAGAGAAAGGGTCTATTTGAAATGAATTTTCTGGAAACATTTTAGTAAAATGAAGGACAATGACGGCTGAAACTAAGACTTCAGGGTTTGTATGTTTTGATACTTTTTATGACAGTTTAAGTGAACAATTTTTTTTTAATTTTAATCGCTGATGTCATACTTCCACACATATTGACGATGTGGTAGTAAAATAATAATAAGTAAATAAAATTTGTACCTGTTATTTCAGCTGGAGCTTCCTTAACATCCAACTTAATGTCTTTCTGCTGGTCGAATCCAATGTAAGAATCCGACCTTAAACACACAGTAAAAGTGTAGACACCCATCCAATTTGGTGCTGTGAACTGTAAAAAAAAGAGTTATAAATAAACTGCTTATCCGGAGCTACAACTGATTATACACCATTAACTCCATAGTTACATAACAACCTTTTTTTTTATATTTCAACAACACACCACGAGGGCTTACAGCCTAAATACTATCGTACCGTGGGTGTCAACAAGGAGGAAAAAGGCAACTTGTTAATTCTGGCCTTGAAGGTTTGGAGAAGGAAAAGCATGTGCCGGCAAGGAATTCCACAACTTGGAAGTGCTCGGGACAAAAGAGCGGGCATAACAAGATGTTCTATGTCTGGTGACCTGGACAGTAAAAGGGTGCATTCGCTCTGTTCCCCTGGTAGATCTGTTGGGGGAAGCAGATGTAGGAACTATGGAACTGAGACTCAGGACTGAGATTTGGTGGAGTTGAGTTGTATAAGATTTCTACTTCCCCAGTCTAATATTTTTTGGAGATCCACAGAGACAGAACCCTCCATGAGTTTGCGATCCTCATCTAATTGGGGCTAAAGAGACAGGCTTAGAATATTGTATATTTGAATGGAGGGTGCTGTCGTCCGCGTAACTGTGAACTGGGTTGGATGTGCTAGAGAGGATGTCATTGTGGAGAAGAAACAAAGTAGGGGCTAAAGCTGAACCTTGAGGAACTCCTACATTAATTGAATACAGTTTAGAGGAATGGCCATCCACGACAACAGAAATGCTCCGGTTGGAGAGGAAATTTGCTGTCCAGTTAGAGAGTTTTGGTGGTAGGCCATAGGCCGGAAGTTTATTAAGCAGCGCTGCGTGCCAGACCTGGTTGAATGGTTTAGATATGTCTAGAGCGACAATCTGGGATTCACCGTGTAGTTCCATAGACTTGTTCCAAGAATGGGTGACACAGGAAAGGAGGTCAGGGCAGGAGCAAGTTCTGGTGCACATTTTTTGAGAACAATTGCTGGGATCTCGTCAAGGCCAGAGGCTTTCCTGGTATTAAGAGAAGAGAGCATCTTTCATACCTTTTTAGTTTTGAAAATGATATCCGTCATTTTATGCACGACATTGGGGACTGTTGGTGGTTGAACATTTGGAGGTGGGTTGAGAGTAGAATTGCCGGCGAACAACGAGGCAAAAAGTGCAGCCATGCCCAGGGCGGTAGAAACAATTTGATCCCCTGAAACAAGAGCTGGGAATGTGCTCTCGCAGAAATTATTCCCAATAGATTTAGCAAGAGTCCAGAAGGGTTTGCTACCGTTGGAGCTTGAGAGGACATTGTTTTTAATGTGGTTATTAAACGAGTTTTTTGCCTCAGAAATAATACGGACATAGCGGTTTCTTGTGTCATTAAATTCTTGACTGGGATTGTGTAGAAGAGTTTTGTGAGCTTTGACCTTTTCAAGTCTGGCCTTGTCACAGGATTTAGAGAACCAGAGCTTTTCAGTGGCTGAAGAGGTTTTCTGTGTACGTGGAATAAATAATTCCATGCCAGCTTGGATAATTTCGGTGACATTTTGTGAGATATCAGAGGGGTCAAGATGAGAGAAGCAGGCAGACGCCCATGGAAATGAGGAAAAGTAATCCCGCATTTCGTCCCAGTTCGCGGAGTTGTAGTGCCAAACGATAAAAGGGGGTGATAACTGTGTGACCTCGGGTTGCATTGCGCAGGAAGCAGTGACCATGACGTGGTCTGAGCGACCAAGGGGGGCGGTGACTGCTGTCTTATAGCATCTCTTGGTTATATTATTATTGCTGTTGTTTATTGGTAAAAATTGTAAGTTATATGTATACAATAAATCTAATGCCTAGTGTTGTGCGAAGCTCGAAATTTCGAACCGAACCTAAACTCGAACTAAATTCTACAGGGTGTCTTATTTTCATTGTAAATGTAGAATATATCAGTTATTATTGAAGATAGTGACAAACGGTTTTCGCAATACTGTGCTCGATTTTTTATGAAACGAAAAATGCCAGCGACAGAAAAGTCACCGCCTTCTTAGTTTCGTAGATACGGGGCGCTTTTAAAAAGTTTGCAATTTGGGATCCCATTTGTATTTTCTTTATTCAACAAGATATCGAAAAGGTGAAAACAGATTCTGGTAGAACTTTTGCCGTAGAATAAAGATATTCTCAAAAAATTTAAATTTTCGAGAAAAAGATCAAAGTTGCGTTTTTTTTAATGGGAGAGCCTATATATTGTTAGCTAGTTTAATAGCTCTGATTAATGCGATTCCAACGATATTTACAACGAAAATAAGGCACCCTGTACATGCTACGTGGTGCTAAAATAGTTCGAAATACGTAATTCACCAAAATAGTTTCATTGTGAAAAAACACTTTGCAATTGAACTTTACAGGAATTCATTGCTGCCCAACGTAGTTGAGCTGCGGTGCTATCGGGGCGGCAAGGCCGCGGACGAGCCCTGAGGGAAAAAAAAAAGGGGGGGGGGTACTTAAGTTGTAATTCGGTAGCGGCTTAGTAAACTCGGTAGAGGCGCTTTAAATTTAGCATCGGTAGCGTAATTTCAGGAAATTTCATTCATGTGTATTTTTGACAGTAGTGGGACACATTGAGGCTTGACAGAGCCATTTAACAATCATAGAATTATTTTCTTACTATATCGTAGCATTCCAATGCCTTTTTTGATTAGAACATTATGTGGCGGTGTCAACCTGAAGCTTTTGTCGAACCTTTGCCTTCTGTAAGAAGAATGGGGATCGTCTATGTACCAAATATTGCATGCTGCAATATGCCTAAATTTTGTATTTGAGGAAATGATATATGAACATTGAAGAAGTTTGGTTAGTTCGATGTTCGAATTTAGTTCGGCTGTGAACCTTAGATATACTATTTTCAATGTATAAAGTTTAATGCAACATATTTACTTGGGTTCGTTCATAGTCTGGTGCGTAAAAAACATGGGTGCGTGCACCTCTACAAATACCTGGTTCCATGCCAAACTGTCATTTTGTGGGGAGGTTGGTAGCTTGAATGTGCCCAACATAGGAGAGCGGGTCAATAAGTCAGTGACTTTCTGAATGAGACGGGTGTTTTTGACAAAAAATCATTTTATTTCTCAATATAATCTCCTTTGAGCTGTATACACTTCGTCCAAGGTTTCTCCAATTGTTGTATCGCTTCCAAAAAAATAAGATTTGTCGAGGTCCTCAAAATAGGTATTTGTGAGATGATTTTATCATTGGAGTCAAATCTCTTTCCGCCGAGCCATTTCTTTAAGTTTGGAAACAAGAAATAGTCACTCAGGGCTAAATCCGGAGAATAGGGTGGATGAGAGAGCAATTCGTAGCCCAATGTATGCAATTTCACAATGGAGACTACACATGTGTCCACCCTTGGATTGTGTTGGTGGAAACGAACTTTTTCCTTGGCCAAATGCCGTCGTTTTTTCTTCAAATCGTCATTGAATCGGTCCAATAAGTTGGTATAATATTCGCCATTGATTGTTCTTCCTTTTTGAAGGTAATCAATGTGGATTATACTGCGTGCATCCCAAAAAACGGTCGCCATAACTTTATTGGCTGACAAACCCACCTTGGCCTTCTTCAGCACCGATTCACAAGGATAAACCCAATCTTTTGACTGCTGCTTGGTCTCTGGTGTGTTGCGGTGAATCCATGTTTCGTCCACGGTTACAATAGTGCAAAAACTCGTCCCTATCGCAGTTGAACAACGCCAAACACTCCTTCGAAGTTGTCACATGATTGCGTTTGTGGTTGATTGTGAGCACATGCGGCACCCATTTTGCTGATAGCTTTCTCATACCCAAGTGCAACATCGAAACGAGTGAGCCATGTGATATGCCTATGGCTTCTACAATCTTCCGCACTTTCAATATCCGATCAGCCAACACCATATCGTACATTTTTTCAATTGTTTCGGGTGTAACGACTTCAACTGGGCGTCCAGGACGTTCGGCGTCATTTGTGCTTGTACCGCCGCAACGAAATTTAGTAAATCACTTTTTTACTATGGAAACTGATGGTGCAGAGTCCCCGTATTTATCAAGCTTAGCCTTGGTTTGAGTGATGGTTTTTTCCACAAAAAATATTGTCTGCTTTCAATGGCTATCTAACATAAACTTAAGGCGGCTTGTTCAAAATTTGACAGGAGTCAACTGACAGATGCTTGTTGGCAGGAGCAGTGTTGCCCTTCCTGTGAAGAGGCGGGAAATTCAAAATCACGGACATATTGACCCGCCCTCGTAGCTTAGTACACATGACCAATGACTTTATGTCCTCTCCGAAGGGCAGATTCAATAAAAACAGGCAAAAAGAATTCAAGTTTCACCTCTGAAAGATGGTTTCAGAAGGTTGACGCAATTTAGAGCCTATAAATATACATTTTCAATAAGTTATTGCTTTCATTCCATATAAATATTTTTAACTTTTGTAGTGTATTGGGACAGTCACTATTTAAATTAAGCTTTAATTAGACTTTGAATTTAAATTCTAATATGTACACAGAGACATGCATTGTGCCAGTCAGAAAGCATGCGCTGAAGAGTGGACGATATGAAAGTTGAGAGATGCAGTGGTGAACCGTGACTAGAGTAGCAGCCCGTGTGCCGAGAGCTCGCCTGTGACACCGCTCAAAGTTCCGTGCTTGTTTATTTAGGTACGCCTGCCGCTTGCAATAATATTATTTTCTTTGTTATTAATTGCTTGTCCCGCTTTAAAGTGTCCCGCTTCGTCTACCATTGTTTAGGTTCCTTTATTATTCATTTCTCCGATAGCCAATTATTATTTCAGTTTATTCAAGAATCAATTTTACTTTAACTTAACCTTGTAAATATAACACCCCTTTCCCCCCAAAGTGGGAATAATTTAATGTAAATAGACAATGGATTATTAATCCTTACCGCCCCCGTCTAAATACAGAAAACAGGGCCATCTAAGAGACTGGAAAGGTCCATTTTGCACTTAGGCTCAGTTGGACTCGAATGTCTCTACTGAAGTCTACCTTGGCCTAAGCTGCCCTACATCCAGCAGCTTAGTAAGGAGGTGTAACCAGTAGGTAAACCTCCCTAGCAGACTATGCCTCTGATAATAATAATTGGGTACTGGCGCTAGAGCATTAGAAAGAAATTAGAAAATCAATCGAAATCCTAAATGAGGCAACGCGTTAGAGAAAAAACACCATTCACAGTATAAACAGCAAAAACAGTTCTGACGTAAGAAAGACGCCTTCAAACAGAGGAATGTTTTTGTTTCTAAATAAGACTACAAGTTTTAACGAACAAAGGCTGGCAAATGTTTTATTACAGTTTCATAGTTTTTAAAACAAATTTTAATCTTCCAGGATTTTAAATATTTTCGAAAACTATGAGAATTAGATGCAGATGAAGGTACGAAGATGTTTATTTAATGTTTAATGTAATAATGCTTACCTTAAGATGAACTAACTCTCTATCTACTAAACTAGTAATATAGTAAGGCGGAGTCAAGAGTGTCTTTGACTTCCTGTCACAAATATAAGTCCACCAGTACTCTTGTTTGTCATGAGGGAATAATGGGCAATGGACTGGATGGGACGTTTTAGATTTTCCTTCTAAGGCCTTCTCTCGTTCATGGATTTTTAGTTTCTCCCATTCCTAAAAAAAATATGTAATAGCAGATTTAACCAGTTTCTAATAATAACATTAAAATAACATTTATTAACGGAAATTCCTTTTTACATAGACAGTATTAACATTTCCCCAAACAAACATCTCAGAGAAATCCAGCACAGCTATTAGAGTAAGGCTAGGTTACTCTAAAAAAACAATGATTAGAACTGATAAGGTAAGGCTAAGGCACTGTCAAAGGCAGGCCCTGCTTTATTGAACGCCAAAGAAGCGACATGAGATCTTCGACCTGAATCTGCGGGAACTTATTATCGAAAAAGTTTAGGTCTGTGTTCACTTTATTGGCTGACCGAGCCATACGTGTGAGGGGACTATTCAATCCATAATTCCTGCTATGAAAATCTACAACAAATGTATCATTTGACCTTGTTGCAGTCGTTTTTATTTTTAAGCCGATCTGATTGAGCAAATATGGGGAATCAATTTCACCAGAAATTATTTTAAAGAATAAGCAAAGGTCAGTTTGTATTCTTCGATTGGACAGTGTTGTTAAATTCAATCACGACATAAGATCACTATAGTCTATTTATAATCGTTACAAGGAATCCTTAATCTATAAGCTGAGCATCTTAAAAATATATGCTGAACCTTTTTCATCATCACAGAGTGAGCTTCATAGAAGGGGCTGCAAATGACAGAACTATATTCTAATGAAGACTGCACTAGTGCGCTATATAACATTTTAAATGATGTGGTTGAGAGATCAGATGATATTCTCTGTACGTAACCCAAAAGCCTACGTGATTTCAGAGAAATCTTTAGAATGTGTTGAGAGAAACTTAGTTTGGTGTCAAATAAAATACCAAGATCTTTCACAGCAGATACAGCGGTGAAGTTTACTTAATTAATGGAATAAGTGTGGTTTCTACTGAAAACCATAGAAAGACACTTTTTTAAATTTAAATCTAGGCAATTGACTGAACACCACCAAACAAGATTATCAATATCACTCTGCAACTCAAGGCAATCCAAATCATTTCTGACAATCTTCAGGTCATCCGCAAATAAAAGGAACTGGGAAGGATTAAAGCAAGAACACAAATCGTTAATAAATAGGTTAAAAAGAAGGGGGCCACAGTGGCTGCCCTGTGGTACACCTGATAAGACCTCAACAGAGTTCGAAATGTGGTTCCCAATCTTAACAAACTGAGATCTGTTGACTAAAAAGCTCCTAATCCGGTCCAAAAGGTTGCTGCGTATTCCATAGGCATTCACTTTTGCGATAAGTAATTTGTGATTACCCCGATCGAATGCTTTAGTGACATCAGTGTATATAGAGAGAACCTCATGACCATTCTCGAATGCATTTAAAATTACATTTTGATAGGACATCAGATTGGTTATGACCGAGCGTGCTTTCATAAAACCATGTTGTTGTTCAATAGTAACGTTTTTACATGCCCATGTTAGATAGTCGGTGACTAAAGAATCAAGCATTTTAGGTAAGGTAGATTGCAAGCAGATACCCCTGTAATTTTTATATCTTGGTTACAACCAGACTTGTGAAACGGTCTTAAATAACCAGTCTTCCAGAAGCCAGGAAATACACCCTGATTGAGTGACATGTTGAAAATTAAATATATGGGGAAACTAACAGAATCAACGCATTGTTTCAGAAGATAAGGTGGGACCCCATGAGGACCACCAGAGTTTACCCTTTAGTAATTATATTTTTGTGAAGACTTCACTTAGTGTTACATTAAGGATGCTCACACCCCCTTCCATAATATAATCAAGCTCAGGAACAGAACAGTAAGAGGAGTTATAAACTTCAGAAAAAATTTCAGAAAATAAATTTACTATGTCACTGGCTTCCTTGCTTAGTTTATGCCCACGATACATATCCGCTGGATAATAGTTCTGGCCATCTCTTTGTCTGGCATATTGCCAAAACGATCGAGGATCAAAGGCAAGATTTTCTTTAATCTTAGATGTAAAAGCCGACAATCTTCTGTGAACTGTCCACATTGGGCACGCAGTTCAGAAAAATGCACGTAATCATCCCGGCACCCTGTCGTTTTAAACATTTTGTGGGCAGCCTTTTTTCGGAATATACACTCTTTCAATTCATGACTGTACCAGTGAGGAAAGCAATACCCGACTAATGTTTATAGTAAAGATTCTATAGATAGATAGATAGACAGATATTCGTTCTTAAGTACCCTTTCAGATGTTGAACATGTTACTATGTAGTTGAACAATACGAATTACTAATGAAACTCACGCATCCAATAAATAATTCCACAATATCACAGTTACAAAATAAAAGCACAAAGCTCACAGCACAAACACAGAATATGCAAAATGTCCAAATGCTAAAGCACCACATAACTAACGAAATACAAATCTTGGCAAGATCTGCCCTGTCATGCTGTCAACTCAAGATATTGAACTGCAAATTACACCAAAATACAGTCAATACAAAACCATAAAACACATCACACGCAAAACACACTACTGAGCAAAGTCTGAAGCATCAAAACTGTTGTCCGAGAACTCCTCCAGTCGATAGTAGGCTCTTTCAACGAGGAAACTTTTTATTTTCTTCTTCATTAGTATCGCAGGTTGTGTTCTTATTTGATGTGGGATTTTAATATCTGATAAAGAAAATGCCAAAACGGCGCGAGACCAAGGATAACAAAATTTTTTAAAAGGTACTTTATTTATTGAATGCATGCCCAATAGGATAATCCCATTAATAGGGCACGAAACAAAAAATACAATATACAACAATATGAACAAAAATTACTTCCAAAAAGGCAGAAATTACACAAAACAATATATATAATGGTCCTAATAGGCAACAAAGTAAGATATAGCCACCCTACGAATAACCGCAGCTTTATCCGAATAGAAGTCACACAAGTTTGCAATGTGATTAAAGTCAGAGCTCATTGTATACACAGGTGATTTCATATACTAGTTAGTCCTTGGTATTGGAGGCTTAAACACTCTCACCACTCGAGATGCAGCCTGTGGAAATTTAACTGCATCAATGTCTCGACAATCAACTTTACCATGCAACAAATTATGCAGGAACATCACAGATGCAACTTTTCTACGGAATACAAACTGGGTACGCCAGCTTGCACCAGCAATTGGCCATGATCGCATCCTCTCTTTGGGTAGGTACCAGATTCCCTATATACAAGGTGTCTTAAAAACTTATTTATTTATTTACTTAAACAACTCAAACGGGCAGGAGCCCAGTTACATGGATTTATATAAGAACTAATAAACTAAAAGAAATTAAAAACTATACATTAAAACTAAAAAATTAACAAAAAATAACTAAGATGAGGTGTCCCCACAAAGCAGGGATTCCCTAGAGGCTGCTGAAAAGGACCCAACATTAGCATGATTAAATATGTCAGTACCGGAAGAATTATATTCTGCACAAATAGAATACAAGGGTGATTTCAAAAGCAATTAGTTCTGGAAATCGTAAGTAAAAAAGTATGAGTAGAACGAGTCTAACAGCCGTGGAGAGGAGAGCGAAAAGGCAGCTGGGAGAGAATTCCATGAACAAGCTTAAATAAAAAGACTGACCTGAAAGAGTTCTCCTATCAGCAAGCGACATAAAACCGAATCTAGTGAGTAACAAATTGTAAGATATGCCTCTTTGAAGATAAACTTTGTCAGCAAAATAAGACAAATACTTCAGAAACATACGCTGGACATATTCTAGAAACTTAATGTGGCAGGAGTAGAAGGGCATCCAGCACAAGTTGGCACATTCAACATGAAAACGGACAAAAGCATTATATAGACAGATAACAATTTCAGTAAATGAAAAATTCCCAGTGCTTCTGACAACAAATCCTAGGCTTTTCATAGAAGTTCTAAGGATACTGTTTAGATGTAAATTAAACTTCAAGTGTGGATCCATGATCAAACCCAAGTCAATAATATTAGACGCACGTATAAGATCTACACCATTCACCTTATAAGTGAAAACCTGCAAGTGATGTTTATTGGAAAAAGACAAAACACTACATTTAGAAGGATTTAGACGTAACTTATTTATGCCAGCATAAATGCTGAACATCTTCTAGAGCACCAAAATAAAAGACTATAAAAGGGATCAAAAACCAAGCTACAATATTCCAGCCTCGATCCAATTTATGCAAAATAGAGAATTTTCAAACTATCCCAATTGGAAAATGATCTGCCATTCCTCATAATGAAACCCATCAACTTCAAACAGGATGCCGTAATTGTTTGAATATGTCCAGTAAAACTTCATATATGATGCCAAGATCCTTGTGAGTTTTAGTCCTAGCCAATGGTACTTTGTAGGCAAAAGCTAATCTAGTGTATATCATCACTTTGCACTTCGAGACATTTAATTCAAGGCTGTCCTCAACATACCACAGCTGTAGGTTGTCAAGGTCCCCCTGGAGTCTTGAACAGTCACCAATATCGTGAACACTGGGGTATAATTTGAGATCATCAGCAAATAATAGATGATTACCAGAAATTACAGAGCTTATGTCGTTGATAAATAATAAAAACAGGAGTGGGTCAAGATTGGAACCCTGTGGAACGCCGGAACTAGCGGTGATAAAAATATAAACATGGAAAGTTTGTTTGTGATTCCTCTCTCTAGCGTGTAGTTCTTTTACCTGACATGTTACATAAACACAATGTTAAGAATTTTTCATCCTCTGATGACACTAACTTTGTCAGTGAAACAAGTGGCAGGTCTTTAAAAATGTGTTGTGCTGATTTGGGTTCACCAAGTTTACTTATATCAATATCTGTGAAGAAAGATCAAATGTTTACTCTAAAAAAATAACCATGTATCACGTTTCTTCTTCTTTTCAAAGTTTTTTTTATATTAGTTAATCTGTAAACAAATGTAAAAGAAGCTGAAATCATACTGACCTGATCATCATCTTCGTTGTGTGATTTTTGGGCACTCTCATCCCCTGATGATTTTTCGTTATCAGCTGTATCATTATCACTTTCATCAGTGTCATCTGATTCATCATCCACTTTATCTTCTTTGGTTTTCTTCTTCTCACTCTTGGGCGTGGGTGTTGGTGATTCTTCTACTTTGTTATGTTTGGGAGGACCACTTGGACCTTTCTGTTTACTAAACTTTTTAGTCTTCTTACCCCCACCTAAACAAATATTTAAAATAAACAAATATATCTGGATTGTGCAATAAATCCACCTTATTGGCCAGACTTGGTTCTTGGTCACTTTCATTTATTGCAAGATAGCAACCCTCACACAATATAAAAGTGACAAAAAGGTTACTAAGGAAATTACTTGTTAAAAGAAGCAATATTGCATTTACAGTGCTCTCGATTTTCCGGGATGGCCGGTAAAAATACTTTGCTGGTTAGTCGATTTCCCGGTTAAGCCGCAAATCGCCGATTTTCATATATAAAAACACGACAAAATCCTACATGGCATATGTTTGGGAAATAAATAACAAATAAAGAACAAAGAAGTGTTAATTAATTAAACATATTAAGACACGTATATTACATTTTAAATACATATCTGTCTGTACATACCTATTTAGTGAAGTAAGAGAGTATGCTTGTCTGTTTCCTTGAATCATTTATTACCTTTCGAGGAATGGTAGCATGTAAATTGAGTCTTTCTCTTTCCAAACGTTTGTTTGGAAAGAAAAAGCCTTTTTATTCATCACCCAAAGATGTCAACCCCAAACATTTTGACATTTAGGAACAATATGTAAATTGCGCAACATCATCTTTTCGGAAAGCGTCAAATCTTCCTGTTGTTCTAAATAACTGAGTAACTGTTCACTGTAGTTTAAGGCATCACTATGTCTTATCTTTTGAGGTGAAATCATCTGTGCTATCCTTGTTTTATCAAATTTATTTTCACTGGATGTTGATTCAGTCTGTTTCACTCTTTCTATAATTTCCTAATCACTCAACACTTCATGACCTGTTAAATCTTCATCAGCACTTAACCACTCCCGTACTACTGTGTCGTCTGCACTTAAGTCAACTTTTCTTAGGTTATTCACCATTTCTGGAATGAGATATTCCTGTAGATTGTTTTCAGGCTCTTCACTTTCTAAAGTTTTCGCCAAGATAACTTGAGCGTCGAACTCCTTACCTATCTACACGCTGTTGCAATTTTGTAAATTGCAACCAAAACAAAATGAAAGTAAATCTGAACCCCTTTCATTGACAAGCTTCAAAAGAAGGTTTCTTTTATAGATTGTCTTCATGTTTTGGATCACTCCTTGGTCCATTGGTTGCAATAGTGCAGTCACATTAGGCAGCAAATATTTTACAAAGATCTGACTACTGTTGGATTTCAGTATCGCTTCACTGAGATGACTAGGTGTGTTGTCGAAAAGTAAAACAGCTTTTGAAGGCAAATTATTGGCCGTAAGGTGTGCACAAACTTGTGGAATAAATTTCTTTTTGAACCAGTCAGTGAAAATCTCTCTATCTCCGTCCAAGCAGATTTATTATTAAAATAATCCACTGGTTTTTTTTAATTCAGTTCAATAATACATCATAAAAACCCTTTAAGGGTTATGTCTGACAACATAATAAAAAAACATGTTTAACATGTGTAATTGGGAACTAGTTTTCAATACTACATTAATGTCTCTATTATCATAGTGTTCTCTTGTTCAGCAAGTACTTCTTTATCTCACTTTTCCATTTGCTTGTTTTTAATCTTTTCATTTCTTCAGGTATTTCATTGTATAGTTTTACACCATTAAATAGTATCCTTTTTTGTCCTGTGTTTGTTCTTGCAGCCTCTGTTCTTATGTCTAAACGTCTCCTTGTACCATAACTATGTACTTCGTTGCTGTGTCTCATTTGCAGTTCTGGTTTATTTATTTCTCCCTGCCTTAGTTTGTGGATGATTTTCATTGTTTCATAATTTGTTAGTTCTGCAATGTCTAATTGTTTAGTTTTTCTGAAAACTTCATTTGTTGGGGTCCAATAACTCAGATCATATATTAATTTTAGGATTTTATTTTGTATCCTTGGTATACTAGATATACCTGTTTTATTGCCAGTTCCCCAGAAAGGAATCATGTACATCAATTTACTTTTTATATATGCCTCGTACAACATTATCTTCTGTGATTTTGGGAGAAAGTTTTTGATTTTATAAGCCATTGCTATATATGATGATATCTCCAATTTTAGTTCATTTATGTGTTTAGTCCATTTTAAGTTTTTTTCAATGTTTAGGCCTAGGTATTTTACACTGTCTACTTCTTTTATGCTTCTTTCTTTAATTGTAATATTAATTTGGTGTCGTTTAGTGGTTTTCTGTATGTGGATTAAGTAGCATTTCTTTTCATTTATAGTTAGAAGATTTGTGTTTGTCTCTCATTAGTAGTTCTAGTTCTTCATTTATCTCAGCTTTGGTTTTCTTGTCGTCCACAATTTCATAGAAAATTGCCAAGTCATCTGCATACATCATTTGTTTCCCATTCAATTTGTATAGGCTCAGTTCGTTTATGTATAGTATATACAGGTATGGTCCTAGAATGGACCCTTGAGGAACGCCACAGGTCATGTGAGTTCGTTCACTTTTCACATCTCCTATTTGTGTGTAGTGCTTTCTATTTTGTAGATAACTTTTTAGCAGCTTCAACATGTTCCCTGTTATTCCAATATTTTCAAGTTTAGCATTCATTATTTCGATGTCTATAGTGTCAAAGGTAATCCAGGATCAGACCTGTTATGCATTCCCCTCTGTCCAAAGCACTCTGCAGATAGTTCATTAAGTTTAACATTACAGTTGTAGATTTTTGTTTTTGGAAACCATGTTGACAGTTTGTTATGAGTCCAATACTTTCTATGTAGTCTGTTAGTCTTCTATGTATAACTTTCTCAAAAATCTTGCAAAATACCGTGAGGTTAGATATGAACCTGTAGTTATTTGGCATAAGTTTACCTCCTTCTTTAGAAATTGGTGTGTTTCTAGCTATTTTGAGTTCTTCAGGGAAGTATCCATCTTTTATGTGCTGATTTACCAATTTTACTATTGCAAGGCTTCAAAAAAATGAGTCCCTGCAGCATTACCACAACACAATACTGTCAAATGCTGCTACGGAATTTTGTATCCTGCTGCATTTTTTTCACTTTCAAAAGCTAAAGTTTTAGTGGGTAAAAGCTTCCAATACAATCCAGTTTCATTTGCATTATAAATTTGGTCTGGACTGAAACCAGACCCTTCTATAAATTTCCCAAAGTCTTCTTTGAACTGATCCTCCGCGTTTTGATCACTGCTCAGTTTTTCTCCCTAAAGGCTTATTTGCTGTATGCCATATCGCTGTTTGAATCTAGTTAGCCAACCAGAAGAATCATTGAAGTCAGCACTTAATTTAGTTCTTGAAAAAACTGCAGCGCCTTTACTGTGCACACTGCTCCAGATACAGGATTCCCTTGAGCTCTTTGCTGGTTAAACCATAAAACCATGGCCTTGTCTAATTCGTCATACGTCGCAGTTATCATACTTTTCCGTTTAGACATACCAGACACACTATCGGAGGTAGCAGAAAACTCCAGGATTTTGTTTTTGTTTTTTACAATGTCGCTCAGTTTGATCGCCAACTCCATACTCAATTATTAAACTTTTAACTGAGACCCTATTTTTATTTTTTTTATAATTTCCAGCTTTTGCTAGGACAACACGCTTTCGCTTAAGAGACATTTTGATTGCAGTCGATGTTACACTTACACACCGAAATGACCATTGAACGAAAAGAACACGGAAGCTAAAACTTTAAAAGCACCAGTCTCTACTAAAACATGACCAAAACTAAAATTGCATGCATTGAATGCGATGACGGTTCCTGGTCGGAACATAAACTCGAGTCCCATTTATTACTTTTCGGAAATAGCTCGTTATGTTTATAGCTTCTACCAGGATACCTAAAGCTTTGACGAGCCGACAAAATTCTCTGAAGAGATAATATAAACTACCTGCTTACGGCCGTCGGCAACTAGGATAAATACTTGAATTGTTAGGACATTCGTTGTGTTATTCTTGTGGTACAATATTTAATTGTAAGTATGTAAATGAGGATCCCGGTTGATCCGCTTCCCGGTTAATAAGCTCCTGGTAAATCGAGAGTCTGCTGTATATTTAAAAACTTTAGCTAGGAACATAAATAAGAGTGTTTTCCTTACTAAATAAATCAACTTTAAGTAGATTGTTCATTATTTTTAGATTTTTTTTAACCTTTGAATTTCCTATTTATTTAACAACTTTAAATTATAATCTTAATACTTTTACTTACCTCTTTTCTGTTTTAACCAGGCGGGTCTTTTAAGATTCTCAGAATTTTCTTTTGGTTCTGGATTTTCTTTTTTGTTTTCCGTTTCTGTATCTATTCCATTTTCAGTAATTATACTGTTTTCCTTCACTGTATCGTCACCGAATAAGGTACTCATGTTTTTTCTAGTCAAAGTAACAGTCACAGTTACTATTGCACCGGCGGTCACTTCAGTGGGATTTTCATCGTCTATCACTAAAACACCAAAAAATAAAAATTTCTAGAAGGTGCCAGAAAGCGTCTAATTATCATGATCTTCTTTTTTTTCTTTAAGTTTATTTATTTATGGATAATCCATTTGTATACAAAAAAATATGTAGCTAATCATTAGAACAAAGAACAAAAATGTTCGGGACGCAGCAAGTGCATTATAGTAGTGAATTTTCATAAGAATTGTACACTATTAGTAAGGTATATTATTAAAACTAATTGTTTAAATTTAAAAGGACCTGGGAGACCAGTTTTAGAGGTCCCAGTTAGCGATTATTTGAATAAGTTTCAATTTTCTATGGAGCTGGAAAATTATAGTTTGGTAGAGATATATGCAAGTCTATTTAAAAAATTTGTGTTACAAATGTAATTAGTCACAAAAGTTTTCTAGAAAAAAATTAATTATTTACAAAGGGAATGTACCTGCCAAATCATAAATATGGCAGGTATTTTTCCTTTTAATTGCTTGAATGGTTTTGTTTTAGTCAACCCAATCGAACTACTTTTTGCAAACAAAACAACAACAAATGTTTTTTAAAACCAACTTGTGGTTATCCACAAAGCCCATTATGTTATTTTTTCTTAATTTAGTACCCAGGCTGCGTTTACATAGGTGTTACTATGTTTAAAGATTGAAGATTCTAGCTTAATAGAAAATTGAGTTATCGGATTTCAAATATGTTTCCAGAAACTGTCTACCAAAATGTGTTTGCTGCACCCAGACCTTTTTTAACATTTAGTTTTTAGTCCACTCAATCAAAACAGATTCTGCAAACAAAATAACAAAAATGGTTTTCTAAAACAAATTTATCGTTGCCTGTGAAGCTCATTGTGTTATTTTTTAAATTTAGTACCCACGCTGCTTTTATATAGGTTTTAGTATGTATCAAAATTGAAGCTTCTAGTTTAATGGGAAATTGAATTATCACCATTTGGAATATTTTTACGAAAATTCGCTACCATAACGCACTTGCTGCACCTAAACCCTTTTCAACATTTATTAACTGTTGCACTCTCCATACTCTTTGAAAATGAAATAAATATAAACAATAAAAAAATTTTAAATTAAAATTTTAATAATTTACACTGAACATATGTTTATAGGTATAGATTAAACTACTGCATGATATTATGTAGTTTCATTTACCTCAAATTTTCCATATACGACATGAAAAGTAAGTAATAATGAAAATTTACTGAAAACTAAAAGTAAACAATAAGTACCTTATTCTCAGATTCTAAGGTATTAGCAAAGTCTTATTATTTGTTTATGACGTATGTAAACAAAGAAGAAGAAGATAAACTCGAATTCGACTCCTCCCACTGACAGTTTGCAAAATAACAAATGACAATGATAAATAGCTAACTGGCTATGTCAGATTTAACTAGGAAAGGGCGATGCGTTTTAAATACCTTGAAGAATGGGAAGCTTACTATTTATACATAATAAAACGTAGTTCTAGATTGCCTTTAAACAAATTGAATTACTCATTAAATTTTTTATTTATTACTATATATTTTTCTGATATCTTCAAATTCAGATGACAGTTTTGGCAAATGGCAACCCCGCTGATTGTTTATTGTAACATATTATGTAGCCTGTTCGTTTGAAGTTTAATTTGGAGCATTTGTTTGCAATAGCAGCGTAACCCTGATATATCTGTCTGACCTTGTCGAACGCTATAGGCACCCATTCAGTGGTAATTTCAGGTTATATCATAAATTATTTATTTTTTATTTGGTTATTAACAAAATGAAGGGAATTGCCAAATTTGGTTTCGATTGGTAAAGTATTTTTTGAGTTATCGGTTGGATAAATATATATATATATATATATATATATATATATATATATATATATATATATATATATATATATATATATATATATATATATATATATATATATATATATATATATATATATATATATATATTATATATATACTGACCTTGGATTTAGGTTCTAGGGGCCCTAATTCGCGCTCATTTGAAAAAATTTTTCAAAAATCTTACCATCGATACCTCTCTATTAGTGAATTTCCTTAATGAAAATTCACTAAAAAGGGAAAAAAACATAGTACATATTGTGCACAAATACACACAAAATGGTACGCTAAGTTTAAACTTAACCTAAGCAGGTATCTGAAGAATGTGTCAAGCAAAGCAAAGAAGTCTATGCCAACACTATTTCCCACCAAGGCTAGCCTTGTCACTGGATCGGGTCAATGAAGAAAGTCAAAGATTAGGTTTCAGAATTAACATCAGCAAAACCAAGTTTATGATTGTTAGTAGGAACGATATTCCACACATTCGAATACATACTGATGAAGAGAACATCGAACAGGTCAGACAGTTTAAATACTTGGGATGCATGATTAACAGATAATAGGATCCGGATCAAGAGATAAGATGCAGAATCGAAGAGGCTAGAATGACCTTCCTAAGATTACGAAAATTTCTTGACTACGAAAATTTCTTACAAACAAGAACTCAGGTATAGGATGGTAAAATGCTATGTTTGGTCCGTTCTCCTGTACAGTCTTAAGGCATGGACGCTGAAGGTAACAATCATCATCAAAATTGAAGCGTTCAAAATGTGGATCCTACAGCGAATGTTAAGGGTGTCTTGGACCGATCACGTGAGAAATGAGGACGTTCTTCGAAGAGCCGGCCTAGCAGAACAAGAACTTTTCAAAAATATCAAATAAAGAAAAATAGGTTATCTCGGACACATACTAGGTGGAGAACGCAGTTTCAACGCCTCATTCTTCAGGATAAAATTGAGGGAGGAAGAAGAGGAATAGGCAGAAAAAATGTATCATGACTAAGAAAATTCCGTGAATGGACGGGGCCAAAAGACTTCAAGGCTTTACAGAACGCAGCAATTAGTAGAAGCATCTGATCGGAACACAATGCACGTCTACACAGGAATCTGCACGGCACTTTAAGAAGAAGACATTACTTGTGTATTTAAATTTTTAATATTAAAATTCACACAACATTTTCTGCGTTTTATTTTTATGTTTTTTCCCTTTGATAACTCCTTAAATATTTTTACCTAAAACTGCTCAAATTGGGAAATAAACAATTAATTCAAAATCAATCTTTAACAACTTGTATCTCTTAATATTATTAAGGCATACTTGGCTAAATCTCGTTATTTTCATATGTCAAATCTATGGTTACTCTACGATTCAATCGTTACTGAAACCCTGTATATTACTATTACTACTACAAACAGAGCTAAGGTCCAGGCAAATAACGTAAATTAAGCAGCCTCAGTGGTTCAGAGGTAAGAACCTGGACCACTGGACGCAAGGATCCCGGGTTCCATTCCCAGTAGAAACGACAAATTATTTTTCAGTACATACTGTAAATTAACATCTACCGATGTTGTGGCATTGTGTTTGAGTAAGTTAAATGTCTACATGTTCCGCCTTTCGACGGGGGGCGTAAACCTGTCGGTCCCGTATAAAGGCCATATTGGACATGCTAAATATCCTTACCCTCCTTACAGAAAGGAAGGAATTCAGCGCAATTTGCAGAATAGTGAGGTGAAACTGCTTCCTGGCGTCAGTGAAAAAAAATTAATCAAGAAATTGCTATGCCTACCTTCACATTCAACTTGAAAACCAACGTAAGGCATGTTTCCTAGGACCTTCATCACATTCGCATATTGATCGTCGTCAAGACTCCTGACAACATTTCTACGTTCTTCACCTTTCAGCTGCGCATACTGCTGCAAAGACTTAATTTGTCTCTTCTTCGACATGAAATATTTCAAATTGTCATCTGTTATGTAGGGCAACTGAAGAAGAGGCGACTTAAACTCCCACAATCCCTGCACTATCATCGGACATAACTTCATACAGTTCTCAATGGTTTCTATTGTTGGAAGCCTCTGAACTGAAAAAAAAAAAACAAAGAGATAAGTATTCCTCTAATTAATACCATTACACCTGCATAAATGTGCTGCCAAAAATTGTCCACCTTTATCAATATAGCCTACTGACTCACAAAATGACACACTGTAACGTCTGTGTTTTAATGAAAGATTTATATTCAGTTTAAGAAATATATCACATCAATATAAAAATCAGCTTGGATGACAACAAAAAGAGTACCACAGGGGTCCAATTTGGGACCTATTATTTTCCTGCCTCATGTTAAAGAATTACCAGATGTATTATCGCAAAAGACAATACTTTTTGCTGATGATAGTTAGGTTAAATTGTGAATGGGCCATAAGGGTCCCTCCACTGTCTTATATTTCGTCCAACAAAGCCAGCCTCCTGCAGAGGTCGATAATCTATTGGGCGAAAGTTGATCCAGATCTTCTGGTGCAAGCTTTGTCTTTGCAAAGAGTAGGTGTCTTGTCCTGTCCGTAGCATCGGTGTTGCTCCCATATGTGCTGGCTCCTTCCCCCCTATTGGTTTTGGAGCCGTCAGTATACCAGCAGAGATCGGCCTTCAATAGGGTCGTCTGGTTTCGTTCCCAGTCCTCCCTTTCCGGAAGGACGCTCTTGAAAGACAGATCTCTACTGATCTTTGTAGGCATCAAGTCTGAGATCATTCCCAGAACCTCATGACTCTCAATGTCATCGAGGAGTCCGGACCCTCCCAGACTGATTTTCTTCAGCATGCTGTCGGCCGTTTGTTTCAATTTGTACGTTATCCACCTAGCCTCCCTCTCCAACCAAATGTGAAGAGGTGGAATATTTAGGAGGACCTCCAGAGCGGCTGATGGAGGGATGCTTATCGCGCCCGTTATCATCAGACAGGCTTGTTTCTGTAGTTGAGCCAGTTTGGCCCTCGCGATACCACAAAGTGCCTTATGCCACCACACTATGGCTCCATATGTTATCATCGTTCTGGTAACCACTACATAGAGCCAGTACATCTGTTGAGGGCTTGTTCTGCAGTCATATCCAGTTTCTTCGGCATGGCCACAGGGACAGTTTGGCCCTGGGGATTACATTATCTAACTGTACATTCCAGTTGAGCTTCTTATCTAGGGTAACCCCCAGATATTTCGCTTGTTCCATAAATGGAATCGTTTCCCCCATAAAAATAGGTGGTTTTAATTTGTCCAACCTTCTTCTGGTAAATGGAACAATGATGGATTTGCAGGGGTTCACAGACATCTGTTCCCTCTGACACCAATCGTTCACTACATTTAGTGCCTCTTAAAGAGTATTTGCAAGTTCCTCTTCAGATTTACCTCTACCCATTATAAGATCATCCGCATACGCCTAGACCTCAATCTCCCACAGCCTCAGGATAGCCAGCAAATTGTCCACAAAGGGGGACCAAAGATAATACCCCCTCCCTGTGGGCACCCCCTCGCAATCCTGAACCTGACCACCTCCCCCTGCAACGAAGTAATAACTGTCCGATTGTATGCTACCGATCCAACCACAAATTGTACGTTCCACCCCTCTAGCGTTAGCGGCTTCGTAGAGGGAGTTAGGTAGTGCATTGTTAAATGCCCCTTCAATGTCGAGAAACGGAGCCACTGCTACCTCCCCGTTATCCAGGGAGTGTGTGATTTTCTCAACGCGGTTATTGAGTGCTAACTCAGTAGATTTGCCAGTTTGGTAGGCTTATTGGTGGATATCGAGGGGGTTATTGTTTAAGATATTCCCCCTAATGTGGCCGTCCAGTATTTTTTCCAGTCCCTTCAGGAGGGATGCAGTAACACTGAGAGGTCTCAGCGATTGGGGTAGAAGGTCATTACGTCCAAATTTGGGAGTATATACTCCCTAATCACCCTCCAGCTGGATGGAGTATAGTTCCAAGCCAGACTGGCTCTATACAGCCTGATGAGGAATGGGAGGAGAGCCTCCAATCCATTCTGTAGCAGGACCGGAATCACCTCATCTTCCCCTGGCGCCTTGAATGGCTGGAAATGCTTCAAGGCACACTCCACCGCCAAGGCTGTAATTATTTTCCGACCAACCCACCAGTCTTCCCTTTGAGGGCGTTTATATCAACCCCCGCTCAGCAGGACATCTTCACTACTCAAGATCAGACAATCTGGGAAGTGTGTGTGTGCTAAGAGCTCTAACGTTTCTTTCTGTGATTCTGTAAAGGAACCATCTGGTCATTTTATCGATCCCAGCTCCTGGACAAGGTAGCATGAGCGAATCCTGTGGATCCTGGCACTGATGGGCAATTTGGTAATGTCCCCGCAGAACCTACGCCGCGACTCCCTCTTTGCGTTCCTTATCTCCTTGTTATAATGTGTTACAGCGGATTTATATTGTTCCCAGTTGCCTGTAGTCTTAGCACGATTGAAGAGAAGTCGCACTTGTCTCTTAAGTAGGGAAAACAAGAATGATTGGTTCTGTTTACACACAATAAAAAAATAACAATCCACGGCACATAACATGCGTGTATGCCTGAGTTTAGGATGGAGGGAGGCATCGCATTCTTGATGAGATCCCAGCAATTGTTCTCAAAAAATGCGCACCAGAACTTGCTCCTGTCCTGACTCATCTGTTTTAGACATCTTACAACAGAGGCATATCCCCTAGTAACTGGAAAACTGCTGGAGTGCAACCTGTCCTCAAGAAAGGATTCAAAGCGGTTCCTAGCAACTGCAGGCCTATTTCTCTCCTGTCAGTCGTCTCCAAGGTGATGGAAAAGTAAATAAAAAGCGAATTACTCAAATTTCTTGAAAAACACAGTCTAATCCACGACAGGCAGTATGGATTCCGTCAACACAGATCAACTGCTGACCTCCTTTCCTTTGTCACCCATTCTTGGAACAAGTCTATGGAACTACACAGTGAATGCCAGATTGTCGCTCTAGACATATCCAAAGCATTCGACTAGGTCTGGCACGCAGTGCTCCTTAATAAACTTCCGGCCTATGGCCTACCACCAAAACTCTGTACCTGGACAGCAAATTTCCTCTCCAACCGAAGCATTTCTGTTGTCGTGAATCGCTGTTCCTCTAAACTGTATCCAATTAATGCAGGAGTCCCTCAAGGTTCAGTTTTAGCCCCTACTTTGTTTCTTCTCCACATCAATGACCTCCTCTCTAGCACATCCAACCCAGTTCACAGTTACGCGGATAACAGCACCCTCCACTCAAATATACAATATTCTAAGCCTGTCTCTTTAGCCCAATTAGATGAGGATCGCAGACTTATGGAGGGTTCTGTCTCTGTGGATCTCCAAAAAATATTAGACTGGGGAAGTAGAAATCTTGTACAATTCAACTCCACCAAATCTCAGTCTTGCTTTCTATGGCATAAGAGATACACCAGCCCTAGACCCATCACAATGAACAACCAAGTTATTCAAAGCGTGACCTGACATGACCTGACCCTAACCTCACCCAAAGGCTGCCATCCCTTGCCCGGCACTGCTCAGAGGAGCTTTCTTCCATACTTCCTCCACCTGCTGCCCCCAACAGATCTACCAGGGGAACAGAGTGAATGCACCCTTTTACTGTCCAGGTCACCAGAAATAGAACATCTTGTTATGCCCGCTCTTTTGTCTTGAGGACTTCCAAGTTGTGGAATTCCTTACCGGCACATGTTTTGCCTTCTCCTTTGAACCTCTAAACCTTCAAGTCCAGAAGTAACAAGTTGTCTCTT
The DNA here is from genome assembly GCA_964006375.1 of Tillus elongatus. Lineage (NCBI taxonomy): Eukaryota > Metazoa > Arthropoda > Insecta > Coleoptera > Cleridae > Tillus > Tillus elongatus. The sequence continues at coordinate 178,645,514 of OZ023265.1, forward strand.
TCCTCCTTGTCGACACCCACAGTATGATAGTATTTAGGCTGTGAGCCCTCGTAGTGTATTGTTGAAATAAAAAATAAATAAATTAATTAATTAAAAAAAAAAAACTATAGTCGTGGTTCAAGATTTGGTCACTAGATTTCAATCAGTTAACACTCATTTAACCTATAACGCAATTTAAGAGATGAATTTTCAACGTGTAAATAAAAATAAGACAAATAATTACTCACTGCGACGGGCATATGCCAGCAAGATAAGTTGATTAACACAGTTTACTTGCTCCTGAATCAGGTAGGGGCATTTTCCAATTAGATATCTACGATCCTGCTCCAATGTCGGAGGAAGCGTTATCCTGGATAAGTGGGCATGAATGATAGCTCGGGCCTTAATACTGTACAAATAACACAATGGTTTTTCTTTGTTCTTTTCATTCAACATTGGTAATTTCTTAATAAGCTGTGGAAAAAATTACAAAAAAAAAATCTTTAACTTCTTGTAAACTGACCAAAATAAAGTTCAAGTTTTTAACTAATCTAGGCAATTGTGCATGTTGATACAACTAGAATGTCTTCTGTGTGCATGTTCAGCTGTTTGAATATCACACAGCATTGCCGTTTCTTTATTCTAAATTGCTAATTAATAACAATAATAATAGAAAAGTGAATCTAATAAATATGCTGATGCATTTATCCTATATCCAATCAGCAAAGCAAATAAAGAAGTTTAGTAAGTAAAAGTCTGTTTTCTCTATGTGAAGACGGGAACCTGTGATGAGCACTGATAAGTACACTTGGAGAATCCCAAAATCACCACAACACATTTTTGAAGACCGAACGATCGTTTCTCCAGCAAATCATCATCAATTCATCCAGCATCATCAGAGGATGGAAATTCTAAACAAATTATTACTACACCTATACTTATATCACTATCAGGTAGACCGGCAAAACGAAACACTCCTAATTAGTCAGGCATGTTAATAAAGTATGCTCAAAATCCCCGTTCGGTCTATACTATACAAGGTACTACGTTGTGCACGCGATATAGATAAAAAAAAACCTTTCGTCTTTTGTTTATCTAAGAAATCAATGTAACTTAGAATTTCATCCTCTGTTGAATTTAATGTTGTGGGTGACACCTTCTTTTGCTTTAATAAAAAGATGTTGCACATATTGAGGGTTCACTATATATGAGGCCTGCAACAGAGGAAGAGGTAGAAAATATAATACGAAAGTTGAAGCAGGGGAAGGCACCCGGCCACGATACCGTGACGGCAGATGTATTGAAGCAAATTGCTGCTTTCGTCAAAAAACCACTGACACGTCTCATAAATTCAATTATTGAAACTGGGGAGTTCCCTGCATTCCTAAAACTGGGTATCATAAAACCTTTTTTAAATCGGGTGATAAACTGGATATGGTCAACTACAGGCCAATTACATTGATTACCACAGTAGCTAAAATTGTGGAGACAAACATGGATTGATATCTGATAGACATATTGGATTTCGTGAGGCAAAGTCATCTAGTGATGCTATCGAATGCTTAACTTCAGAAATCTATAAGGCTCTGGATGCGGGCAAACCTTCAATCGGCGTTTTTGTGGACCTGGCCAAAGCGTTAGACACTGTCGACCACTGTATCCTCTTGGAAAAGTTGGAGGCCTACGGAGTAAGGGGAGTCACTTTCAGGCTGATGGAGAGTTATTTGTCTGGTAGAAGGCAGCAAGTTAGGGTTGATGGTGTTTGTAGTGATGCACTGGAGATTGGCTGTGGGGTTCCACAGGGCAGTGTATTGGGACCTGTTCTGTTTAATGTATATATCAATGATTTGTTGGCTCTTGACTGTGGGGGGAAAGTCATAAGTTACGCTGACGATACGGTATTCTGGAGCGATCAAACGTGGAGCGGGCTGAGGTGCAGGGCAGAGGCAGGGTTTGCAAGGGTTGTGAACTGGTTCCACTCAAACATACTGACATTAAATCGGGAGAAAACCAAATTTTTGCTGTTTTCAACATATAGAGGTGAGTTACCCAGTACGGACTCATTGCTAATTAAGACTGAAACGGATCAGACTGTCGAGATAGAGCAGACAAGCAATACTTGGGCATCATAGTGGATAAACATCTTAGGTGGGATAAACAGCTGGATCAAGTTGTTGGAAGAGTCAGGTCCCTTATTTATAGGTTTAAATTTCTGAGGGAATACTTGAATATAGATGAAATGAAGGTGGTATATTACTTATTGGTGCAATCTCAGCTGTCATACGGAATTATCGGTTGGGGTGGCGCGAGAGATAACGTATTTAATCGACTAGACGTGGTCCAGAAATGCGTGCTCAGAGTAATGTACCGTAAACCATTGACTTATGCAAGCAAAGATCTGTTTAGTGAGTCGAGGCTCATGGACTGCAGGACCTTTTTTTTACTCTCAGTAGAGAAATAAAGAGATAAGTACACTTGGAGATCACCACAACACATCTTTTTAAACATCTGACGATCGTTTCACTGACAAAGTTAGCACTATCAGAGGATGGAAAATTCTAACTAATTTCTGCTACAACACCGTCTGTTTATATTGACGATCGTTTCACTAACAAAGTTAGCATCATCAGAGGATGAAAAATTCGAACTAATATCTACTACAACACCATCTATTTATATTGCTTATTAGGTAAAGAACGAAATCGAGAAGGAGATTTAAATCACAGACACATTTTCTGTGTATTGTATCTTTATTGGCGGACGAGGTTACTGAACTTCCTTTATTACTTTACCTGACAGGTTTCGGAATGTTTATCTGATTCAACGAGAGAGTGCAAATAGGGGACTGGAGTTCAGTGGTGCAGGCTCGATTCAAGGAACATTACAATCTTTGAAACCTATCTCATAGATACCAGACATTTCAGTGGCTTTATCTTTATCTTTCGTATTACCTAACAAATTGGAATTTAGGTGAATTTGACACTGAATAACTTTTGTTTATCAGGCAAGCTTTTAAACTCATTTGAAAACCACTTTGCTAGATTAAACAAACAACATAAATAGAAGGTGTTGTAATATAAATTAGTTAGAATTTTTCATCATCTGATGATGCTAACTTTGTTAGTGAAAAGATCAGCAGTATAAATAGACAATGTTTTTTTTCCCTCAGGGCTCGTCTGCGGCCTTGCCACCCCGATAGCACTGCAACCTTTGGTTGATTGTGCACCCTTAGTCTTACTTCACACATTCCAAAATCACTGTGCCTTGAACTAGTCTGCACAGCGATTGGTAGGGTGAAGTTTTATATTGCTCTGTCTCCAGTCTAGACTGACCGTAGATCAGTTGTCTTTTGTGGTTCAGGGCTTTACACTCGGACAAGATGTGTTGGGCTGATTCCTCCCCCTCGCCGCAGAGTCTGCATGCGAGGTCCCCTTCGAACAGCCCCATTTTATGCAGGCGTTTCTTGACAGCCATGTGTCCCGTCGAGAGACCTGTTATGTGTTTCTGAGCTGTCCTCTGCTAAGATTTAGCAGCTCCACAGCTCTCTTTGAACTGGGTTCTTCAATTATTGACTTCCCATGTCTAATAGACAATGCTGTAGTAGAAATTAGTTAGCATCATCCTCTGATGACGCTAACTTTGTTAGTAAAACGATCGTCAGGTCTTTAAAAAGACGTATTATGGTGATTTGGGTTCTCCAAGTGTACTTATCAGTGCTTATCACCGATTCCAATCTTCGCTTAGCAAAATAAAGAGCTGGTTTTTTTTAAAACAAAAATTAACTATAAATAAATCGTGCCTAGTACAACCTTTCATCATTTGGCAACAAAAGTTTGCTCAAAATTGATATTTGGGTAAAATTTCTTTTCGGAAACATGCATAGAAGCATTCCTGTGTGTGGCCCATACAGAAATGTTGTGTTTTCAAGCTTTGAACAAAGTTACAGGACCCGGGGTAAATATGTGTGGTCGAATGGACAAACAAGATTAAAAGAAGCTATAAATGCAAACTGTGAAAAAGAACCTTAGGTCAACAGTAAGAAGAAACCCCCTACCAACAGGCCCTGTCGTCCAACCAACCCCTTAACCCATCCCAGGGTTTCGCCCTGAAAAATCCCAAGTTAGATCAATTAAAAAGCTAGGGAAAGGGAAAACTAATTACACTGCATTCTGGCAGAATACCAGATCGAGGAGAACCAGTCACCACCACCCTCGACCAACCTCCTTTTTTCCAAATTAGAAGCTAGAAGAAGGGAAGAGCACATTACATTGCACAAACACAAAAGTCCAGGAAAATGAGGAACCCTCTATGAACTCCATTATGCCCGAACAACCCCTTCACCCATCCCATTGTAATATAAATTCCTTTCAAATAGAATGAAGCACAAGGTAAGAATAGTATTAACTAGCATGTTAGGTGGTAAGCTTTATATATCAGCAGTCAGTTTATCTAACACTGACATTCCGCTACACAGCAAAATGACAGATTCTGTTCATTACAATGGCTCCTAAGGGCCTTGGTATTGGCTCAACCAGAACATTCCGTGCTTAGTACAAATTTTTCTGTTTTTACAATTTGTTCACTTACTAGGTAATAAATTAATATCTTTATTTATTTCTTGCACTTCATAATTATACAGAATCCATTAAAAACAAAAATCATAATTCGTGTAAAAACGTTAATTGAATTGACTGAAAACATTTCTTTGTATTAAATCTAGAATTATAAGTCTGGCAACAGTGTACAGGTTTGTTCAATGTCGGAAGATGAACTTGGTTTGCACAAAATCTTTGTTGTATCAATATACATTTTTGCCCAAATCTATAATACCAGTTCAAAGTTCACAACACTTCGCTCTTGACATGGTTGATTGTTTCTGTTTTGTTAGTTTAAATGGAAATGCGAAAGAAATACTAATAAAATATGCTTTACCTGTGGAACTTCTTCGTTGTCTGATAGTCTTTCAATAATTTCTGAATTGTGTTTCTTACAGAACTCAAAACTAGCTGCCAAAATCATGATGACCCTTTTCAATGCCATCTGTGGTGTTTTGTGGAAGAAATAATAATACATTTGTGTGGTGTCCAACAAAACTTGATCACCTGTGAACTTTATACTTCTGTACCACCACGTTCCTACCATAATGGGCATAGCTACCATAAATACAAGAGCGTATAGTCCTAGCACCCAAATACTGTTCTCTTTTTCAACAATCCAAGATGGCAAAGCTATGCCAAAACTCATTGCTCCGGGACCATCTGGGTTTCCATATTTTTCCCAGTTCTTTTTTGCTTCGTCATCTGTTAAGGCCTGCAATACACAGAAACTTAATGTTACTCATAATTTAACACTTTTTTATTAACCTCTGTGATTACATTAGATGTAAAACTTTACTTTTGGCAGAGAAATGAGGATGTGGTAAGATTGAGACTTAGTTATAAGCGAACAAAACGTCACCGAAATTATCCAAGCTGGCATGGAATTATTTATTCCACGTACACAGAAAACCTCTGCAGCCACTCAAAAGCCCTGGTTCTCTAAATCATGTGACAAGGCCAGACTTGAAAAGGTCAAAGCGCACAAAAAGCTTCTACACAATCCCAGTCAAGAAAACTGTCAAGCATTTAACAACGCAAGAAACTGCTATGTCCACATTCTTTCTGAGGCAAAAAACTCGTTTAATAACCACATCAAAAACAAAGTCCTCTTAAGCTCCAGCGGCAGTAAACCCTTCTGGACTCTTGCTGAATCTATTGGAAATAATTTCTGCAAGAGCACGTTCCCACCTTTTGTCTCAGGGGATGAAATTGTTTCTACCGCCCTGGGCAAGGCTGAACTTTTTGCCTCGTTGTTCGCCGGAAATTCTACTCTCAACCCACCTCTGAATGTTCAACCACCAACAGTCCCCAATGTCGCGCATAAAATTACGGATATCATTTTCAAAACTAGAAAGGTACGAAAGATGCTCTCTTCTCTTAATACCAGGATAGCCTCTGGCCTTGACGAGATCCCAGCAATTGTTCTCAAAAAATGCGCACCAGAACTTGCTCCTGTCCTGACTCGTCTGTTTCAGACATCTTACAATAGAGGCATATTCCCTAGTAACTGGAAAACTGCTCGAGTACAACCCGTCCCCAAGAAAGGATCGAAAGCGCTTCCTAGCAACTACAGGCCTATTTCTCTCCTTTCAGTCATCTCTAAAGTGATGGAAAAGTATATAAACACCGAATTACTAAAATTTCTTGAAAAACACAGTCTAATCCATGACAGGCAGTATGGATTCCGTCAGCGCAGATCAACTGCCAACCTCCTTTCCTTTGTCACCCATTCTTGGAACAAGTCTATGGAACTACATGGTGAATCCCAGATTGTCGCTCTAGACATATCCAAAGCATTCGACCAGGTCTGGCACGCAGCGCTACTTAATAAACTACCGGCCTATGGCCTACCACCAAAACTCTGTACGTGGACAGCAAATTTCCTCTCCAACCGGAGCATTTCTGTTGTCGTGGATGGCCAATCCTCTAAACTGTATCCAATTAATGCAGGAATTCCTCAAGGTTCAGCTTTAGCCCCTACTTTGTTTCTTCTCCACATCAATGACCTCCTCTTTAGCACATCCAACCCAGTTCACAGTTATGCGGACGACAGCACCCTCCACTCCAATATACAATACACTAAGCCTGTCTCTTTAGCCCAACTAGATGAGGATCGCAGACTCATGGAGGGTTCTATCTCCGCGGATCTCCAAAAAATATTAGACTGGGGAAGTAGAAATCTTGTACAATTCAACCCCACCAAATCACAGTCTTGCTTTCTTACTCATAAGAGATACACCAGCCCTAGACCCATCACAATAAATAACCAAGTTATTCAAAGTAATGAGTCCTTTTCACTTGTTGGCATTTCTGTGGATCGAAATCTCAATTGGCACCAACATGTCACATCAATTGCAAAAGCGGCTGCTAAGAAATTAGGTTTCCTCTTCCAGGCTCGCAAATATTTTTCACCAGCTAATCTCTATACTTTATATACTTCACAAATAAGACCAAACCTCGAATACTGCTCCCACATCTGGGGTGCTGCTGCCGCTTCTACACTCTCTATCCTGGACTTCATTCAAAGGAGAGATATACGTCTCATCGGTGACCCTACCCTTACCCAAAAGCTGACATCCCTTGCCCACCGACGTGTCGTTGGAGACCGCTCTCTCTTTTATAGATATCTGCATGGGCACTACTCAGAGGAGCTTTCTTCCATAGTTCCTCCACCTGCTGCCCCCAACAGATCTACCAGGGGAACAGAGCGAATGCACCCTTTTACTGTCCAGGTCACCAGACATAGAACATCTTGTTATGCCCGCTCTTTTGTCCCGAGGACTTCCAAGTTGTGGAACTCCTTGCCGGCACATGTTTTTCTTTCTCCCCCGAACCACCAGAATTAACAAGTTGCCTCTTTCCTCCTTGTCGACACCCATGGTACGACAGTATTTAGGCTGTAAGCCCTCGTGGTGTTGTTGGAAAAAAAAGGCCCGCTTTTGAAAAAACTCTATAGCCATGTTGTAAGCAATAAAAAGACCATCTTTTTAGAACCTCTGGTTTATGCCTTTTTAAAAGACTCTTCAGCCAACAGATGCAAAACAATCTTTCTGGACCTTAAATATTTGGCATCCAACAACAGAAATAGCATATTTTTGAGATTTTAACCCTTGGACTGGGTATGGACAAAGCTTATAACCTATAACCGCTGCAATCAAATAAATATTATTTAATTTCGGGAACGGCTGACTTAACCTCAAATACATATTAACATGATTATAATAAAATATGGCCTAAAAACAGTTGTACATACCTTAATAAAGTTAATCAATGTGATATATTTCGTTTTTAATAACCTTTCAATGATAAACGCAATTAAAACCGTTTTGATTTGCAACAAAAACGCATATTTTGCACCTGAGGTTATGACTGTTGTTTTGTTGACATATTTGATGCAGATAGGCGGTGTTGTCCGGTCCAGAAGGTTAGGTCGGCAGGATTGTGTGTAAAAAGCATTTTAGATCTTTTATTTCATTAAAGCAGCAAAGCACTCTTGGGATTAAATATTAAATGTGGCAACGCTGCTGAAAATTGACAGTTTGAAAAGTGCAAATCGTGTGTTTTTGAGAACTAAATTTCTCAATTAATCTGTTATTTATGGATTTCCGTTATTTTTATTTTAGATTATTACTCTACATTACATACGCTTTCTGGTGATGTGCGCCGTTTTGGTAATGTCGCTTAAGATTAAGTCGATCATCCCCTTAAATTCATGAAAATAATAGCTCAACATACCAGCAGACAGAGAAATTTATATTACCAGTATGGAAGCATTTAAAACTTATTTTCAGAACCAAAAACAAAATGTAAACCCAGGGACAGGTATAGAATGGGCCAAACTGAGTGCTAACATCTGCGTTACTCCAAGGTTCGTTCGTTTCTTACCTGGTATGCCTTTGAAAGTTTCATAAATTCCTTTTCATTACCAGTATCTTTATCTGGATGCAGTATTAAGGATAAACGTCGGTAAGCTTTCTTTATTTCACCCTGACTTGCACCTAACGGTACACCCAATATCTCATATGGATCGAAGTTTGCCATTTCATAATCAAACTGTGAAACTTTGTAGGCGATTAAGAATAACAAGATCCAACCACATATGATGACTAGTTTGATCAAAAAGTTCTTTGGGCCTTTCCATGGCTGAGCATTTTTCAAATATTCCTTTTTCTGTCGACAGCCAGGACAACCGCAACTTTTATTTTCTTCTTGTGGATCTGAAATGATTAAGAAACTAAAGATATACCGTTGGCGGTAGTTGACCTATCGAAATGTGTTAATTTAATTACATTAAAGAATAAAACATTTAAATTTTAACCTCTCTTTTTCTTCCTTGGCCAGTAATATATCGTAGCCGGTATGAGTATTAAAGCTAAGAATGATAGCAAGAAGTAGAAAAATGTTCCGCCACTTTCATCGTATTGGAATTTTTGACCCATTCTGTATGTACAAAATCAAAATATAATTCAAATACCAACGTGTCCAAAAATTTTCTTCCATTAATGATTCACATTCACGAATTCACGTAGAACATGACAGCAGTTAAATAGCTGTTCTTTCAAATACCCGTAACACAATTACCAATGACAATGACCGTCACCGTCATATCTCTATTATATTTTATTATATTTGCTGCCACGCACGGTACACGAGAAAGGAAATTACAGAAAATGACAGTTTTCTTGACATATGATGACGACAAAATTCACAGATAAGAAGGGTTTATTTACCAAAATCCCTTAAAATCATTGACTAATGGTATAGGCAATCTTTACACCACTAGCATTTTAATTGTTTTTTGTTTTGAAATTCTCTACTCGCCGCCGAGGCGTCATCATACCATCAATAATTTTCTTTTGAGCACTTTATAAATTCTTTTGCTGTTTTTCAATGAGTTTGTACTTTTCAAAAGTACTATCTTTAGAGTTACATTTAGTTTAAAACAGTTTATACACTATGAGAAAAAGAAATATCTAGTATTAGGTATACACAAATGGTCCAAAAACAATGGTGCACACAGTAGCATATTATAATTCTTGGCATCAAAATATTACGATTTAGAGCTCTCCATAAGTCAAACTTGCGTCAGTAAAAGTCAAAATCAAAAGAGATTGAACAGGCTGTTAAAGTCGGAAATTTAATTTCGATTTTCCTTGATACCTAAAAATGTATTTGACATATACCTAAGCGGTATCGTCTTGAAATTTTTGGTAGAGAGGAGTTTTTCATTGTGATAAAAAATAATTAATTCTCAGTTTTGCTCTAGACTCTAGCGGTTATAGTGCCTGCGGCACCCTTATTCATGCCTTAAAAATACTCACACTGTTTTGTTGTACTTATACACCTCTATATATATATATATATATATATATATATATATATATATATATATATATATATATATATATATATATATATATATATATATATATATATATATATATATATATATATATCTGAAGTTTACCTTATTATACTGATTATTAAATTGAACAGCGATAAAAAGGGAATGGCTACTATATAGATGTTATGTACGCATTAAAATGGCCGATTATTAATGAAGTTGCTGCCTTACTTGAGTTTTATCTTGCACGGGAGTATTATAATACGGATATGCGTATGATGGTGAATCTGTAGTAATTAACTGAGAAGATGGACCCAGATGGCAAAGCAGCGGCATTCAATGGACAAAATACGATTCTCATTCTTACTCTCCACACTAATAAATTTAGACCTGAGACAAATAAGGTTCATCAATAGTCAGTATATTTTATTATAAATATACTTACCATATATATATATATATATATATATATATATATATATATATATATATATATATATATATATATATATATATATATATATATATATATATATATATATATATATATATATATATATATATATATATATATATATATATATATATATATATATATAGCGAATATTATTAATGTATGGGGCCGAAAGCTGATCTTTCAATGAAAAGAACGCGAAGGAAAAAGAAGCTTATTAAATATGAAAAAAAAAAGACGACAAAGATAACTGATAGTTACATATACCGACGAAAGAAACGAATGAAAGTGCGGTAAAAGTAATAAGTGAGTTAAGGAATAAATATATGCTTGCGGAAAAAAATTGAGAGAAGGAACGCAAAATTTGTTAGACATATTCTGAGATATAATAACTTTCTGACGACTTTATTTAAAGTACTATGTACGTATACCTATATATGGAAAAACAGGTAGAGGGAGACCAATAAGACGATAACTTTTGGACAAACCTATAGCCCAATAATATGTTGATGACGTGCTACGGAGCTACAATGCAATTAAAACTGCTGCTGTAGATAGACAAACTCTCAAGATATTGTGACGAGGAGGTTAGACCGCGATAATGATCCATATGGTTTAAATAAACACAAATTATTCGTAAAAATATATACAAAAGTATAAAATATAAATAAAATATATTAGGTTTAGCAAACAAATTTTTTCGAAATTTCTGTCACCGATATTCCACCTCCACACATTCAACCCCTAATTTTATTTCAACACAGAATACCACCTGTTTGATGAAATTGAAACTTTTCTAATAAACAATCCCAAAAACGTTATCTTATTCGAGTTTTAATGAACAAATGTCAATTTTCACCAAATCACCCCCAATCATGCTCTTATCCCCAGGCGCGATTTTATACGTAAAAACAACCCGAACCGTTCGTTTTGTCGGGTGCTATAACTGTATACCAATTTGAAGACGATATGTCAATTCGTTCTAAAGTTATCGTAGCTACAAATATTAGAGACCGACAGACAAAAAAAAAAGTCATTTCCAAATCATGTTTCCTATATGTTTTGACACGTTTTACGAAGTTTAAGCAAAAAAAAATTGAAATTTTTGTCACCGATGCCATACTTCCACGTGATGATATGTGGTAGTAAAATCAGGAAATTATATCATACTCTTCAGTTCACACAAAAGAGCTACCTAGGTAAGCCAGTGATTTGCTGGTGGGTAGTATTAAAACATTTATGTTAAAATAAACCGAAAAGGCAAGAGTCGCACAAAATAAATATATCTAACGATAAAAACAGTCGTGATGCGTGCTATTTCCTTTGTATTTTTCTTAAATAAAAAACCAATCTATTGAATTATTTTATCTTCATTCAAATCAGTCTTGGATTTGAGCATGGAACAACTCTGCAACAACTCAACATACGTTTGTTAAACGTACTTCTTCTTAAAACTTCTTCAGTAAACTTCAACCTCAGAATTAAAAAACTGACTTTATTCAAAATTCCCGCGTCAAGATCAGGATGAAGCTCCCTCCCCCTCGCCCTCTAGTGAACGACACTAAAAACTAGAAAATTTATCTTCCTTTTTATGGCGGACGGCGTATTCGCTGAAAGTGTTTTATTTTAAGACAGTTACAAAGTTAGATTAAGAATGGTAAGCAGAATTTATATTGGCTTCTGTTTAATTAAGTTTCAATATTTATTAAGCCTTTCTATCAGTTTTTTTATTACGTATTTTCCCGTTTACAATTGTATAATGTTTGTTGAAAGTTCGTGTTCCTTTACCACGTGTAAATACGTATGGAATTCGTTATTCTCTTGCCGGAATTATCATTGTTTGTATATTTAAAGCGTTTAGCTTCTTGTACAGTAATCTTAGTACCTATCTAGTTTTTAATGATGATTTTGTTTGGTCCGCGTTTCCTAAGACCAATGCATAACCCTACTCTCTTAATCGAAAAACATTGGCTCATGTGTTTCTTTACTTTTTTAGTCGCTAGCAGTTGCACGTCCCTTAATAGGGATTTACAATGAGAAGTCTGAAGAAGTTAAAGCTAATAACATCGCATTACCAGCTGTATTTAAAGCCCCCATCCGACCAGATGTAGTGAACTTCGTACATCAGCAAATGTCGATGAACCACAGACAGCCTTATAGCGTAAGCGATAAAGCTGGTAAGTATATTTTTCCCCTCTAGATTTGAGTTCATTATCTGCAGTTTATGCCCGCGAACGTTGGAGTTCACATGCTGTTGCCACATCCTTCTCGTAGTAAAAGGAGAGGGCCGCCTGACCTACAGTGTAGGTCAGGAAGGTTAGTTCAGGCAGCCCTCTCCTTCTACTACGAGAAGGATGTGGCAACAGTGTGTGAACTCCAACGACAAAATTCTAGTACACGACGACTCTGCCAGTTCACCGGCATCAACTGCAGAATTACTCTGGTATTTATGAGGGTGCCTTCACAAGCCACTTCTGAAGCTATTAGTGCTATAATCCTCATTTCCATGGGCGCCCCTCTGCTTCTCTCATCCTGACCCCTCTGATATCTCACAAAACGTCACCGAAATTATCCAAGCTGGCGTGGAATTATTTATTCCACGTACACAGAAAACCTCTTCAGCCATTCAAAAGCCCTGGTTCTCTAAATCCTGTGACAAGGCCAGACTTAAAAAGGTCAAAGTTCACAAAATGCTTCTACACAATCCCAGTCAAGAATACCATAAGGCATTTAACGACTCAATAAACTGCATGTCCGCATAGGCATAACACTCGTTTAATAACCACATCAAAAACCAAGTCATCTCAAGCTCCAACGGCAGCAAATCCTTCTGGGCTCTTGCTAAATCTATTGGGAATAATTTCTGCAAGAGCATGTTGTTTCAGGGGATGAAGTTGTTTCTGCCGCCTTGGGCAAGGCTGAACTTTTTGCCTCGTTCGCCGACAATGCAACTCTCAACCCACCTTTAAATGTTCAATCACCAACAGTCCCCAATGTTGCGCATAAAATGATGGATATCATTTTCAAAACTAAAAAGGTATGAAACATGCTCTCTTAATACCAGGAAAGCCTCTGGCCTTGACGAGATCCCAGCAATTGTTCTCAAAAAATGCGCACCAGAACTTGCTCCTGTCCTGACTCGTCTGTTTCAGACATCTTACAATAGAGGCATATTCTCCATAGGATGAATGAAATCTCTCTTTCAATCATTCTTCTGCCACTTAAACTACGCCAACGTTCAGCTAACTACCATTGGTTTTCCGAAACCTGTTCCAAACATAAGTCTCCTTCAAAATAGCCGTTAACTCTCGCCCTTCTACTCCTCATCGAACATTTCAACGTCGACGTGGAATTCGAACTTGCAAAAGAGATATACCTCTTTCCGGCACACCTATTGATAATCCCATGTAAAAAAAAAAAACACCGTCCAGCACTCTGAAATTCCATTTTATGTCACCTCACAACCACGATCAATTTGGTGATTCTAAACAACGACGGTAGACCACACAAAATCACTGATGATCAAGTCACGTCACACTCCTTGCCACATTTTCGTTAATAGATTATTTACAGTGTTGATATTTTGAACGCTAACCTTTAAAAATCATTCTGTTCAGGTGGTGATATTAATGATGCTTTAAACAATGTCTTTTAAAGATAATAGTTTACTACTTAATGTACTAATCACCAACAAAGATGACTCGCATCATTTTTCACCAGGATATTTCACTTGAAAACTATCTCTGAAACTTCCAACAGGGAATCAACTATGATACCATAAATTTAAAAGAATTGGTCTTGAATCTTATATGAAATATTCTAATATTAGACGTGACACTAAGTATCGCATTGACTACAATTATTTACAGTTTGTGACCAGTACAGAGCAGATCATTTAGTCTGATGTCAGACAGTTCTGGTCTTTCGTTAATTCCTCGAGGAAGGACTCTGGGATTCCGAATAGAATGAGTTTTAATAATGTAATATATAATAATGAGTCTGATATAGCAGACGCCTTTGCTGCACATTTTAAATCCTGTTATTCTGACCATGGTTCCATTGATGTTGACTTGTGATGTATCTAATATACGGTCTGCGCATAACCTTTTTATGCATATTTTTACAATTGAGGAAATCGAGGATAAAATTGACCCAACTAGATGGCAAAAAACGAGCTGGTTTGGATGGTATTCCTTCTTTATTTTTGAAAAATTGTCGACACTCTGAGCGGCCCTTTGTGTAGTATCTTTCAAAGGTTTTTCAATGCCGGTTTTTGCCCCTTACTCTGGAAGTTGTCTACTCTGATCCCCATTCACAAATCAGGTGATAAGACACAATTATAGAGGTGTTTCAATTGAATCTGTAATACCGAAACTATTTGAATCCATCATTGCGGATGAGATTTCCAATACCTTGAAACACAGTATTGTTGGTGAGCAGCATGGTTTCTGTAGTGGAAGGTCAACAGTCACTAATCTCGCCATTTTTCAATCTTACGTGACGGATGCATTGGAGGCTGGTAAACAAGTTGATATAATATACACTGATGTATCAAAGGCTTTTGACAGTGTGTGTCATACCCTTCTTCTGCAAAAATTGTTTGCAATGGCCATCTGTGGTTGTTATCTTTCGTGGATTCGATCTTACCTGTCTGACAGAAAGCAATTTGTTGGCATTGGTGGTGCTCTATCAGATGAGGTCCTCGTCTTGTCTGGGGTACCACAGGGATCACATATACGTCCCGTTCTCTTCAATCTTTTTATTAATGGTGTTTTGGGTTGTTTTGAGTCATCGAAATGTTTATTGTATGCAGGTGACTTGAAGTTTTTTTCTGAAGTTGTCCATGGTGCCAACACTTTGCAACATGATCTCGACAACTTGACTCGCTGGTGCAGTTCAAACTTGTTGCTTAATGTGGGTAAATGTAAGGTTGTGAGCTATTTTAGGGGCCAGAATCGGATTGTTCATAGCTATACATTTATAACACAGTGTTGGACGTTGTCACTTCAGTTGCAGATCTTGGTGTAATTTTCAAAAATGATTTGTCATTTAATCTGCATATTGATGCTGTGGTTGTAAAATGTTGCAGACTTTTGGGGTTTGTTAAAAGACACACTAAACATATGACTGACACAAGGGCAATCATTAGTTTGTATACATCATTGGTTCGAAGTAATATTAAGTATTGTTGTGTCGTATGGTTTCCATCCTATGCTTGCTACATTAATCGTATTGAAAGGGTACAAAACAAATTTGTTAAGTACCTTCTTTATAAGCATCACTTTCCTTGCCAAGATATTGAGTATGATGTCAGATTGCTTCTTTGTGGTATGGTCAGTCTCAAAGCGTGACATGAGTATCTTTCATTGATGTTTATATATATATATATATATATATATATATATATATATATATATATATATATATATATATATATATATATATATATAAGTTAATTAATGGTCTCATTGACTGTAATGATCTGCTTGAGTTGGCCCTTTTCCATGTTCCACCACGCTCAACTCTGCAACAGCAACTGTTTTTTGAGCGAACACACAGGACCAACTATGGATGTAACAGTTTCATGGACAGATTGTTGCACATAATTATAATGCTAATTTTTCTAATTGTGATATGTTTTATATTGCTATGTCTAGGATGAAAACTGTCTTAAGACAGTGATTTTGTTACTTTGAGTTACTATTATTAATTTTTTTTTGGTTTTACCTTTAAGTACCATTTGGAATTGTTTAATTCTGTAGGTGCAAATTTACATAAATAAATATAGTGTGTCCCACACTAAGCAAAAAAGTAAAAAGTAAATAACTCAAACAATTAAATTAAAAACCAAGCAGAATAACTGTAAGTTAAGCCATATAATATTTTTTTGTGAGGGAGGGCTGGTTTAAATCAACGAAATCTACAATAGATATACCAAAACTTATAACTCACATTTTATACTGTTACATGTTCTTTGTCTGAACTATAATTGAAATTATGTTCAAATACCGATTCTCAAAAATACTCTCCTGTTTTGAGTATTAAACTAAATAGTAGATATCGTAGATACTGAAATATAGTAATTCATTGCCTGTATTTGGGACTCTGAATTGAAATTAACTTAATGTGAAGCTGGATTTTATTGTGCTTGTTAGCTGTTTTGTGGGTTAATTTACCATGCGTAATTACTCTTTCCAGGCCATCAGACCTCCGCCGAGTCCTGGGGTACTGGACGTGCTGTCGCCCGTATTCCACGTGTACGTGGTGGTGGTACCCATCGTTCAGGCCAGGGTGCTTTTGGCAACATGTGCCGTGGAGGTCGCATGTTTGCACCCACCAAACCATGGCGCCGCTGGCACAGACGTGTCAACGTCAATCAGCGCCGTTATGCTCTAGCTTCCGCAGTGGCTGCCAGCGGAGTCCCCGCCCTTGTCATGAGCAAGGGACATGTCATCAACGAAGTGCCAGAACTACCTTTGGTGGTTGCTGATAAAGTACAGGAGTTAAAGAAGACCAAGGAAGCAGTTACATTCTTGAGAAGGATAAAGGCCTGGGCTGACATTAAAAAGGTATGTTTCCTGGATTTTATATTTTTACATAAGTTTGGAACAAAATCTCCAAATTCATTGGTGTATCTTTTTGAATTTATATGATAGCATTAATTTCCACCTGTTCCCTTACTTAAGCTAATCCATTTACTTTTTGATTGATTTGTTTTTTACACTTGCAGGAGAAATTCCAATTACGAATGAATCTATTTACTTATTTATTTATTTAGTTTTGATAAACAGTTGTAGGATGAATTCCAATTGTGAATGATGCAATTGAAAATATATTCACAGCTAGCTGCCCGACAACCAAATCTGGTAATTGAATTTAAACTCACTTCCCATTGTTTGCAAACTTGTTCAATTCCAGTGACAATACAATATTGTGGTACCGCCGAAAAAAATATATGAAACCAAAATAGCAGCCAGAATATTGCAGAATATTTCTTTCGCAACAACCCCCTTTGATAAAGTGTGTGACTTTCGCAATAGAAACTTGCAATCTGTGCCTTCTAAAATTGCTGAAGGTGTGATTAACAAACATAACTAGAGCAGTAACATAGCCCTGATTCTGATGAGTGAGAATATCATTAACTACAGAGAGTAGGACAGTTGATGAGCTATGACCACGTTTAAAGGCAGACTGTTGAGAAGTTTGCCAGCTACCTTAGCGGTCGATCGCAGATGGTGAGACTTGATGATGGAGCTTGCTCTGAGCTCCGCCCAGTATGGGTGGGGGTGCCCCAAGGTTTAATACTTGGTCCAATTCTGTTCAACTTGTTAACCGCTGATGTGAATAGCATTCCTCTACTGTCGACTATTCACTACTTTGCAGACGATATGCAATTATATATTCCTCTTAGTGTATCTAATGCTGATGAAACAGATTGGACGGTTAAATGGAGACCTCCAGAGAGTACAGACGTGGGCGTGGAGCAACAACCTGAGCTTCAATCCTGAGAAGTGCAATGTTCTCATTCTTGGCACCTCCTATAATGTTTAACAGGTCCGCAGTCTTCGACTGTCTGTGTTGCTTGGGTCTGATGCCTTGTCCCATTCGGATAATCCCAGGAATTTGGGATTTATACTGGATGGGAACCTGCAGTTCTCCATACATGTGGACCATCTCTGCCGCTCTGCGTTCTATAGACTGCGACACCTGTATCAGTACCGTGATTGTCTTCCCCAAGATGCACATAAACTTTTGGTGAACTCGCTAATCTTGTCCCTGTTCACATATGCTGATTATGTGTATGGTCCTTGCCTGACTCGTCTGGACGGGTACCGTATCCAGAAGGTGCAGAATTGGTGTGTGAGATTTGTTCTCCACGTACCCCGTTTTGCTCACGTTATGCCGTACATGCGGGCACTGGACTGGCTGAACATGCAAGAAAGGAGACTTGTTCACTATGCCACCTTAGTAATCTAGGTTGTTCGGAAACGGACACCTGATTACCTATACGACTGTGTCAGCCTTCGAGCTGATGTACATGACTCCTGCGAGGTACGAGTTACTTGACTGTTCCTATACATAGAGCTGCAAGTTTTAAAAGATCCTTCTGTTACTTAATATCTTACCTATTCGATTATCTGCATAGAGGGTATAGCTTCCCTTTCAATAAGGGCTGTAAAATATGCTTTGGGACAGAATCTGTTAGCTGGGACACATGAACTTGATATTACCCTGTTTTAATTTTTTTCTGTAGCTGGATATGTTGAAAAACAGTTCGCTGAACATGTCCATTTGTACTGTGAGTGCAATAAATATTATTATTATTATTATTATTATTATTATTATTATTAAATATTATTATAAGAGCATCAAATTAAAGGGCTTCAAGTCTACCTACTCTTGAAGCCATTTTATTTGATGCACACACTTGTCAAAGGCCGTTGACAGGGTCAATCACTCTATTCTTATAAATAGACTTCATTACTTCGGTTTTAGTAACTAATTAATAAAAACACCCGGGTCTTATTTGAGGGGATGGAAACAAAATAATTGTATAATTATCAAATTTTTCTACCTGGTTTTGTTTTATCTGTACATGACTGGGTCTGAAAAGTTAAAATTATTGGTGATTGGGAAGAGCAAAAATCCACGGTGTTTTAAGGGCATAAAATTGTTGGAAGTAAATTACGAAAGCAACAGCAGGGCATGGATGACCAGTGACTTATATAGGAAGTGGCTTCTCGAACAACAGAAAGACAAATTTTGTTATTGTTGACAACTGTCCAGCTCATTCCAAAAATATTAACAGTCTATCCCATATAGATCTTGTGTATTTTCCACCCAACATGACTTCGACTGCAGGAGAAGAATATTGCTTGAAATAATATGTGGACAAACTGTTAAAATTGTAATTCTTGACGAAATTAGAGAACTGAGCACTTGTTGGTCAGTAGATGTCAAGTCAGAAGACATTGCCAATTGTGTCAGAACGGCTGGATTCTTCAGAGCGAAATTTGAATCATGTGAAGCTTAAACTTGTAATGACACGGGTGACATCCCCTTAGGGCAACTGAAGGCTATGTGGAAAATCGCAATGACTACTGGTGAAGAGCTTGACTTTGTTGATTATGTTGATGTTGATGTAGAAATAGCAAGTTACCCATGTGATGATGACACTGTGACAAGTGTTTTGCACCCGACAACATAACAAGACCAAGAAAACAATGGTTCTGAAGATGACAAAAACGAGCCTAACGATCCACCATCCTTGCAGGAGGTTAATCCTCAATTGAAACATTTAAGACAATTTATAGAGCAAAGACAGTGTACCAGAAGACATCTTCAGTAGTTTGAATGTGATGGCAAACATTATTATTAAGGACAAATTCAATCGAAGGGTGGAATGGAATTTTTCAAGAAAATGTAAAAGACATCTTTATTAATTTAAGTGTAGTTTTAGTGGAAACATTTAGTGTCGAGGACAAATTTAATCGCAAATTACAGAGAGAGATAACATACATTTTTAGCAAATTTACAAGAGATATAAAAATATATGGTGAGTTCTTAATAATTCTTGTTTTTTTTTAAGTGTAATGTGACGCAAGTCACCAAAAAATAACGTTTTAAAATTGTATCTGAAATCGTTAAAAAAAAACAAAAAAAAAAAAAACAAAACCAAACGTTCAAAAATGTTTATTTATTTAAGTAGGTGTTCAAATTGTTGACCACCAGCTTCCATACAAAAGTACAAATTTTGTTCAAAACGAGCTCTGACATTCTGGAGCATTTGTGAAGTTATTAGACGGCATTCTTCAACAATGCGTCATCCTAATTCTTTCAGAGACCCCAGTATTGTTGCGAAAATTCTACTCTTTAAATGGCTCCAGAGAAATAAGTCTAAAGGAGTTAAATCCGGTGATCTAGGGGCCACTCAATAGCACCTCTACGTACAATGCATTGCTCTGGAAACTCTCTGTTCAAAAACTTCCTAACACGTTGTGAAAAATGTGGAGGAGCTCCATCTTGTTGAAACACTAATCGATTTTCTTGATAGCGATCATCATTTTCAACAATGTCAATTAGTAGAGGGTAAACGATATCTTCTAGTAGCACCAAATACGTTTCGCCACTCAAATTGCCATCAAGAAAAATTGGTCCAATTAAACGGCCTCCAAAAATGCCAGTCCAGACATTAAATTTCCGTGGAGTTTGAGTGTGGACTTCGTGAAAATGTCTTGGATTATTATCTGCCCAATAACGACAATTATGACGATTGACTGTAGAGTATAATAACAATGTACACTTGTCTGAAGAACATAGATATTGAACAGAAAATCCCTGTTATCAGCTATTCGTGCAGTCATAACTTCACAAAACTCCAGCCGCTGATTAAAATCATCTTCGTTCAGTTGTTGTACAAGATGAATTTTATACGGGTGAAATTTATGATGCTTCAATATTCGCTGAATAGTTCTTCTTTTGATGTTTGAAACAGTGGCCAATTTTCTCGTGCTGAAAGTTGGGTCTGCAGCAATTTGTCCTAAAACTTCAATCTCATTAGTATCATTTTTAGCCGTAAATTCACATTCAGGATCCCGTCTTTTGTTGGCTACTGAACCACTTTGTCGAAATTTTGTAACTAACTCCAAAATGTATTTTCTGTTAACATGTCTGTTCGGATGTCGTTCATTAAACAAATTTGCGGTACGGTTGGCACAGTCATCGTTTTTGAAAAAAAGAGTAATTACTTCAACTCTTTCTTATACAGAATACACCATTGTGAAATTAATTTTCGGTAGTACTATCAAGTATCAAACCGACCGATAAACTGAAATAATAAACCGCATTTCACTCATTCCGATAAGAAATGTTCTGACAGTCAATGTTTTGTTTACAAACCAACAAAACATTGACTATCAGCACATTTGTTATCGGAATGAGTGAAATGCATTTTTGCATCTTCAACTGTGAATAATTTTTAACGAGTTGATAAAACTTCCAAAAAAATTAGTGTGCTGAGTTCAGAAAAGAAAGAGCTTTCAAATTTGTTTCATCACACTGTAAAATTCTTTCCGGAGACTAAGTTTATCGGACAGTTCTAAAACTCAAGTTTTTCAATGAAAAGATAATGCTACATATTAATTTAACGGAATTAAGCATACTTACGTTTTTGATAATGTATGTGTCTTAAAAAAGTTTTTTGTTCTTAATTTTTATTTTCTTCATAAAAACTATTCAGATATGTGTGTCTTTTATTTCAAGTAATATGAAAAATTTACTTTAGGGGCCTGGAAATGTCAGGCAATTTGATTTTTGATTTCTGCCACACTACCAAATAGTTATGTTTCTATTTTTTCACAACCATTTTAAACCTTACTACATCATAATCCTTAAAAGAATTAACAGTTTTATGACACCAGAATGTTGACATTATTTTAGAATAATAAGGTAATACCCACAAATATCTTGCAGGTATACAAAAGCCAGCGCTTCCGTGCTGGTAAAGGTAAAATGCGTAACAGGAGACGCATTCAGAGAAGGGGTCCTCTTATTGTCTTTCACAAAGATAATGGACTACTTCGTGCTTTCCGCAATATTCCCGGTGTTGACCTCGTCAGCATAGAACGACTTAATCTGTTAAAGCTGGCACCAGGTGGTCATGTTGGACGTTTCGTCATCTGGACGGAGTCTGCTTTCAAGATGCTGGATAAATTGTTTGGGAGCTGGAAAACACCGTCTGTTAAAAAGAAGGGCTACAATTTGCCACAGCCTAAAATGTCAAATACTGATTTGTCACGTCTCCTGAAGGCTGATGAAATTAAGAAGGTCCTTAGACCACCACAGTGAGTTTTCTTTTTTATTTATTATTATTTTTTTGTCTTAAGATACCAGTTAATTTTTGCAAGGGTTTCTAGTCAAAAATAAGTATAAAATCAAATGAATTAACTAAAGTTGTGTTTAACCCTTTAACTCGATGAAATATATGTGTATTCGCCTGGTGGGTGCACTGTTTTTGTTTTGTTGCAAAATTTACGACAACCATGCCGAAATCGGCCTCTAATCAGTTTGAACGAAACAGCAATTTATCTCAAAAATGCGCACCAAAACTTGCTCCTGTCCTGAATCGTCCGTTTCAGACATCTTACAATAGAGGCATATTCCCTAGTAACTGGAAAACTGCTCGAGCACAACCCGTCCCCAAGAAAGGATCCAAAGCGCTTCCTAGCAACTACAGGCCTATTTCTCTCCTTTCAGTCATCTCTAAAGTGATGGAAAAGTATATAAACCTCGAATTACTAAAATTTGTTGAAAAACACAGTCTAATCCATGACAGGCAGTATGGATTCCGTCAGCGCAGATCAACTGCCGACCTCTTTCCTTTGTCAGCCATTCTTGGAACAAGTCTATGGAACTACACGGTGAATCCCAGATTGTCGCTCTAGACATATCCAAAGCATTCGACCAGGTCTGGCACGCAGCGCTGCTTAATAAACTTCCGGCCTATGGCCTACCACCAAAACTGTACCTGGACAGCAAATTGCCTCTCCAACCGGAGTATTTCTGTTGTCGTGGATGGCCATTCCTCTAAACTGTATCCAATTAATGCAGGAGTCCCTCAAGGTTCAACTTTAGCCCCTACTTGTTTCTTCTCCATATCAATGACTTCCTCTCTAGTACATCCAAACCAGTTCACAGTTACAGGGACGACAGCACCCTCCACTCCAATATGCAATATTCTAAGCCTGTCTCTTTAGCCCAATTATGAGGATCGCATATTCATGGAGGGTTCTGTCTCTGTGGATCTCCAAATAATATTAGACTGGGGAAGTAGAAATCTTGTACAATTCAACTCCACAGAATCTCACTCCTGCTTTCTATCTCATCAGAGATACACCAGCCCTAGACCCATCACAATGAACAACCAAGTTATTTAAAGTAATGAGTCCTTTTCACCTGTTGGCATTTCTGTGGATCGAAATCTCAACTGGCAGCAACATGTCACATCAATTGCAGAAGCGGCTGCTAAGAAATTAGGTTTCCTCTTCTGGGCTCGCAAATACTTTTCACCAGCTAATCTCTATACTTTATATACTTCACATACTTCACAAATAAGGCCAAACCTCGAATACTGCTTCCACATCTGGGGTACCGCAGTCGCTTCTACACTCGCTATCCTGGACCCAGTTCAGAAGAGAGCTATACGTCACATTGGTGACCCTACCCTCACCCAAAGGCTGCCATCCCTTGCCCACCGACGTGCTGTCGGTGACATCTTTCTCTTTTATAGATATCTGCACGGGCACTGCTCAGAGGAGCTTTCTTCCATAGTTCCTCCACCTGCTGCCCCCAACAGATCTACCAGGGGAACATAGCGAATGCACCCTTTTACTGTCCAGGTCACCAGACAGGACATCTTGTTATGCCCGCTCTTTGGTCCTGAGGACTTCCAATTTGTGGAGTTCCTTGCCGGCACATGTTTTTCCTTCTCCTCTAAACCTTCAAGTCCAGAATTAACAAGTTGCCTCTTTCCTCCTTGTCGACACCCACGGTACGATAGTATTTAGGCTGTAAGCCCTCGTGGTGTGTTGTTGAAATTAAAAAAAAAGTTTCGGTCAGGCAAGCAACTAAATTTTGTCAGTGGTGCGATATATATCATTGCAAAAGAACCTGATTAATAATTGAAATTAAAATAATACTGTCTGCATAAAACAATTACCATAAGTATTTAGCTATTTGGGCACATCAATGACATAAATTTAGAAGTGCAAAGGGGCATACAAAAACAATATAAAATGACAAAAATTTTGCACATACAAGGTTTTCCAATTTAATTCCCAGATAGATGCTGTGTCACTGATATGTTATGTGAAATCATTTATGAGCTATCAAACCACAAATGTTTGGTGACGAGCAGTGACTGCAAAATTTGTGATTTTCTGCTGTATTTATGGGAAAAAGTTGTTGAAAGTACATGTACCTGTAAACCAGCAAAGGTGGACATTTAAATAATGTATTATTTTGAACATAAATGGCATACCATTAGCGTGGTAGCTGGTGTATGAGTCTGTTAGCATCAAATAAGCCACAAAATTTCTATTGTATCTTGCATGGTCAATTGGAAAAAGTTGTCGATGGATGACAAGTAATAATATTGCAAAAATATCATTTAAAAAAGTGATATATGTCCAGAAATGTGCTCACCACTGTCTCATATTGCGTCATGCCGGCTTAAAGGGTTAACTTCGACTATTCATTTAGTTAATAGGACTATTTAAAAGCAAGACTACCAAGCGATGAAATAAGTTATACTTTTTTTATTTGTGTGCTTTTCTCGCAATTTTAGGAAGAAGGTTGTTCGTCGTGTACGTCGCCTCAATCCATTGTCTAATACCAAGGCAATGTTACGTCTCAATCCGTATGCAGCAGTGCTGAAGCGCCAGGCAATTTTAAGTGGTGAAAAACGGAAACTTCAAAAAGAGGAAGCCTTGGCAAAGAAACGTGGTGTAAGTTTTGGATTCATATTCTAATATAAATTTGTATTTTGTTATTTTCACGTGCGAATAATAACCATTTACTTTAGATCACACTCCCAGCTGACAGTCCTGTAATTCGAACTGCCAAGATGCAGAAGGAAAGGAGGGAAAGGATCCTTAAGGCAAAATCGGCCAAGCCGAAGAAAGCAAAAAAGCCAGCAGAAAAGAAGGCTCCTGCTAAAAAATAATCGGGGGGATAATGTATATGTTATGCATCCTGGTTGTTTATAAAATAAAATGTTATAGCTAGTTCATTTTTTTTTAAAAGTAAACTTGTATAAAACTTCCTAAATACAACCGATTATTACTTTATTATTTCTAGCGAATTTTACATGAAACGATTTTTCTTTTTTAGTTTCAGCAGTTAGGAACTTTTTTTGTACAGACTTGACAGTAATTTTAATAAGAATGCAGGTATGTTTTTATTCAGGTATTTATTATATTTTAGTCGGTGTCCCCTTACAATGTAAAAGCGACCAGTGTCTTTTCCAGATATAATAGACGAAACCATAATTTTTAATGGATATTTCACTTTTTCGACTATGCAGTCCTCACAAAACTTCTCACCAGGTCATTCCCGAACAAAAATTTTTTTACCTGCTAGTATTTGGAAAGTTGACTTCTCTGCTAGTATTTGGAAACTTGACTCATCTGAGCAGCAAACCTGAAAAATTAATGCTTCGATGTGTTTTCATTAGTAGGTAATATTGAACAAGCGGGAGGAGACGTCGGGCTTACCACGGGACACGCTCGTCTGGTTCATGGATGGATCCGACAAAGAGCGTGGGACGGGGGCAGGTGTTTATTCGGAAGGACCGAGGGTAAGTCATAGTATTTCCCTCGGAGCCCATGCAATGTATGTCATCCTGCACTGTGTGCGGGAGAATAAGAGGATGGGCTACACCAATAAGCGGATCCTCATAGCCACAGACAGCCAGGCAGCCGTTAATGCCCTAAGTAGCCCAAGGGTAAATCCAGGCTGGTAAGTGAGTGTCGAGACAAGACTAGCGAGCTGGCTGGGTAGAATGAGGTGACCCTCATCTGGGTGCCGGGTCACTCGGGGGTCAAAGGCAATGAAGAAGCTGACAGTCTCGCGAAGAGCGGGTCAGCAGAACCATTTATGGGACCAGAACCGGTTCTGGGCGTGACAAACAGCACTGCCAGGGGAGCCATTAAGTCCTGGGTCAGAAACGAACACAAGGTGTACTGGGCAGACCTTCCAGGGCTCAGACATGGGAAGTCAGTAAATAAGGAACCCAGTTCAAAAAGCTGTGGAGCTCCTAAATCTTAGCAGAGGACAGCTCAGAAACATAACAGGTCTCTTGACGGGACACATGGCCGTCAAGGAAAACCTGCATAAAATGGGGCGGTTAGAGGGGGACCTCGCATGCAGGCTCTGCGACGAGGGGGAGGAATCAGCCCAGCACATCTCGTGCAATTGTAAAGCTCTGGACCGCAAAAGACAACTGATCTACGGTCAGTCTGGACCAGAGACAGAGCAATATAAAACTTCACCCTACCAATCGCTGTGCAGACTAGTTCAATGGGTGGAGTAGAAAAGACTAAGGCTTGCACAATAAGCCAAAGGCTGCAGTGCTATTGGGGCGGCAAATAAGCGGACGAGTCCTGAGAGG
Source organism: Tillus elongatus (assembly GCA_964006375.1). Taxonomy (NCBI): domain Eukaryota; kingdom Metazoa; phylum Arthropoda; class Insecta; order Coleoptera; family Cleridae; genus Tillus; species Tillus elongatus. The sequence goes on from OZ023265.1 coordinate 178,672,057, forward strand.
AAAAATATATTGAACAAGCATTACGTTTTTCCAGTCATCTGATGTCAAATGATGATTCCTATTCCATTCCAGTTGTTTTTTCTTCATGGCTTCTGTTTATTTGGGCTTTCTCGCCTACCTGCAGCATTTGAACCCTTGCTCCACCAAGCGTCTTCGAACTGTCCATTTGGGATAAGTTTGATTCCAGCTTCCTGAACTAACTTGGTCAACACCTTTCTACCCTTTCAGTGAATTTTCTTTTAAAAAAAAATCAATAATGAGATGGTGACTTTTGAATTTTTAAAAAGTTTCTTCAAATAAGTGCAAACTAGAACCCCTAGAACCCATATTCGGGGTCAGTTTCACACTGATAACTCAAAAAATAATGGGCGAATTTCGATCACATTTGGTGAGTACCTCCCTTTTGCAAATGGCTTGAGTAAGTTCGTTAGCCAGGAAAATCGATCTAGTTTTTCCTGGAAAATTTTGTTTTCTTTTGGAAAAATTTTATATCTGGAAATAACAAAGCTAGGGCGACCAAATTTGATACGCATGTTTACACCATTAAAAGTCCACTATGTACCAAAATTTAGACCTGTAAGTTGAAAGAAAAAAAGTTGTAGACATTTAAAGAAAAAAATTTGGGTGCCACTGATGACTAGAAAAACGCACTAAAACTAAATATTTTGTGTGGATAACAAAATCTTTTGTATATTACAGACATAGATTAAGTTTTTACATCGAAAATTTTATAGTTTTTCCTCTTAAAACGTCTAGGTCACGATTTGAAACGTCAAAAAAAGGCAAAGAACCTGAAACAATTACGGATTATGCAGGGAAAATGTCACAAGAAGTGTGTTTTACAAACCCTTAAGTTTCAGCTTCAACTGTCATTGTCATTGTCCCCCTTTTACTAAAATATTTCCAGAAAATTCATTTCAAATAGAACCTTTCTCTAATGCTTTGGCAGTAGTTTTATTCATAGAGTTTCTGGTTTAATACCCTATAATTTTGCGAATTTTCGTAAAAAAATTCACTGTTGAGGAGATCGCGACTTTCAAATGAGCGTGCACTAGGCTCCCTAGAACCCATATCCGGCATCAGTTTCAGTTTGTTCAGTTTCATAATGTTGTAACAGAAAAAGGCGTCGGGATGCTAGGATGTGTAAGAAATAATTCTCTGATTCTTAAATCGCTTTGTCAGGTCTCAAATGTGTCCCACCAACTACTGTCGGCAATATGCATAAGTAAAAGGTCCTGAAATTATACAACACCACCGATACAGAGTTTAAAGTGCCGCTATAGAGTTCCAATTGCGTTGCCTTTGGCGGCATTGACTGTAAACAGGGGTGGCTCCTCAATAAGTGTGCACGCGCAGTACCGTCTGCCATGGAACAAATAATATTTTTGCTATGATATATTTTAATAAGTTTTTATTTACTTTTTTACCTCCTGTATTCAACAAACAAAATTAGTATATCAAGGATCGCAGAGCCTGCAGCCATTAATACAGAATACAGAAAGTGTTAATCGTTGCAGACGTTATATACATCCATATCCATATAAAGCATCGGGCGGCGTGGTGTATTTTTCGGCGCTCTCACGAAATACGATACTCGAGTGCGAAATGATCGCTGAATCTTGATGATCTTCGTCGACAACGACCGAATAAGCAATCTGTTGTGCGCTATAAAATTACACACTTCCAGTTTGTAGTGGACTTTTGGCAGAGCGTGTGTGTGTGTACCTACTACCTAGTAATTTTCGTCTTCGTGTCGGATTGATTTTTAATTAGATCATTTCCTTGTTTACATTTTCTAACAAGACATTATTATTATGATGGTTACTACTTTGGGTTACTTAATAAGTGGACAAAATAATTGTGATATTGTGATTAATTCAGTGAATATTTTAAATTTAATGTATTTTTGAGCAATGACCTTCGAACTATTTTGGAGATTTACATATTTCCAACTTCGAACTATTTTAACATTGCCTAGCGTGAACAATTTTTAATCCGAAGGTTTCGTTCCAGTTACGGTTCGGTTGGAAGCTTGGCTCACCGCTGGATTGCACCTATCCACTATTAGATCACGGCAGTTTGTGCATTCTTATTGAAATGACTAAACGATTGTAAAATGTTTTTTTTTTAAATTTTCATTGAATAATCTTCTGTGCCTAAAGAAAATTTGAAAGGTATACAACATTCTCATGAAGGTAAGTATTGGATTTGCTTTGATTGGTGTAAATTATACCTTTTCTCTGGTTTAAAGCATATAATGATCACTTAAATGTCTTAAAATTCTTTAATTTATTAAGTTTTCATAAATTATTTTTCAGTTTGTTGCCTTGGATATGTATTTGACACTTTTTCATACGTGACATTTTCTCTAACATAATAGCTTTCAAAAAACAATATTTAAAGGACCCATATTTGGCAATAAAAAGAAAGGAGAGGCCAAAAGCTTATTCAAAATTGGATCAATTGACAAGGTGCAGAAGCTACATTGAAATGAAATCAATAGCTGAACGAAGTAGTGGTTGCAGCGACAAGGCGACATCGCCTGTAGACTGTGATGATGGAAACCTGTGCATTGAAGAAACATGTTTTGGATCTGCTATACCGAACAAGGTAAGTTTTGGTACTTTCATTTTGTCTTGTGTTTACAGTGAAGTCTGCCATGTTTTTTTGTGTTTACCGGGTTTGTTTTTAGCAAATTTTCATTAAGAAAAATTCGCTAATAGAGAGGTCACGATAAACAGCTTTTGAAAAAATCTCTTCAAATGAGCGCGAATTTGGGTCAATATTCAACAGTATAAATATAAATATGAAAATCAATATTATTATTGATCTTGCTGTCAACTGTCAAAACCCTCAACTGTCACGTCATTCCTTGGCAGTATTTTCAATGAGAGGAAAAGTACGTCATTTACCTCAGCCAATGAAAAGGCCAAAATTGCCTTTACGCATCTAATGTTGAGAATTTGTGAAAACGCAACCTGGGTGTAAAGCCACCCAGTTGTAGATACTGTCTAATATTTGTTTCTTGTTATCGTAATATATAGTATTTTGTTAAAATCAGAGTGAACTCATTTGAAATACCTCGTTATCTGAAAGTACACAATTCAAATTAGCAGGAAAGTACGTCATTTACCTCAGCCAATGAAAATGCCTTTACGCCCCTAATGTTGAGAATTCGTGAAAACTCAACCCGGGTGTAAAGCCACCCAGCTGTAGAGACTAATATTTGTTTCTGCCAGAAATGCCTTTACACCCCTAATGTTGAGAATTTGTGAAAACACAACCCGGGTGTAAAGCCACCCAGTTGTAGATACTGTCTAATATTTGTTTCTTGTTATCGTAATATATAGTATTTTGTTAAAATCAGAGTGAACTCATTTGAAATACCTCGTTATCTGAAAGTACACAATTCAAATTAGCAGGAAAGTACGTCATTTACCTCAGCCAATGAAAATGCCTTTACGCCCCTAATGTTGAGAATTCGTGAAAACTCAACCCGGGTGTAAAGCCACCCAGCTGTAGAGACTCTAATATTTGTTTCTGCCAGAAATGCCTTTACGCCCCTAATGTTGAGAATTTGTGAAAAGTCAACCCGGGTGTAAAGCCACCCAGTTGTAGAGACTGTCTAATATTTGTTTCTTGTTATCGTAATATATAGTATTCTGTTAAAATCAGAGTGAACTCATTTGAAATATGACGTTATCTGAAAGTACACAATTCAAATTAGCAGGAAAGTACGTCATTTACCTCAGCCAATGTAAACGCCAGAAATGCCTTTACGCCCCTAATGTTGAGAATTTGTGAAAACACAACCCGGGTGTAAAGCCACCCAGTTGTAGAGACTGTCTAATATTTGTTTCTTGTTATCGTAATATATAGTATTTTGTTAAAATCAGAGTGAACTCATTTGAAATGCTACGTTATCTGAAAGTACGCAATTCAAATTAGCAGGAAAGTACAGCCAACGAAAATGCCAGAAATGCCTTTACACCCCTAATGTTGAGAATTTGGGAAAACACAACCCGGGTGTAAAGCCACCCAGTTGTAGAGACTGTCTAATATTTGTTTTTAGTTATCGTAATATATAGTATTTTGTTGAAATCAGAGTGAACTCATTTGAAATATGACGTTATCTGAAAGTACGCAATTCAAATTAGCAGGAAAGTACAGCCAACGAAAATGCCAGAAATGCCTTTACACCCCTAATGTTGAGAATTTGTGAAAACGCAACCCGGGTGTAAAGCCACCCAGTTGTAAAGACTGTCTAATATTTGTTTCTTGTTATCGTAATATATAGTATTTTGTTAAAATCAGAGTGAACTCATTTGAAATACGACGTTATCTGAAAGTACGCAATTCAAATTAGCAGGAAAGTACAGCCAACGAAAATGCCAGAAATGCCTTTACACCCCTAATGTTGAGAATTTGTGAAAACGCAACCCGGGTGTAAAGCCACCCAGTTGTAGAGACTGTCTAATATTTGTTTCTTGTTATCGTAATATATAGATGTATGTATATAATGTAGGTATGTATCCAAGCGATAACTCAAAAAAGACTAAACTGATCTCAATCGAACTTGGCAAAAATCTTGTTTGGGTGAAAACCAAGGTCGAGTTTGTTAATCAGCCTTTATGCTGAAGTTTTTCCGGTGGAAAATCGGGGAAAACTTTTTGAAAACACTATATTTGTGTATCAGAGTAACTGGAATGAGACTTTACATGTGACTAGAAATAGTGCAAATAAACCTATGTTGTGAATTTCAAGTCATTTGGTACACATTTGGACACTGGAAACTGTCCACCGCCTGTATTATACGATGATGGGCAAGTCTAATGATGAAAACTTAAGAGCACTGGGTTATGATTACCTGTGATTACTTGTTGACATTACTTCTGATTATTTTCTTTGAAAGCTTTTAACCGTAAGTTGACTTTTCTGGCAATTGGTAAATAGTAATTTTTTTTTCCAGGTGTTCTGTGTAGCATATTCATTTATAACTGGATTGCCTGTACAAGTAAGTCTTTTGCTTTTTTGCTAATAAAACTATTTTGTAGTTTTAGTCTTTAATGTAGTGTATATTTTGCTGTTGCTTTAAAGTAGAATGATGAATTTTTATCTTGGTCTGTGTTTCTGATGCCATGATTACACTTTAAGTGTCTGACATTCTTTTATGTAAATGTTATGGTTTAAAATCATGTTACTTTCTTTTAATAAGCAATTTTTTTCATTTTAGTTTTATCGTTTCTGCAAGTCAAAATGGAAGATCCTAAAAAGTATTAATTTATTTTGGGGGATGTGCCAGTTTCAATTTGACATCTTTATTCATTAGAAGTATGAAAAATGGAAATGAAAATGAAAAATCTCCAGAAGGTGATTATTACCAATATTTTTTTTTAGAGGTTTAGTTAGTCTTTTAGTCAGCGGGTGAATTTGTTCTGTTAATTATCGTGCAATGTTACATATGTTCCACGATCTTTAAAATAAATTGATCACATTAGTAAAGTTAGGAAATATTTTTCCTGCTGGTTCATAGTTTAAATGTGTTACCATTGCTGTTATATGGAAGTCTCATTACCTGTTTAAATCAAGCAGTTTTTATATCTATTTCAATTTTAGAATTTAAAATACATTTTATTACGAAATACATTCCACCTAGTTCAGAAGTTGCTATATATGAACATCATTGTTATTCAGTCGATCGTGTTTTGTTTGATCATCCCAATTCTGAGGTCGTAGTCTGTGGGGACTACAACCTCCCAAACGTTACCTGGACAAGCAGTGTTGAGAGTGCTCCAGTTGTTAGTGGTTACAGTCCATCAGCCTCATTTGTTTCAAACTGTTTTGGCTTTTGGGGCTTGTTCCAAAAAAAATTTGTACTTAATGAATTGAATATATCTTTAGATGTAGTTTTTAGTAATATAGATAACATATGTGTTGGTGCGTCCTTGGATCCGATTTTTCCGGGACATTTCTTTTTCACTTGAGACTCCTCCAGCTGAACCCTATGAAGAGTATTTTTATGACTTTCGTAATGCCGATTATTATGCCATGAATTATTTTCTTTCCGAGTTTGACTGGGAATATCTTGAGTCATTGGAGATAAATGATGCTGTGAAATGCTTTTATGACGTTGTGTTTAATGCTGTGGATCGGTTTGTTCCAGTTAAGAGATGTAAAAAAATCATGTTTCCCTCCTTGGTTTAGTGTCGAGCTTAGAGGCATGATAACTGAGAAGAAGAGGGTACACAGTCAATATAAGATATATGGTAGAATAGATGATTATATTAGGTTTTCTGGTCTCCGGGAGGAATGTAGGAATCTTCGTGATACCTGTTACAGAAATTTTATTGCTTATACTGAGAATAATTTTGAAAACAATCCGGGTTCTTTCTGGTCTTATATTAATAAGTTGAGGATGGTTCATGATCTTCCTGAGGCTATGTATTATGATGATGTTAGGAGTGATTCTTTGCATGATTCAGTGGGTCTTTTTGCTAGTTTTTTCTCATCTGTGTATGAGGGTCAAGCTGGGAGTGTTCGTCCCGATCCTCTTTTGCGTGAGTCTGTAAATATGACTGTGCCTAGTGTTACTTCTGCTGATATCATTGATCGTATCTGTGGTTTGAAAGATAAATTTACTTACGGTCCAGATGGAATCCCTCCCATCTGTTAAAATCTTGTGCCTTCACCTTGGCAATTCCACTGAAGATTCTCTTTAACAGGTCTTTGTTGTCTGGTGAGTTTCCACATGTTTGGAAACATTCTTATTTGATGCCCGTTCATAAGCAGGGACCAAAGCATTTGGTTACTAATTATAGAGCTGTTTGTATTCAGTCAGAGATACCTAAACTACTTGACTTTTTTGTCTCTAGACATATAACTTGGGAATGCAGACATGTTTTCATCGAACAGCAGCATGGTTTTCTTAAAGGAAGATCTACAACAACCAACCTTCTTCTTTACCAGAATGAATTGGACACAGCTTTGGAGGATAGGTTACAGGTTGATTCGGTGTATACAGATTTCTCCAAGGCGTTTGATCAGGTTAATCACGCCTTATTATTGTCAAAACTTGCATTGTTGGGTTTTAATGCCAATTTGTTGTCTTGGGTGCGCAGCTTCCTTACAGGTAGGTCCCAGAGTGTAAAGATCAGAAACTTCATTTCTGATAGTATTACTGTTTCTTCAGGAGTTCCTCAGGGTTCACATTGTGGACCAGTCCTCTTTAATATTTTTATCAATGATGCCATACATTCACTTAAGCATAGTCAGATTTTGATGTTTGCTGATGATATCAAAATTTTCAAGATTGTTCGTTCCAGACAGGAAGCTTATTTTTACAGTAAGACTTAAATCGTTTTGCTCAGTGGTGTGGTGACAATCTTCTGACTCTGAATGTTGATCAGTGTTTCTGCATTACATTCACTAGAGCTCAGTTTCCCACTGACTGTACTTCATAGGCTCTAACACTTTACAGAGGAAGGAAATGATTAAAGACTTGGGCATTGTATTGGATAGGGAATTATCTTTTAAGGTTCACATAGAATACATATTATCTAAAGCATATAAAATGTTAGGATTTATTCATAGATCAACTCTGGATTTTTCATGCAATAGCTTGAGAAGGCTGTATTGTGGTCTGGTTCGCTCTTTGTTGGAATGCTCTTCTGTAGTCTGGAGTCCGAATTACAATATTTATATCAATCAGATTGAGGCCATACAAAATAGATTCTTGAGAATTTGTGCTTACAGAATGGGCTTGCAGAGAAATGATCTTAACTTTTCTTATTTGCGGAATCAGCTTCACTTGCAGGCACTCAGTGGTAGAAGGATTGTCAGTGATGTTTGTTTTCTGCATAAATTATTAGTGAATAAAATTGATAGTCCTTCTTTGCTTGAGTTAGTCTCTCTAAGGATTCCGGATCGCACGAGAGCAAGGGAGGTTTTCGTGGTTCCCTTCCATCGAACCAATTATGGCTTTTTCAGTCCAATGTCGAGAGTAGCGAGAGCTGCAAATGAGTATTCGGAGCTCTTGGATATGTTTAATGATTCTGACCGTTCAATTAGAGGCATTTTGAGAGGTGTTATTGATTGAATTGTCATATTGGTTATGTTTTTACTTTTTTGTTATGTTATGATATTGAGATAGGTTATTTAGGACTAATGTAGTTTTAGATGTTATTATTATTGTAAATGGTTGATCCGTTGAATAAATAAAAAATAAAAATAAATAAATAAAACACGGCAAAGCGTCTACACCCTGTATTACACCATGACGGGTAACTTTTATGATGAAATCTCTATAGAGCACTGGGTTATGATTACCTGTGATTACTTGTTGACATTGCTTCTGATTATTTTCTTTTAAAGCTTTTAAATGTAAGTTGACTTTTCTGGTAGTTACTAATTAGTATTTTTTTTCAGGTGTCAGGTATAGCATATTCATTTATAACTGGATTGTCTGTACAAGTAAGTCTTTTGCTTTTTGCTAATAAAACTTATTTTAGTTTTAGTAATGATGTGGTATATATTTTATTGTGGATTTAAAGCAGAGTGATGCATTTTTATCTTGGTCTGTGTTTCTGATGATATGATTACACTTTCAATGTCTGACTTATTCTTTTATATAAATGTTATCATTTAAAATTATGTTACTTTTTCTTAACAAGCGATTTTTCTTTTCATTTTAGTTTCATCTTTTCTGCTGCAAGTCAAAATACAAGATCCTAAAAGGAATTATTTTTTTTTTGGCGATGTGTCCGTTTTAATTTTACACCTTTGTTCATTGGAAGGATGAAAAATGGAGATAAAAAAATCCCCAAAAGGTAATTATGGCCAGTTTGTTTTTCTGTGATGTGTTAATTATCTTGCAATGTTACATATGTTTTATGATGTTTTAAACAAGTGATCTTGATTCATAATTATTTCAATTATTTTTTTTTTTTACATCGCCTATATTTTTGATAAATGCCTGGATATAAATGTAGATAAGATTAGATTTATTGTGAGTGGGCTATTCCAGTACCTCCACCGCGACGTTAGGTCTATTGTGGCTCACGTCTAATTATTTAAATTTCACCCATCAATTCCACCACCCTGTGGAAATCGGTCTTTTCTTGAGGGTGAAAGTTTGTTTGGCAGGTGTACTGCCATTTTAGTGAAGTCGCTTGCCCGTTTTGAAGCTCAAAGAGAGATAACCTCTCTCCGAGTTCGTCTGGACCCAACATTCGTCAGTGTTTGCCTCGATGCAGTATCATGAAGTCCTGCTCTCGAGCAGCATCCAATGTCCAGTTGTAATTCATCCCTAGAGATCATCTAAACCCGACACCCAACAGTGTTAGACTCAAGGCAACATCCCATCGAGTCCCGCTCCCAAGCATTACCCACGCGAGGCCCTCCGTCCTTTTCGTAGCACACAGTGGGAGCCCAAAGTCCGGGTGTTTACCACTCATCAAAGATCACAGCGAGAGCCACCTGGTCAAGACCCCTGCCAGTGTTTGACTCCGATTAGTCGCCTCTTGCGACAGGCAGGAGTTACCTTGGGCCTATTCTTTTAGTTAGTCCCCCGGACCCACAGGGGACGATATAAATGTAACTAATTGTATTTGGAATTTCTACATGTATGATGTAAGCAAAGTTTTAGCAGATCGCCGTTCCGAATGGAAGTAGTTTTACATGTAGGTATTCATAATTTATTTATTTTATTTATTTATTTAATTAAACAACTGAAACAGGCAGGAGCCCAGTTACATGGATTTATATAAGAACTAAGAAACTAAGAGAAATTAAAAACTATAGATTAAAACTAAAAAAAATAACAAAAAATTAGTAAGATGTGGTGTCCCCACGAAGCAGGGATTCTCTAGAGGCTGCGGAAAATGACCCAACATTAGCATGACTAAATATGTCAGTATTAGAAGAATTATATTCTGCACACATAGAATACAAGGGCGATTTCAAAAGCAGATTAGTTCTGGAAATCAGAAGTAAAAAAGTATGAGTAGAATGAGTCTGGCAGCTGGGAGAGAAGTTCAGGTGCATCAATAATTCCGTGAATAAGCCTAAATAAAAAACACTGATCTGAAAGAGTTCTCCTGAAAAGCAGATTAGTTCTGGAAATCAGAAGTAAAAAAGTATGAGTAGAATGAGACTGACAGCTGAGGAGGGGAGAGCGAAAAGGCACCTGGGAGAGAAGTTCAGGTGCATCAATGATTCCGTGAATAAGCTTAAATAAAAAACACTGACCTGAAAGAGTTCTCCTGAAAAGCAGATTAGTTCTGGAAATCAGAAGTAAAAAAGTATGAGTAGAATGAGTCTGACAGCTGTGGAGAGGAGAGCGAAAAGGCACCTGGGAGAGAAGTTCAGGTGCATCAATGATTCCCTGAATAAGCTGAAATAAAAAACACTGACCTGAAAGAGTTCTCCTGAAAAGCAGATTAGTTCTGGAAATCAGAAGTAAAAAAGTATGAGTAGAATGAGTCTGACAGCTGTGGAGAGGAGAGCGAAAAGGCACCTGGGAGAGAAGTTCAGGTGCATCAATGATTCCGTGAATAAGCTTAAATAAAAAACACTGACCTGAAAGAGTTCTCCTGAAAAGCAGATTAGTTCTGGAAATCAGAAGTAAAAAAGTATGAGTAGAATGAGTCTGACAGCTGTGGAGAGGAGAGCGAAAAGGCACCTGGGAGAGAAGTTCAGGTGCATCAATGATTCCGTGAATAAGCTTAAATAAAAAACACTGACCTGAAAGAGTTCTCCTGAAAAGCAGGTTAGTTCTGGAAGTAAAAAAGTATGAGTAGAATGAGTCTGACAGCTGTGGAGAGGAGAGCGAAAAGGCAGCTGGGAGAGAAGTTCAGGTGCATCAATAATTCCGTGAATAAGCTTAAATAAAAAAACTGACCTGAAAGAGTTCTCCTGAAAAGCAGGTTAGTTCTGGAAATCAGAAGTAAACAAGTATGAGTAGAATGAGTCTGACAGCTGTGGAGAGGAGAGCGAAAAGGCAGCTGGGAGAGAAGTTCAGGTGCATCAATAATTCCGTGAATAAGCTTAAATAAAAACACTGACCTGAAAGAGTTCTCCTGAAAAGCAGGTTAGTTCTGGAAATCAGAAGTAAACAAGTATGAGTAGAATGAGTCTGACAGCTGTGGAGAGGAGAGCGAAAAGGCAGCTGGGAGAGAAGTTCAGGTGCATCAATAATTCCGTGAATAAGCTTAAATAAAAACACTGACCTGAAAGAGTTCTCCTGAGAAGCAGATTAGTTCTGGAAATCAGAAGTAAAAAAGTATGAGTAGAATGAGTCTTGACAGCTGTGGAGAGGAGAGTGGAAAGGCAGCTGGGAGAGAAGTTCAGGTGCATCAATGATTCCGTGAATAAGCTTAAATAAAAAAACACTGACCTGAAAGAGTTCTCCTGTCAGCAAGCGACATAAAACCGAATCTAGTGAGTAACAAATTGTAAGATATGCCTCTTTGAGGATAAACTTTGTCAACAAAATAAGACAAATATTTCAGAAACCTATGCTGGACAGATTCTAGAAGCGTAATGTGGCAGGAATAGAAGGGAATCCAGTACAAGCTGGCATATTCAACATGAGAACGGAGAAACGCATTATATAGACAGATAAGAGTTTCAGTAGATTAAAAATTCCCAGCACTTCTAACAACAAACCCTAGGCTTTTCATAGAAGTTCTAAGGATACTGTTTAGATGTAAATTAAACTTCCAAGTGTGGATCCATGATCAAACCCAAGTCAGTAATATTAGACACACGTCTAAGACTTTCACCATTGGCCTTATAAGTGAAAACCTGCAAGTGATGTTTATTGGAAAAAGACAAAACACTACATTTAGAAGGATTTAGAGGTAACTTATTTATGTCACACCATTCCGAAATCCTATCAAGGTTGTGCTGTATGGCCTGACAGTTGACAAGAGAATTGATATTTAGAAAAAATTTTAGGTCATCAGCATACAATAAATGAGGAACAGAAAACAGAATCCAAATCATTAATAAAAACGTTGAAGAGAAGGGGATCTAGTACAGATCCTTGTGGGACACCAGAAGAAGCATGAAACAGGTCAGAAGAACAACCAGCATACCAGAGATAATGATACCTATTAAGGAGGTATGATCTAAACAAGGATATAAGACCATTGGAAAATAATACCAAATACGAAATAGGAAATACTTTAATTAGATATACGGGTATGATGCAGATATCCGGGTAGGTCTACACCCATACTAGAATCGTGTGCTGCTGATTATAGATGCTAGATGCCTGTAAACAAGTGGATACTAAGTAACCATTACTTTTCTAAATAAGTATTCGTTACTTCAGGTATTTCAAAGTACCGAATACAAAGTATTGCTTACTGTATTGCCCACCCATCACTAAATTTTCGTCTCGAAATCTACATAGACTATCGAATTGGTAAACTCATAGTTAATAAATTCCATTTAAATATTATAACAGGCGATTGAGAAGTATCCATTTCTTTCGCCCATAAGAAAAGCATGGTGTGTAATTCGGTTTCTTGCGCTATGAATCCCGTTTGAAATTTCGGCTTCAAAAAAATCGTTACTAATATGGTCCATTGAATGAGTGTGCTTTGTCCTTTGGATGACAAGGCAAACTGTCTGCACCCTGTATTATACAATGATGGGCAAGCTTTATGATGAAATCTCTATAGAGCACTGGGTTATGATTACCTGTGATTACTTGTTGACATTACTTCTGATTATTTTCTTTGAAAGCTTTTAAACGTTAGTTGACTTTTCTGGCAATTACTAATAGTATATATTTTTTTTAGATGTTTGGTGTAGCATGTTCATTTATAACTGGATTGTGTGTACAAGTAAGTCTTTTGCTTTTTGCTAATAAAACTATTGTTGTAGTTTTAGTTTTTAATTTAGTGTATATTTTGCTGTTGCTTTAAAGTAGAATGATGAATTTTTATCTTGGTCTGTGTTTCTGATGCTATGATTACACTTTAAATGTCTGACATTGTTCGTTTATATCAATGTTATACTTTAAAATCCGGTTACTTTCTTTTAATAAGCGTTTTTTTTTTTCATTTTAGTGAATTTTCGTAGAAAAAATTCACTAATGGGGAGATCCCGACTTTTGAATTTTGAAAAAATTTTTGCAAATGAGCGCGAACTAGGACCCCTAGAACCCATATCCGGGGTCAGTTTCAATTTTTATATGTTTATATATATATATATATATATATATATATATATATATATATATATATATATATATATATATATATATATATATATATATATATATATATATATATATATATATATATATATATATATATATATATATATATATATATATATATATATATATATATATATATATATATATATATATATATATATATGTATCACACCGATAACTCAAAAAATAATGGGCCGATTTTGATAAAATTTGGCATGTACTTTTCTTTTGTTAATAGCTTGGATAAGTTCGTTAGTCAGGAAAATCGGACGAGGTTTTCCGGGAAAATTTTGAGTTTTCATTCGAAAAAAATTCATATCTCAAAAAGTAATAAGCCGATTTTAATAAAATTTGGCACATACCTTCCTTTTGTAAATGGCTTTGCCATGTTTGTTAGTCAAGAAAATCGGACGAGGTTTTCCGGGAAAATTTTGAGTTTTCATTTGAAAAAAATTCATATCTCAAAAAGTAATAAGCCGATTTTAATAAAATTTGGCATGTACCTTCCTTTTGTAAATGGCTTTGACAAGTTTGTTAGTAAAGAAAATCGGACGAGGTTTTCCGGGAAAATTTGGAGTTTTCATTTGAAAAAAATTCATGTCTCAAAAAGTAATAAGCCGATTTTAATAAAATTTGGCATGTACCTTCCTTTTGTAAATGGCTTTGACAAGTTCGTTATTTATAAAAATTGGACGAGGTTTTCCGGGAAAATTTTGAGTTTTAATTTGAAAAATTTTTTTATCTTAAAAAATATAAAATCTATGATAACCAAATTTGGTAGGTAGGTTTACGATATAAAAAGTAAACTATACACCAAAATTTAGATTTCTATGTTACAAGAAAAAAAAGTTATAATAAAATATTTTGTGCCAGATCATTTCTATGAAAATTCACTACCATAACGCACTTGCTGCGTCCAGGCTTTTAGTTTCATACTTTCTGCTGCAAGTCAAAATGGAAGATCCTAAAAAGTATTAATTTATTTTGGGGGATGTGCCAGTTTCAGTTTGACATCTTTGTTCATTAGAAGCATGAAAAATTGTAATGAAACAATCTCCAGAAGGTAATTATTATCAGTAATTTTTTTTTGGAGGTTTTGTTAATTTTTTAGTCAGCGGGTGAATTTGTTCCGTTAATTATTGTGCAATGTTACATATATTCCACGATCTTAGCACCTCGGTGGTTCAGGGGTAAGAACGTGTGCCTCTGAACCGAAGGGTACTGAGTTCGATCCTGGGGTACTCCTTTCACTTTTTCAGTACAAACTGTAACATTAACATCAAACGAGGTTCTGGCATTGTATTTAAGCAAGTTAAATGTCTGCACGTTCCGCCCTTCGGAGGGGGCGTAAAGCCGTCGGTCCCCTGTTCATGCGATGGTGGGCACGATAAAGATCCCTACCCTCCTTACAGAAAGGCAGGGGTTCGGCAAAATTTCCAGGATAGTGAGGTGAAACTGCTCCCTGGCGTCGGTGATTGGCCATAGTCGCGGAAATAGGCCGACGTTAAAGTAACAAAACACACAACACACACATTCCACGATCTTTTAAATAAATTGACCGCATTAGTAAAGTTAGGAAATATTTTTCCTGCTGGTTATTTATTTATTATTTAATATTATTGGCTGCGGCATCTCAGGCCATTAGCACATTCATTTCCCATCATTCAATATTTTTACAAATTTTCCAAAGTCAACTTGGCTCGCCCAGGAATCGAACCTGGGACCTCTCGCTTAGCAGACTGGCACCTAGTAACCTGCGCCACGAGGGCGTTTTTCCTGCTGGTTCAGAGTTTAACTGTGTTACCATTGCTGTTATATGGGAGGTCTCATCATCTGTTTAAATCAAGCAGTTTTTATATCTACTGGAAAATTTTCAATTTTAGAATTTAAAATACAGTTTATTACGAAATATTGAATATTGAAATTAATAATGCATGACTGTGTGAGGTACCTCTATGATCATTGGTTGACACTTTGACTATCTATCTACGAATAGACCAGGCATCACCCAATGCGATACGTTGTAATGTTTGAAACCAACATTGAATAAAATGTTTGTTTACATGGTCCTCGATACCATAGGCGTCTCGAGAAATAGGATTGAAATTTTCATAAATACGATTAAAATAATAAAATAAAATTAAAAAGATGTTTAACTACCCATACATTCAGTGAGTGGCGAACGTGTCGCCACCTAGTTCGGAACCAAGTACTATGTTGTCACGCCCGCTCCAAATAATACAGAGTATTAAAAATAGAGACGGTATACAACTAACTAACAATTTAAAAAATTGTTAGCCCTGGCCCATTTCTACCCCAATATAGGGACAAAGTATGTAAGACTAGATGCATTCTCGCAACAATTAGAACCGTAGACCGGTTTCGCTCTCATTAGAGCTCTTCAGTACGGCATACTAATTGCAGCAAAAATGCACCAAAAATAACACGGCTATCGTATAGCCAGTCTTAAAACACTAAGTGAGTGGCGAACGTGTCGCCACCTAGTTCGGAACCAAGTACTATGTTGTCACGCCCGCTCCAAATAATACAGAGTATTAAAAATAGAGACGGTATACAACTAACTAACAATTTAAAAAATTGTTAGCCCTGGCCCATTTCTACCCCAATATAGGGACAAAGTATGTAAGACTAGATGCATTCTCGCAACAATTAGAACCGTAGACCGGTTTCGCTCTCATTAGAGCTCTTCAGTACGGCATACTAATTGCAGCAAAAATGCACCAAAAATAACACGGCTATCGTATAGCCAGTCTTAAAACACTAAGTGAGTGGCGAACGTGTCGCCACCTAGTTCGGAACCAAGTACTATGTTGTCACGCCCGCTCCAAATAATACAGAGTATTAAAAATAGAGACGGTATACAACTAACTAACAATTTAAAAAATTGTTAGCCCTGGCCCATTTCTACCCCAATATAGGGACAAAGTATGTAAGACTAGATGCATTCTCGCAACAATTAGAACCGTAGACCGGTTTCGCTCTCATTAGAGCTCTTCAGTACGGCATACTAATTGCAGCAAAAATGCACCAAAAATAACACGGCTATCGTATAGCCAGTCTTAAAACACTAAGTGAGTGGCGAACGTGTCGCCACCTAGTTCGGAACCAAGTACTATGTTGTCACGCCCGCTCCAAATAATACAGAGTATTAAAAATAGAGACGGTATACAACTAACTAACAATTTAAAAAAAAAAATGGGCCAGGGCTAACAATTTTTTAAATTGTTAGTTAGTTGTATACCGTCTCTATTTTTAATACTCTGTATTATTTGGAGCGGGCGTGACAACATAGTACTTGGTTCCGAACTAGGTGGCGACACGTTCGCCACTCACTTAGTGTTTTAAGACTGGCTATACGATAGCCGTGTTATTTTTGGTGCATTTTTGCTGCAATTAGTATGCCGTACTGAAGAGCTCTAATGAGAGCGAAACCGGTCTACGGTTCTAATTGTTGCGAGAATGCATCTAGTCTTACATACCCATACATTATTTAAGTATACTATTAACTAAAAAGTCTGGACGCAGCAAGTGCGTTATGGTAGTGAATTTTTATAGAAATGATTTCTCGAATAAAATGTTCGAAAGTCTTAATGTTGCAATGTTGTGACCTCGTCACAAGCGATTTTTTTCTATGCAAATTCAGTAAAATGTGTTTTCAACAAAAATTTAAGAAAAAACCTTGCAGCTCTACCAGTTTTTCTAGAAATGACCACCTGATTTGTCTGCTGCCATGTTTTATAGATCTACAACTTACCGGATAATTTCTTATTAATTACATCATGTGGCAAGCATTTAGGAAAATATATACATTTTCATTGGTTACAGGATGCGACAAATAAGCCTTTAAACCTCCTTAAATAAATGTATCTAAATTTGCTCCCAAACATTAAACCATGCTTATATTTGCAGCTGCTCCATCAAAACTTACGGAAGTAACGACTATTCCGCTTGATCGATAAAACTTAAAGCCCGATTAAATAAAATGCTTGCTTTTTCTTCACGAGAAATGCCAGCTAGGAAGAAATAACCCACTGGAACTTTCGAGTGGCCATTTAAAGCAACTCATAAGAAAAGCACAACTTCTTTAGCCACTGGAAGCTCGTTTGAATTATTCATATCTACGCCAATATCTACGTTACCACAAAACTTTTTTTCTGTGCACTCAACTTGACGTCTTATGAACATCTCGTCAATGACTAGGTATTTAACAAAATATTTTGTGACCTTTTTCAGCTGCTTCTCGTATTTTTGAATCCAAAACCGCTAATGCTTCTTTGCATAATCCAAGAACAATTTAGAAATAGTTCGAGGATGTGGCAAAGATTTCGAACGTAATTATAAGGTTTGTTTGAATAAAAATTTAGGGTAATAGCAAACAACCTTACGTTTGGTAAATAGTTCCGTTGTGGACATTTTAAAAGCTGTTTAATCAGATCTATTTGTGTGGGTAAGGAGGCCTAAAATATTACAAGCAATGATATAAATTCAATAACACTCAAAAGTGAGACGTTCAGGGATGTTTTTCGTAAAAGCAATACGACTTTTAAAATTTTCAATCAGCGATTTTTGGTGACAAACTCTTAAGACGTCTTTTCTGTTGGCGCAATATATTTATTTTCCTCTTTTGTTTTTAGTGAATTTTCTTTAAAAAAAATCACTAATGAGATCCCGACTTTTGAATTTTGAAAAAAATTCTTCAAATGAGCGCTAATTAGGCCCCCCAGAACACATATCCGGGGTCAGTTACAATTTTTATATGTTTATTTATATATATATATATATATATATATATATATATATATATATATATATATATATATATATATATATATATATATCAGGATTTATAACACGGCATTTCTGTACTATACAAGGAAAAAGGGTTAAGGGCAAAGCCGCAAGGAGACAACCGTATACACGTGTTTCAAGCTTATTAGCCATCATCAATACGGTATAGCTAGATGAATATATATATATATATATATATATATATATATATATATATATATATATATATATATATATATATAAATGTATATATATATATATATATATATATATATATATATATATATATATATATATATATATAAATGGCTTGGATAAGTTAGTTAGTCAGGAAAATCGGCCCAGGTTTTTCCGGAAAATTTTGGGTTTTCTTTCAAAAAAAATTATATCTCCGGAATTAACAAAGTAAGAGCAACCAAATTTGGTTCGCTGGTTTATATCGTTATAGGTGAGCTGCCTACCAAAATTTAGCTCTGTAGGTCAAAATAGAAAAAAGTTATGGGCATTTAAAGAAAATAAATTGGGGTTTACCTCAAAACGTCAAAGTGACAATTTAAAATGTCAAAATTCTCAACATTTAGGCAAAGAACTTGAATCTAATACGGGCTAGGGAAAGAAAATATCTCAAGAAGAATGTTTTACAAACCCTGAAGACTTAGTTTCAACCGTCATTGTCCTTCATTTACTAAAATATTTCCAGACAATTCAATTCAAATAGACCCTTTCTCTGATGCTTGGCAGTAGCCTTAGCTATAGAGTTTATTGTATGGTATATAATTTTTGTCGAATTTTTGTAAAAAATCAATAAAGCTTAATATATCCGTTATTATACAAAATATGAAACAATATTGTATACATTAATTATAGGGTGTGTTGAGCTACATCTTAAAAAATTATTTCTACAATCACAGGGTGGCCCATAAGTCGTTGGTGATACAAATAATTTTTTTTTAGTTGAAAACGCCTTATGTTTTTGCATTTTCCATCGAAATATAATGTATGTTTGTAAGTTAAGAAATTCTGGATGCAGCAAGTGCGTTATGGCAGCGAATTTTGATTAAATGCTTCATATTTGAAAAGATCAATTTGCTATTAACCTATAACGTTGACCAAGAAACGGATTTTTTCGGTTACACTTTAAGTTTACTTTCGAAAATTTTTGTACGTTTTCAAACAATAAAGTTATTTTGATGAAACATGGCACATTGTTTTTACTATATATGTTATCCTGGTAATCAAATTTGATCGCTACTTTCTGAAAAAAAAAACACATATATTTGCTATTAAAAACATTTTTATGAAAATTCACTACCATAACGCACTTGCTGCGTCCCGAACTTTTTTATTACTCGTTTAGCAATAGACCATTTTTAAAGATGTTTTTGGAGTTCCTGATAAACTGGAAATATCTACAAAATAACGATTTCTTTTTCCTAAAAAAATGGACGATATTTGATAAGTTTTCAGTGAACGGAGTATAATTTTTAGTGAATTTTCTTAAAAAAAATTCACTAATGAGGAGATCTCGACTTTTGAATTTTGAAAAAATTTCTTCAAATGAGCGCTATTTAGGACCCCTGGAACCCAAATCTGAGGTCGGTTTCAGACTTTATATGTTTATATATATATATATATATATATATATATATATATATATATATATATATATATATATATATATATATATATATATATATATATATTTATGTGTCACACCTATAACTAAAAAAATAATGGACCGATTTTGATAAAATTTGGTGAGTACCTTCCTTTCGCGAGTGGCTTGGATAAGTTCGTTAGCCAGGAAAATCCGCCGAGGTTTTCCCGGAAAATTTTGTGTTTTCTTTCGAAAAAAATCGAAAAAAATTTATATCTCCGGAATTAACAAAGTAAGGGCAACGAAATTTGGTACACGGGTTTATATCGTTATATATAAGCTACCTACCAAAATAGCGCTGTCCGTTAAAGGACAAAAAAGTTACAGGCATTTAAAGAAAAATAAATTTGGGTTTTCCTCAAAACGTCAAAGTCGCGATTTTAAACGTCAAAATTGTTAATATTTAGGCAATGAACCTAAAATTAATATGATCTATGGAAGGAAAATGTCTCAAGAATAATGTTTTACAAAGCCTTAACTCTTAGTTTCAATCGTCATTGTCCTTCATTTTACTAAAATATTCCCAGAAAATTCATTCCAATACTTTAGCAGTAGTGTTGGCTATAGAGTTTATCGTTTAATGGTCAATATCATTTTTGTCGAATTATCGTAAAAAATCATTAAAGCGCAATATATCCGTTATTATGCAAGTTACGAAAAAAAGTTGTATACATTAATTGTAGGGTGTCTTAAGCTACATCTTAAAAAATATTTCCACAATTACAGGGTGGCCCATAAGTCGTTGGTGATTCAAATTTTCTCTTTTTTTAGTGAATTTTTTTAATTGAACACGCCCTATGTTATTGCATTTTTGTATTTTCCATCGAAATATAATACATCTTTGTAAGAAAAGAAATTCGGGATGCAGCAAGTGCGTTATGGTAGCGAATTTTCATTAAATGCTTCAAATTTTGAATCAATTTGCTATTAACCTATAAGGTTGACCAGAAAACCAGTTTTTTCGGGAACAATTTAAGTTTACTTTCGGAAATTTTTGTACATTTTCAACAATAAAGTTGTTTTGATGAAACATGGTACATTGTTTTTACTATATAGGTTATACTGGTAACTAAATTTGATGCCTGCTTTCTTTAAAAAAACACACATATTTGCTATTTAAAAATATTTTTATGAAAATTCACTGCCATAACGCACTTGCTGCGTCCAGAGGTTTTTTTTAATGGTTTCTAGTATTCTTCCCTCAATTCTAAGTCCAGGCATATTAACTTACTTTTGACCTGGAGTAATGTTATCTTTTGGTGTTAGTTCAGGAGGACTGCCAAGTGCCGCACGTGTTGAGCATGATAGTTCCAAGGCAGTGAGAGTTGATGATAACGATGATTTATCTCTATTTTCTTCAAAACTATGACTGCAATTTTTATCGGGTAATTTATTAATTTTAACAATAATAAAGGTTTACAAAATAGGAATCTAAGAAGAATTATTCACCTTCTTTCCGCATGAGCAAGAGCTTATCCGTGTCAGAAGTAGAAGGCACTGGAGAACTTAAAACTAATGGAGACACTGCGTTTTTAATACCCTTCTTTCACTTGGGTAAATAATAAATGTCTTTATGAAAATGCTATGAACATAAATAAGAATATTTCGGCAGCGTATCCGATTTTCTATTTAAGGCAGCGCACCATGTTTATCTTCTTTTTTTAATAGATGGAAACCTAAAATAGTGCCAAACTGACGTGCCGCCACTGAAAATCGCAAACAGCAATGTCCTTAGGCATGCAGAGACATCGTTGCCACATCCCCAGCTAATCTCCTACAAGCAATATACGTTTTCATCATTTTGCAAAAACAAAACTCAAAACCTTTATTGCAAATAAAGGTAACACAAAAATAAATTCTCAGTATACTTGCATACTACTCACAGACAAATACAAGCCACAACTGTCGGTTAATACAAATCTAGATACCTCACATGCAGCAAGGTAAAGATTTTAAATTGAGTTTTCTGGTTATATTTACATAAAGAAGAGAGAAACCAAGTAATATAACGTTAGTAAATATTTACATTCATAAATAAGCCCTAATGTAAGTGTAACGTCTTAAGTAACAGAAAAGTAATAAATTTATCATTATCATCTTGTCATCATATTCGGCGATTTAAGGATGAATTATTACATAGCGGCAATGCTTGAGTCACCACCCAATCAGAGCAGAGGACCGATGTAAACATAGAGTCCCTTGAATGTTGGCTTCAAACAATTCGGCTGTGTGCCTAGTCTATTCTCTGATATATAGTCAATGGGTTGACATTCTAACATAACCTCCAAAAATTGCGTGGTTTTTGGGAAGCTTCTTTGTGAGGATACAAGTGAAAGAAAAGAAGTGAAAAGACTATTAAGATGACAACCTTTTCAGCAGCAATTTCCAGATTTGGAAACTAGAATGTTTGCCTCGCATCATGAATAATATAATGTATATAATGCTTTACTAACAGGTACTCACAAAGGTGGGCCATTTGATTTAATTATCCTAATATAGGGAGAACCATTTAAAATTTCAACATACATACAATAATATATAACATAGGTACCTTCTCTTCTGCGCGAATTTCTCAGTTCTTAGATGAAACAAAAGTGAATTGTTTTTTGATGCTATGTTAAAATTAAGTGGTCCATTGTCCTTGTTTCTGTCTTTGAAGTGCAACTGCAAATTTCAAATAACACTCCTCAAAGGTGCCTTTGTTACCATGTTTATTGTTCCATGTTAACTTACCTGTGAAAATAATTATTTTTCTTTTTATCACATCACTTCTTCATTAAGCCCATATGCCTGGAAGTGACCTCATGTACTGTGAAAAACTACAATTCCTAATAAAATTAAAAAAATAAATAAATTTACGACACTTGAGTAAACAACTTCACAATATGGTTTATTAATGCTATGAATCGGTGCAAATATTGTCTGCAAATTCATCCATCCAGTCAAAGTCATCCTCAGATACTTCTGAACCCAGATCGGGTTGATATGGTCTACATATATTTTCCTCAAAGTCATTTGTTGACATTTCGCAATGCCGCCGATCTTACAGCTTTAGAAGCAACGACCTTCAAGACCTTCCATGCCAAATCAACGGTGCATGAATCTGCTAGCGGAAAGGTACGGGTTAAACTAAAACCTATCAATTTTCTAAAATAGAGGGTTAGATTATTTCTTCGCTTTCTCATTGAAAATGCTGGTTCATGATGATATTTTCGTGCAAAATGAGAGTAAAATCTACATAGATTATTGTATTTTTTTCTCCTTCAGGGCTTGTCCACGGCTTTGCCGCTCTGATAGCACTGCAGCCCTTGGCCTCTTGTGCATGCCCTTAGTCTCTTCACTCCTCCCATTCCAAAATCACTGTGCCTTGAACCACTCTGCACAGCGATTGGTAGGGTGAGGTTTTATAATGCTCTGTCTCCGGTCTAGACTGACCGTAGATTAGTTGTCTTTTGCGGTCCAGAGCTTTATACTCCCACAAGATGTGCTAGGCTGATTCCTCCCCTCACTGCAGTGTCTGCATGCGAGGTCCCCCTCGAACCGCCCCGTTTTATGCAGGTGTTTGTTGACGGCCATGTGTCCCGCCAAGAGACCTGTTATATGTCTGAGCTGTCCTCTGCTAAGATTTAGCAGCTCCACAGCTCTCTTTGAAATGGATTCGTCAATTATTGACTTTCCATGTCTGAGCGCTGGACAGTCTGGCCAGTACACCTTGTGTTGGTTTCTGACCCAGGACTTAATGGCTCCCCTGGCAGTGCTCTTTGTCACACCCAGAGCCAGTTCTGGTTCCATAAATGGTCATCCTTCGCGAGACTGTCAGCCTGTTCATTGACTTTAATCCCCGAGTGACCCGGCAGCCAGATGAGGGTGACCTCATTCTGCCCAGCCAGGTCGCTTGACTTGAAAAAGCTTGTTCGTGATATTTTCCTCCCGAATGATAGTAAATTTTACATAGATTATCGTATTGGTGAACTCATAGTTATGAAATTCCATTTAAATATTATAATAGGTGATTGAGAAGTACCCATTTCGTTATAAGAAAACATGTTGCGTGATTAGTTCCTTCCGTTGTAAATCTAGTTTGAAATTTCCGTTTCAAAAAATTGTGTTACACTAATATGGTTCATTGAATGTCCTTTGGATGACACTGGAAACTGCCCACACCCTGTATTATACGATGATGGGCAAGTTTTATGATGAAATCTCTATAGAGCACTGGGTTATGATTATCTGTGATTACTTGTTGACATTACTTCTGATTATTTTCTTTGAAAGCTTTTAAATGTAAGTTGACTTTTCTGGCAGTTACTAATCAGTATTTTTTTTTCAGGTGTCAGGTATAGCATATTCATTTATAACTGGATTGTCTGTACAAGTAAGTCTTTTGCTTTTTGCTAATAAAACTGTTATTTTAGTTTTAGTTCTTGATGTAGTTAGAGGTGTGCGAACAAATGTTTTTTCGAACCGAATTATAAACAAACTCAAGCAAATATGTTGATTCGAATTTCGAACCTCTGAGATAGTATGTCTAAGGTTTACAGTCGAACTTTAAACTACTCAAAAATTTAAAATTGGACATCGAACTAATCAACATTTTCAATGATCAGATACAATTTCCTTAAAGCCAAAATTTAGGTACATTGCAGCATACAATATTTGGTACGTAGAACAAAAAGGAAAGGTTTGACAAAATTTGCAGGTTGATTGGGTGATAATGCCGTCCGGTGCTGATGTTGGTTGTGAAGATGATTGAATCAAAAATATAAATAGGCATATTGAAAACATTTTTAGACTTCAATATCTATATATAGCTAAGCTCAATTATAAACATTTTGTTGTTGCTTGGTATTAGCTGGGCAGTTTTAAATTGACAGATTGACGGGGTTAAAAATGAGGATGATAGGTACATACGTAATAACAACTAAAAACTTTGAAGTGTTTCCTGATTGTGAATATTAAACTGTTTTGGCTCATTGTGAAACAACGTATGTTTAATTTAGTGCTTCTGGAAGACAATCTGCAATTGGCTTCATAAATTCTGAAAATTTATTTTACCGATCAGTTTCGAATACTGCCGTTATGTTTTAACCGAAAAAGGCATTGGGATGCTAGGATATATTAAAAAAAATGTAATTCTGTGATTGTTAAATAGCTCTGTTTGTCTGTGTCCCACAAACTGTCTACCGAATTTAAAACGCCGCTACTGGGTTAACGGGGCCGCTACAGAGTTACAGCTTCGCTACCTTTGGCAGCATAGATGCCTCTAAAGTTCAATTTCGAAGTATTTTTGAGCAACGAACTTCGAACTATTTTGGACAATTACGTATTTTGAACTACTGAACATTGCCCAAGGCGAACAATTTTTCGAGCAGAAGGTTTGAGTTCGGGTTTGTTAATACTTTTGATATTATGTATATTTTATTTTTACTGAAATTTTGCCTAACGTGGCAACACTGTCTAAATCAGTAGCAACACGACAAGATACTGCGCAGTCACTACATAATTATTTTGTAACATCCATCACCACTTTTGCTCTCTCATATTCCGACCGCAGAACAGTGAACATCGCTTTTAAAATTAATAAACAAAGTGTTGTATCAATCGATTCAATTTCTCTCCACTACATACCTATTCACCAGCACAATTTAATTCCATTTATTTAATAAAACAGGGTTCAATTCGGAATTTCGCACATCTCTAGATATAGTGTATATTTTGCTGTTGATTTATAGTAGAATGATGAATTTTTAATCTTGGTCTGTGTTTCTGATGCCATGATTACACTTTAAATGTCTGACATTATTCTTTGATATTAATGTTATGGTTTAAAATCATGTTACTTTCTTTTAATAAGCGATTTTTTTTATTTTAGTTTCATCTTTTCTGGTATAAGTCCAAATGGAAGATCCTAAAAAGCATTATTTTATTTTGGGGATGGAAGGTAATTATTGTGTTTTTTTTTTGTAGTGTATATTTGCTGTTGATTTAAAGTAGAATGATGAATTTTTAATCTTGGTCTGTGTTTCTGATGACATGATTACACTTTAAATGTCTGACATTATTCTTTTATGTAAATGTTATCATTTAAAATCACGTTACTTTCTTTTAATAAGCGATTTTTTTCATTTTAGTTTCATTTTTTCTGCTGCAAGTCAAAATGGAAGATCCTAAAAAGTATTAATTTATTTTGGGGATTGTGCCAGTTTCAGTTTGACATCTTTGTTCATTAGAAGTATGAAAAATCTCCAAAAGGTAATTATTGTGTTTATTTTGTAGTGTATATTTTGCTGTTGATATAAAGTAGAATGATGCATTTTTATCTTGGTCTGTGTTTCTGATGCCATGATTACACTTTAGATGTCTGACATTATTCTTTTATATCAATGTTATGGTTTAAAATTATGTTACTTTCTTTTAATAAGCAATTTTTTTCATTTTAGTTTCATTTTTTCCGCTGCAAGTCTAAATGGAAGATCCTAAAAAGCATTATCTTATTTTGGGGGATGTGCCAGTTTCAGTTTGACATCTTTGTTCATTAGAAGGATGAAAAATCTCCAAAAGGTAATTATTGTATTTTTTTTTTGTAGTGTATATTTTGCTGTTGATTTAAAGTAGAATGATGAATTTTTAATCTTGGTCTGTGTTTCTGATGCCATGATTACACTTGAAATGTCTGACATTATTCTTTTATGTAAATGTTATGGTTTAAAATCATGTTACTTTCTTTTAATAAGCGATTTTTTTCATTTTAGTTTAATCTTTTCTGCTACAAGTCCAAATGGAAGATCGTAAAAAGCATTAATTTATTTTGGGGGATGTGCCAGTTTCAGTTTGACATCTTTGTTTATTAGAAGTATGAAATATCTCCAAAAGGTAATTATTGCGTTTTTTTTTTGTAGTATATATTTTGCTGTTGATTTAAAGTAGAATGATGAATTTTTAATCTTGGTCTGTGTTTCTGATGATATGATTACACTTTAGATGTCTGACATTATTCTTTTATATCAATGTTATGGTTTAAAATCATGTTACTTTCTTTTAATAAGCGATTTTTTTCATTTTAGTTTAATCTTTTCTGCTACAAGTCCAAATGGAAGATCGTAAAAAGCATTAATTTATTTTGGGGGATGTGCCAGTTTCAGTTTGACATCTTTGTTCATTAGAAGTATGAAATATCTCCAAAAGGTAATTATCGTGTTTTTTTTTTTAGTGTATATTTTGCTGTTGATTTAAAGTAGAATGATGAATTTTTAATCTTGGTCTGTGTTTCTGATGACATGATTACACTTGAAATGTCTGACTTATTCTTTTATATCAATGTTATGGTTTAAAATCATGTTACTTTCTTTTAATAAGCGATTTTTTTTCGTTTTAGTTTTATCTTTTCTGCTACAAGTCCAAATGGAAGATCGTAAAAAGCATTAATTTATTTTGGGGGATGTGCCAGTTTCAGTTTGACATCTTTGTTTATTAGAAGTATGAAATATCTCCAAAAGGTAATTATTGCGTTTTTTTTTTGTAGTATATATTTTGCTGTTGATTTAAAGTAGAATGATGAATTTTTAATCTTGGTCTGTGTTTCTGATGATATGATTACACTTTAGATGTCTGACATTATTCTTTTATATCAATGTTATGGTTTAAAATCATGTTACTTTCTTTTAATAAGCGATTTTTTTCATTTTAGTTTAATCTTTTCTGCTACAAGTCCAAATGGAAGATCGTAAAAAGCATTAATTTATTTTGGGGGATGTGCCAGTTTCAGTTTGACATCTTTGTTCATTAGAAGTATGAAATATCTCCAAAAGGTAATTATCGTGTTTTTTTTTTAGTGTATATTTTGCTGTTGATTTAAAGTAGAATGATGAATTTTTAATCTTGGTCTGTGTTTCTGATGCCATGATTACACTTGAAATGTCTGACTTATTCTTTTATATCAATGTTATGGTTCAAAATCATGTTACTTTCTTTTAATAAGCAATTTTTTTCATTTTAGTTTTATCGTTTCTGCTGCAAGTCAAAATGGAAGATCCTAAAAAGTATTAATTTATTTTGGGGATTGTGCCAGTTTCAGTTTGACATCTTTGTTCATTAGAAGTATGAAAAATCTCCAAAAGGTAATTATTGTGTTTATTTTGTAGTGTATATTTTGCTGTTGATATAAAGTAGAATGATGCATTTTTATCTTGGTCTGTGTTTCTGATGCCATGATTACACTTTAGATGTCTGACATTATTCTTTTATATCAATGTTATGGTTTAAAATTATGTTACTTTCTTTTAATAAGCAATTTTTTTCATTTTAGTTTCATTTTTTCCGCTGCAAGTCTAAATGGAAGATCCTAAAAAGCATTATCTTATTTTGGGGGATGTGCCAGTTTCAGTTTGACATCTTTGTTCATTAGAAGTATGAAAAATCTCCAAAAGGTAATTATTGTATTTTTTTTTTGTAGTGTATATTTTGCTGTTGATTTAAAGTAGAATGATGAATTTTTAATCTTGGTCTGTGTTTCTGATGACATGATTACACTTGAAATGTCTGACTTATTCTTTTATATCAATGTTATGGTTTAAAATCATGTTACTTTCTTTTAATAAGCGATTTTTTTTTCGTTTTAGTTTTATCTTTTCTGCTGCAAGTCCAAATGGAAGATCCTAAAAAGCAGTATTTTATTTTGGGGGATGTGCCGGTTTCAATTTGACATCTTTGCTCATTAGAAGTATGAAAAATCTCCAAAAGGTAATTATTGTGTTTATTTTGTAGTGTATATTTTGCTGTTTGTTTAAAGGAGAATGATGAATTTTTAATCTTGGTCTGTGTTTCTGATGACATGATTACACTTGAAATGTCTGACTTCTTCTTTTATATCAATGTTATGGTTTAAAATCATGCTACTTTCTTTTAATAAGCGATTTTTTTCATTTTAGTTTCATCTTTTCTGTTGCAAGTCCAAATGGAAAATCCTAAAAAGCATTATCTTATTTTGGGGGATGTGCCAGTTTCAGTTTGACACCTTTGTTCATTAGAAGTATGAAAAATCTCCAAAAGGTAATTATTGCGTTTTTTTTTCTGTGGTGTGGTAGTTTTTCAGTCAGTGGGATAATTTTTTCTGTTAATTGTCTTGCAATGTTACATATGTTTCATGATGTTGGACGATATTAGTAAGGTTACGAAATTTCTTTCTTACTGGTTGATATTTTAAATTTTTACCATTGCTGTTGTATGGGAGGTAAAGTTTTATCGTCTGTAGAGTTTTAATGAAGAATTCTTACACTTAAAATGACCCAACTTTCAATGTTTTAACGAACAATTTCCAATTTTAGAATTTAAAATAACGTATTTTTATGAAATATCGAAAATTGAAATGAATGCATGACTGGGCGACATATGCCCATGATTACTGATTGACATTCCAACATAACCTGCAAAAATTGCATGGCTTTGTGTAGCTGCTTTGTCAGGGTACAAGTGAAAGAAAAAAAGTGAAAGGACTGTTGTTACATCTTAACTTACATTTGAACATCATTATTTCTCTTTTAGTGAATTTTCTTTAAAAAAAAATTACTATTGAGATCGTGACCTTTGAATTTTGAAAAATTGTCTTCAAATGAGCCCAAACTAGGACCCCTAAACCCATATCCGGGGTCAGGTTCAATTTTTATCTCACCGATAACTTGGGCCCGTTTTGATCAAATTTGGTGAGTACCTCCCTTTTGCAAGTGGCTTGAGTAAATTCATTAGCCAGGATAATCTGCCCAGTTTTTCCCGGATAATGTTGTGTTTTCTTTCAGAAACTTTTTATATCCAGAAATAACAAAGTAAGGGCACCCAAATTTGGTATGCGGGTTTACATAATTAAAGGTAAATTATGTACCAAAATTTAGCTCTGTAAGGTAAAATACCAAAAAGTTATAGACATTTAAAGAAAGGAAAATTGGTGTTTTTCTCAAAACACCAAAGTCGCGATTTAAAACGTAAAAATTGGCAAAATTTATGCAGAGAACCTAAAACTAATACGGGTTATGTAAAAAAAAATGTCGCAAGAATTATGTTTATAAACCCTGAAGTCTTAGCTTCAACCATCATTCGCCTTCATTTTACTAAAATATTTCCAGAAGATTCGTTTCAAATAGACCCTTTCTCTGGGGCTTTGGCAGTAGTTTTAGCTATAGAGTTTATCATTTAATGGTATAGAATTTTCAACGAATTTTCGTAAAAAATCAATAAACCTCAAGATATCTGTTATTATACAAAAAAAATTGTATACGTTAATAATAGGGTGTCTTGAGCTACATCTTAAAAAATTATTTCTACAATCACAGGTGGCCCATAAGTTGTTGGTAGTAGATTTCATTTTTTATTTTTAATCAAACACCTTATGCTATTGCATTTTCCATCGAAATATAATGCATGTTTGTAAGAAAAGAAATTCAGGACGCAGCATGTGCGTTATGGTAGCGATTTGTCATTAAATTCTTCAAATTTTAATGGCTCAATTTGCTATTAATCTATAAGGTTCGTTGGCCAAAAAACCAGTTTTTTCGGGAACATTTTAAGTTTACTTTCGAAAATTTTTGTACATTTTCAAACAATAAAGTTATTTTGATGAAACATGGCACATTGTTTCTACTATATAGGTTATACTGGTAACCAAATTTGATGCCTGCTTTCTTTAAAAAAAAAACCACTTGCTATCAAAAGCATTTTTATTAGAATTCACTACCATAATGCACTTGGTGCGTCCAAACTTTTTCTTATAACACGATCACTTCTTTATAAAGTCCATCTCTGTAAGTGATATCTAGTGAAAAAACAAGGGTTACTAATCAAAAAAATATCATTTTACATGTTCCTCCAGTCATTTGTTGACATTTTGCAACGTCTCTGATATTGTCGCTTTCAAAGCAACAGCCTTCAATACCTCGCATGTCAAATTGGTAGTGGATAAATGCGCTGGTGCAAAGGTGTGAGAAGCTCAAGCCTACAATTTTTCTAAACTGCAGGGTTATTTTATTTCTCGATTTTCTCATTGAAAAAGCTTGTTCATGGTGATATTTTCTTCCCAAATGATAATGAAATCCAGATAGATTATCGTATTGGTGAACCCATAGTTAAGAAATTCCATTTAAATATAATAACAGGTGATTGAAAGTTACCCATTTCGTTCGCCCATAAAAATTGTATGAGGCGCAATGTGGAGTTTCTTGCGTGATGAATCCAGCTTTAAATTTCCGCTTCAAAAAAATCATTACACTAATGATTTGTCCTTCGGATGACACGGAAAAGTGTCCACAGCCTGTATTATACGGTGATGGGCAAGTTTTATGATGAAAGCTTTAGAGCACTGGGTTATGATTACCTGTGATTACTTGTTGACATTACTTCTGATTATCTTCTTTGAAAGCTTTTAACTGTAAGTGTACGTTTCTGGCAATAATTGCTAAATAGTAATTTTTTTTCAGGTGTTCCGTGTAGTATATTAATTTATAACTGGATTGTCTGTGCAAGTAAGTCTTTTGCTTTTTGCTAATAAAACTATTGTTGTAGTCTTCGTTCTTGATGTAGTGTATATTTTGCTGTTGCTTTAAAGTAGAATGATGAATTTTTAATCTTGGTCTGTGTTTCTGATGCCATGATTACACTTTAAATGTCTGACTTATTCTTTTATATCAATGTTATGGTTTAAAATCATGTTACTTTCTTTTAATAAGCGATTTTTTTAAATTTTAGTTTCATCTTTTCTGCTGCAAGTCCAAATGGAAGATCCTAAAAGGCATTATTTTATTTTGGGGGATGTGCCAGTTTCAGTTTGACATCTTTCTTCATTAGAAATATGAAAAATTTCCAAAAGGTAATTATTGCGTTTTTTTTTTGTGGTGTGGTAGTTTTTCAGTCAGTGGGATAATTTTTTTCTGTTATTTGTCTTGCAATGTTACATATGTTTCATGATGTTTTAAACAATTGGACCATATTAGTAAGGTTACGACATTTCTTTCCTGCTGGTTGATATTTTAAATTTATTACCATTGCGTTGTATGGGCGGTAAAGTTTTATCGTCTGTAGAGTTTTAATTAAGAATTCTTACACCTGAAATGACCCAACTTTCAATGTTTTAACTAATAATTTCAATTTTAGAATTTAAAATAACATATTTTACTAGGAAATATCAAAAATTAAAATTAATAATGCATGACCGAGCGACATATGCCGATGATTACTGGTTCACATTCCAACATAACCTGCAAAAATTAGTGTTGGGAAATACAGCGATTTTCGAGTAACCGGTAAACCGGTGAAAGTGATTTAGAAATCATTGTGATTTTTAGCAGTGATTTGAATCACCGCAGTGATTTAGAATTTTAGAAAGCGTGGAAATAACTGAAAACAGTTATGATTGGTTTCACTAGTGGTGTTTCTAGTATTTTTGTGCAGTAATTATAGGATATCCACGCGTTAAATGTTTTGGCTCACTATTCTCTATAATTAACTATAACGCCTATTGGTAATAAATAATTTGTTGTAGATTAATTAGCGTAGTTTAATTTGTTATAAAAGAATAAAAATAAAAAACAACTAGATTTTAATATGCAAAAATTGAAAGTCATTTGTGTCCCTACCTGCATTATCATTTTTTTTGCGAACTTGTAATATAGTCATAGAGACCGTGGGGTGATTTGAGATTATATGTTTTTTTAAATTTGAGTTCGTCGTTTTATACGAAAAATTTTTCTTGCATATATTGCATGTTGCATAGCAATTGTCCCCTCCAATGGGTGTAAAATGATTTTAAATTTCACTGTTTTTTTAGACATGTTTTGCACAACGCCGCGATATACGCTGAGATGAAACTAAAACTATAGAATAGAAATGACACGCCACGGGCATAGCGCTTCGGCGATACTGCATCCAGCATGAACGAACAAATAATTTTACAAATAATCTTGGGCTGAGCAGTGAGCACTGTGAGCCAGAGTATATCGCCAATACGCCAAACCGGTGAACGCTTAACATTCGATATTTATTTCCCAGCGCTGGATCAGATCTAATACTGATATTTATTATTATGTTGCCGGTTGCGCGGTTGCCAGTGATTGCTTCGCTAGTCCACAGTCGCTACTCACTGCATTAGTTAAACTTCGATCACCGGTAGCTCCAGTGATTTTCCGCTCACCGGTATAAAATCACTGAGATCGATATATCTCCCAACACTAGCAAAAATTGCATGGCTTTGTGTAGCTGCTTTGTCAGGATACAAGTGAAAGAAAGGAAGTGAAAAGACTATTGTTACATCGTAACTTATATTTGAAAATAATTATTTCCCTTTTATTTTTAATTTTTTTAATTTATTTATTTACGGGCCAGGAGCCCATTTAAGAGAAGTACAAAAAGAAAAAATATATACAATAAAAGAAGTTAATAAAGCATACAAAATGGTTACAAGTTAGACAAAATGAAAAAAAAAAAACAAATAATATAAAAATAGGCAATATAGGCAAAATATAGGCAACAAATATTAAGTACTGATTAAGTAAACTTACAAAGTGACAGCTGTTTTAAGAAAACTGATTTTCTTGTGAAAAAGTCAAGTTTATCTGACAATTTGTTGGCCAACACTGAACATCTAATTAAATAAGAGTTGTGACTGTAGTTGGTACGATGAAAGGCGACAAGAAACGAACTCTTTGAACGAGTTACTCTTGGTGGAACAAAGAAGTTGATCATAGAAAGTAAGTGAGGACAAGATACCTCGAAGTTAATTATATAATAAAAAAGTTTTAAATCTTAGTGAAGTTTCTTTTAAAAAAATCACTAACGAGGAGATCGTGACTTTTGAATTTTGAATGAGCGCAAACTAGGACCCCTAGAACCCAATTCTGGGTCAGTTTCAATTTTTATCTCACCGATAACTTAAAAAATAATGGACCCATCTTGATCAAATTTGGTGAGTACCTTCCTTTTACAAGTGGCTTGGATGAATTCATTAGCCAGGAAAATGTGTCCGGTTTTTCCCGAATTTTTTTTGTTTTCTTTCGGATTTTTTTTAATCTACGGAGATAACAAAGTAAGGGCAACCAAATTTGGTACGCGGGTTTATATATTTAAAGATTAATTACATACCAAAATTTAGCACTGCAAGGTAAAAGACAAAAAAGTTGTAGGCATTTAAAGAAAAAAATTTGGGGTTTCTCTCAAAACGTCTAAGGTCGCGATTTAAAACGTAAAAATTTGCAACATTTATGCAAAAAACCTAAAACTAATATGGGTCATGTGAAGAAAATGTCGCAAGAAGTATGTTTTATAAACCCTGAAGTCTTAGCTTCCACTGTCATTCGCCTTCATTTTAATAAAATATTTCTAGAAAATTCGTTTCAAATAGACCCTTTCTCTGATGCTTTGGTAGTAGTTTTAGCTATAGAGTTTATCATTTAATGGTAGATAATTTTCGACGAATTTTCGTAAAAAAACAAATCAATAATGCTCAATATATTTTTCATCGAAATATAATGCATGATTGTAAGAAAAGAAATTTAGGAAGCAGTAAGTGCTTTATGGTAGCGAATTTTCAATAAATGCTTCAAAATTGAATAGCTCAATTTGCTATTAACCTATAAGGTTCGTTGGCCAAGAAACCAGTTTTTTCAGAAACTTTTGTACATTTTCAAACAATAAAGTTATTTTGATGAAACGTGGCATATTGTTTCTACTATATAGGTTATACTGGTGACCAAATTTGATGCCTGCTTTCTTAAAAAAAAAACCACTTGCTATAAAAAACTGTGTGGTAATTTTAAACCAATAAACATATTGGGCTCTAGATTAGTTGGAAAGGACTAAAATTAAAACATAAATTTTCATGAAAATTCACTACCATAATGCACTTACTGCGTTCAAACTTTTCCTTATAACACTATCACTTCTTTATAAAGCCCATCTCTGTAAGTGATATCTAGTGAAAAAACAAGGGTTACTAATCAAAAAAATATCATTTTACATGTTCCTCCAGTCATTTGTTGAGATTTTGCAACGTCTCTGATCTTGCCGTTTTAAAAGCAACAACCTTCAATACCTCGCATGTCAAATTGGTAGTGGATAAATGCGTTGGTGCAAAGGTGTGAGAAGCTCAAGCCTACAATTTTTCTAAACTGCAGGGTTATTTTATTTCTCGATTTTCTCATTGAAAAAGCTTGTTCATGATGATATTTTCTTCCCAAATGATAATGAAATCCAGATAGATTATCGTATTGGTGAACCCATAGTTAAGAAATTCCATTTAAATATAATAACAGGTGATTGAAAGTTACCCATTTCGTTCGCCCATAAGAATTGTATGAGGCGCAATGTGGAGTTTCTTGCGTGATGAATCCAGCTTTAAATTTCCACTTCAAAAAAATCATTACACTAATGCTTTGTCCTTTGGATGACACGGAAAAGTGACCATAGCCTGTATTATACGGTGATGGGCAAGTCTTATGATGAAATCTCTATAGAGCACTGGGTTATGATTACCTGTGATTACTTGTTGACATTACTTCTGATTATTTTCTTTGAAAGCTTTTAAACGTAAGTTGACTTTCTGGCAATTGGTAAATAGTATATATTTTTTTCAGGTGTTCTGTGTAGCATATTCATTTATAACTGGATTGTCTGTACAAGTAAGTCTTTTGCTTTTTGCTAATAAACTATGGTTGTAGTTTTAGTCTTTAATTTAGAGTATATTTTGCTGTTGCTTTAAAGTAGAATGATGAATTTTTATCTTGGTCTGTGTTTCTGATGACATGATTACACTTTAAATGTCTGACATTATTCTTTTATGTAAATGGTATGGTTTAAAATCACGTTACTTTCTTTTAATAAGCGATTTTTTTTATTTTAGTGTTATCGTTTCTGCTGCAAGTCAAAATGGAAGATCCTAAGAAGTATTATTTTATTTTGGGAGATGTGCCAGTTTCAGTTTGAGATCTTTGTTCATTAGAAGTATGAAAAATGGTAATGAAACAATCTCCAGAAGGTAATTATTCCAAGTAATTTTTTTTAGAGGTTTTGTTAGTTTTGTAGTCAGCGGGTGAATTTGTTCTGTAAATTATCGTGCAATGTTACATATGTTGCATGATGTTGTAACTAAATTGACCACGTTAGTAAGTGAAGTTAGGACATTTCTTTCCTGCTGGTTCATAGTTTCAATGTGTGACCATTGATGTTATATGGGAGGTATAGTCTCATCACCTGTAGAGTTTAAATCACGCAATTTTTACACCTGCTGGAAAATTTCCAATTTTAGAATTTAAAATATATTTTATTATGAAATATTGAACATCGAAATTAAGAATGCATGACTGTGTGAACCTATGTCTATGATTATTGGTTGACATTCCAACATAACCTCCAAAAATTGTATAAGCTTCTTTGTCAGTAAGACTAGATGCATTCTCGCAACAATTAGAACCGTAATGCATTCTCGCAACAATTAGAACCGTAGACCGGTTTCGCTCTCATTAGAGCTCTTCAGTACGGCATACTAATTGTAGCAAAAATGCACCAAAAGTAATACGGCTATAGTATATCCAGCCCTAAAATACTAAGTGAGTGGTGGACGTGCCACCACCTAGCCGTATTACTTTTGGTGCATTTTTGCTACAATTAGTATATTCAACCGAGCGGAGTCTAGAATTTTTCTTCCTCTGAAGATGTTGACATGGTCAACAAAACGATCGCAAGGTCTCTGAAATATGTGTTGTGGTGATTTGGGTTCTCCAAGTGTACTTATTAGTGCTCAGTTTCCAGTTTTCACATAGCCATCTTAACTTACATTTGAAAATAATTATTTTTCTTTTTATCACATTATCACTTCTCCATTAAGTCCATATGCCTGGAAATCACTCCGATATCGTGAAAAACTAGTGTTCCTAACAAAATAAATAAAAAACCATATTATATTTTTCTCGTCATTTGTTGACATTTTGCAACGTCGCCGATCTTACCACTTTCGAAGCAATGCATGTTAAATTTGACAGTCGATAAATGCGCTAGCGCAAAGATACAAGTTAACCTAAGACCTGCGAATTTTCTAAAATACAGGGTCGATTATTTCCCCCCTTTCTCATTGAAAAGGTGGTTCATGATGATAATTTCGTCCCAAATGATAAAATCTACATAGATTATCGTGTTAGTGAACTCATATTTATGAAATTCCATTTAATTCGATTGAAAAGTAGCCATTTCTTTTGCCCGTAAATAAGAAAAGCATGGTGCGTGATTCAGTTTTGTGTGTTATGAACCAGGTTTGAAATTTCCGCTTCAAAAAAATTGTTACTAATACGGTCCATCGATGTATGTGTGCTTTGTCCTTTGGGTGACACGGCAAACTGCCCACACCCTGTATTATACGATGATGGGCAAGTTTTATGATGAAAGCTTTAGAGCACTGGGTTATGATTACCTGTGATTACTTGTTGACATTACTTCTGATTATTTTCTTTGAAAGCTTTAAACTGTAAGTGAACGTTTCTGGCAATTGGTATATAGTAATTTTTTTTTCAGGTGTTCCGTGTAGTATATTAATTTATAACTGGATTGCCTGTACAAGTAAGTCTTTCGCTTTTTGCTAATGAAACTTATTTTAGCTTTAGTTCTTGATGTAGTGTATATAATGCTGTTGATATAAAGTAGAATGATGAATTTTTAATCTTGGTCTGTGTTTCTGATGACATGATTACACATCAAATGTCTGACTTATCGTTTTATATAAATGTTATTTAAAATCATGTTACCTTCACGTAATGAGTCATGTTTTTCCTCATTTTACAGTTTCGTCTTTCTGGTGCAGAGTAAAAATGGAAAATTTCTAAATACTGTGCCCACCTCTCTTTTTTTTTGGTGTGACCAACATCTTTGTTGATCGACAGGTAATTATTGTCAGTTCTCTTCTTTTCTTAATCAGTTTGTTAGTTTTTAGTGAATTTTCTTAAAAAAAAATTCACTAATGAGGAGATCCCGACTTTTGAATTTTGAAAAAATTTCTTCAAATGAGCGCTAATTAGGCCCTCCAGAAAACATATCCGGGGTCAGTTTCAATTTTTATATGTTTATATATATATATATATATATATATATATATATATATATATATATATATATATATATATATGTATGTATGTATCACACCGATAACTCAAAAAATAATAGGCCGATTTTGATTAAATTTGGTGAAAAAATTCCTTTTGCAAATGGCTTGGATGAGTTCGTTAGCCAGGAAAATCTGCCCGGGTTTTCCCGGAAAATTTTGTGTTTTCTTTCGAAAAAATTTTATATCTCCGGAATTAACAAAGTAAGGGCAACCAGGTTTAGACCCTTATAGGTAAGTTACCCACCAAAATTTAAATATGTAGGTCAAAAGACAAAAAAGTTATAGGCATTTAAAGAAAAATAAATTGGGGTTTTCCTCAAAACGCCAGTGGCGATTTAAAATGTCAAAATTGGCAACATTTAGGCAAAGAACTTGAATCTAATACGGGCTATAGAAATAAAATGTCTCAAGAAGGACGTTTTACAAACCCTAAAGTCTTAGTTTCAATCGTCATTGTCCTTCATTTTACTAAAATATTCCCAGAAAATTCATTTCAAATAGACCCTGTCTCTGATGCTTGGCAGTAGCCTTAGCTATAGAGTTTATCGTTTAATGGTATATAATTTTTGTCTAATTTTCGTAAAAAATCAATAAAGCTCAATATATCCGTTATTATATAAGATATGAAAAATTTTTGTATATATTAATTATAGGGTGTCTTGAGCTACATCTTAAAATAATATTTCTACAATCACAGGGTGGCCCATAAGTCGTTGGTGATACAAATTTCCATTTTTTTTAAAATCAAACACTCCTTATGTATTGCATTTTTGCATTTTCCATCGAAATATAATGCATGTTTGTAAGAAAAAAATTCTGGACGCAGCAAGTGCGTTATGGTAGCGAATTTTGATCAAATGTTTCATATTTGAACAGCTCAATTTGCTATTAACCTATAAGGTTGACCAAGAAACGTGTTTTTTCGGGAACACTTTAAGTTTACTTTTGGAAATTTTTGTACATTTTCACACAATAAAGTTATTTTTATGAAACATGGCACATTGTTTTTACTATATAGGTTATACTGGTAATCAAATTTGATGCCTGCTTTCTTAAAAAAAACATATTTGTTATTAAATACATTTTAATGAAAATTCACTACCATAACGCACTTGCTGCGTCCAGAATTTTTTTTAGTCAGTGTGAGGAGTTTTTGGTGAGCGGGGGACAGGTGTGACATAATCGTTTTTTTGTGTTGGGGTGACCATTGGATTATGAATACTTGGTCAGGTCACTTAACCTCACCTGACCTGACCTGACATAACCCCACCTGACCTGACTTAACCCCACCTGACCTGACCAAAAAAAAAAAAAAAACGTTGCAGAAAACCGAAGAAAGCTTGCCATAACCTAATGAATTATGTTTACTAATTTAATTATTATGATGAACTATCTTTTAACATTGAAAAAAAAACATGATTGTTTTATGCATGTATTATCTGAATTGTGTTTTGCATTTTGTTGTTCCGTTTGTTTTTCATTCTTTTTTAATTCATTATTTATTTATTTTTACAGTGTAGAACTGACGAATTGGTGCCTGTCCAAGTTTCAGGGATGAACAATTAAGTTATATTTTGAATGTATTTAAATGTTCAGCTAAATTTCTTTTTAATAAATACATATGTTAATAAAATAATTTTGTTTTATTTTGGAATCATGAAATTTTTTGGTTATCTCTCATAATAAAGAAATTACAGAGGTGAGATACTTAAAAAA
This sequence comes from Tillus elongatus, assembly GCA_964006375.1. Classification (NCBI taxonomy): domain Eukaryota; kingdom Metazoa; phylum Arthropoda; class Insecta; order Coleoptera; family Cleridae; genus Tillus; species Tillus elongatus. The sequence goes on from OZ023265.1 coordinate 178,711,591, forward strand.
ATCACAAACATTTTGAAATTTTGTGACGTCATGTATCCGAAACGAGCGACTCAGAAATGCGACCAGACCCTCGGTGGTTCAGGGGTAAGAGTGTGTCCCTCTGAACCGAAGGGTACTGGGTTCAATCCCAGGGTTCTCCTTTCACTTTTTCAGTACATACTGTAAAATTAACATCAACCGAGGTTCTGGCATTGTATATGAGCAAGTTGAATGTCTGCACGTCCCGCCCTTCGGATGGGGCGTAAAGCCGTCGGTCCCGTGTCCATGCGATGTTGGGCACTTTAAAGATCCCTACCCTCCTTACAGAAAGGCGAGGTCGTCGATTAGCGCGACAGTGGTTCTGCGCGACACTCTTTACCGCGACACAACAATAGATCGACTCCAGACAGGCAGAAAGATCATTTTTTCAGTATTTGTCTGGCTGACTGTGTGAAGTATCATAGACAGACCAATGGGAGTGTTCTTATTTCTTATACTCCTCCCATAACAGAAACTATATAGAGAACATAAATATTATGTAATTAATGTAGACATTCAAATTTATGTTTTATAGGAGACTTATTTAATTGCATTTTGAATTGTTTGAGTTATTTAGATACAAATAAATATATATAAGGGTAAATAATTGTTTTTGTAGAAGGTATTAATAGTTTAAATTGCAATGACATTTTCCTATAAAAATATTTGTAATGAAAAAATTCATTGACAAGATTAGTTTCATTTTTTAATTAACAGCAAAACCACATTATAATTAACTTTAATGTTTTTTTATTATTGCTAAATATTTAAAAAAAAAACTGTCTTTGATAGCATTTATTTTAAATGCTTATTTGCTGCAAAATTGTATTTCAAAATTTATGGTTAATGAGGAAATGTTTAATAAATTCAAAAAAGCTGGCTGCCATGATAGTCTTTTTAACATTGGTTTTTAATGCTCATTTCCTGCAACATTGTCTTTCAATGTTTATAGTTAAGAAATTGTTTATATATATTTTTTTTAAATCTTTCCTCTTTGGCACCTACTTTTCTATATTTTTTAATGCTCATTTGCTGCAAACTTGTTTTTCCAAGTTTATGGTTGAGGGGAAAACATATAAATATTTTCAAACAACCTCTCCTTGATGACACCTTCCTTTTAACATTATTTTTAACGCTAATTTGCTGCAAAATTGTGTTTTTTTTTAATGTATGATTGGGGAGAAATATTGTTAAAAATAGTTTATTTTGAAATAATATACATACTTAATTACATAATGAAGGAAATAAAAAAAAACCTTGGAAATTAACAACAGATGTTATATATATATATATATATATATATATATATATATATATATATATATATATATATATATATATATATATATATATATATATATATATGAAGTACAGAGAAATGGGTTTTCGGTAAAAAAAATACATTATCACGTAAGATATATTTCAGTTTTTATAAAAGAAAATAAAACTCAACATTTAAACGAATAAAGTTTCAAACACATATATTTAATATACAATTTTTTCTTATTTATTATCATATGTATTGTTTTTAGAGGTGTGCAAAGTTTCGAAATTTCGAACCGAACCCTAACTTGAACCAAACCTTTGGTTCAAAGAATTGTTTGCGCTAGGCGATGTTAAACTAGTTCGAAATACATAATCCTTCAAAATAGCTTGGAGTTCGTTGCTAAAGAATACTTTGAAGCTGAACTTTACAGGCATCCAATGCTGGCAAAAGTAGCGAAGTTGTAAAGTCCGTATCAGTCCCATTGAGTCGATAGCGTAATTTCAGGAAATATCATTCATATCTTTGACAGTTTGTGAGACACTGAGACAGCTAATTAACATCACTGAATTATTATATTTTTATATATTCTAGCATCGCAATGTCTTTTTTTGGTTACAACATTATAATGGCAGTGTTCGCAACTGGTTGGTAAAGTAAATTTTCACAATTTATGACTATAATTGCAGATTGCCTTCCAAAAACATTAGATTAAACATACTTTATTTTACAATGATCCAAAACAGTTAAAACAATCAAGAAACAGTAATTATATATATATATATATATATATATATATATATATATATATATATATATATATATATATATATATATATATATATATATATATATATATATATATATATATATGCTCACTTTTAACCCACTCATTCAAATTTGCTAAAACTGCCCAGCTAATACCAAACAACAACAAAATATTTATAATTGAGCTTAGCTATTATAGATGTAGAAGTATAAAAAAAGTGTTCAATGTGCCTTTTTGTATTTTTGATTCAACACCGGCTCATCTTAAAAACAAACATCAGCATCAGAGGGCATTTTCATCCAATCGACCTGCAAATTTTGTCAAACCTTTCCTTTTTTTTTTCTTTCTATGTACTAAATATTGTATGCTACAATGTACCTAATTTTTGTATTTAAGGAAAATATATGTGAACATTGAAGAACTGTAGTTCAATGTTAAAGAAGTTCGATGTTCGACTGTGAACCTTAGACATACTGAGAGGTTCGAACTTCGATGCAACATTTTTGCTTGGGTTCGTTTATAGTTCGGTTTGCACACCTCTAATTGTTATGATTTATAATAGAACAAATTTTTATCTTTATGTAAATATAAAGGTAACAACATATAGCATAGTGGTGAAGATTACTGACTGGTAACATATTGTTAATTATTAATTATTTCCAAGTCAAATCATATTTGATAAATATAATAAATCCAAATTAAAAGTCCATTACAATTAACAAAGTGCGTAAACTTGGTTAGTTATAAAAAATACATGGTTGCCTAAGATTTATTAAATTTTTAACATAATATATTATGTACACTAAAAACATAATCATATTTGAATTAAATAAACTGTAAGACACAACGTAAAAATGAAACAAACTATTTTCTTATTTCTATATGTTATATTTTAGAACAAACGATATTTATAATTTAATGTGGGTATAAGGTCATTGCCTGTGGTGTAGTGGTGAAAATCTCAGATACTCTAAAGGTAGCAGGTTCGACTCCAGCACTGAAATGAACCCTAGAACCTCTGAAAACATGGCAAATTTTGTTCGGAAGTCAACGGTAAACCACAAGTTGTAATTGCTAGTCAAATTTATCCTCTCATGAATCTGGCTCACTATAAAGTGAAGTTTTCCTGCATCTGCATAGCACCCGTGAGACATGAACACAAGGTCCACACAAGACTCAGAATTAAGGTAGATATTATTATATAAATATAAAATACAACTATCATTGAATGTCTGTAATACTATTTTTAAGGTTTACCTACATTAAAAGCAATAAACATGCATTACATGTGAACAAGCTCATTTATTGGCATAAATCGAGAGCGTAATCATGTGCTGCGATATACTGTAAATTATCCGATATGTCAGAGAGTTTTATAAATATCCTGATTTATTAATAATGAATATTGCTAAAGATACATTATTAGGCTAATATAAAATTATATAAATCTGACTGTTTTAGTGATGTAAAATTATGTCAAAATTATAGTGATAAATTGTGATCAAATAATTAACATTATATGGTCACAATTAAAAGCAAGCTCCCTCTTAAAGCAAGTTAAATACTGGTAGCAGTTACGGAATGATAACTAAAGAAAGGGACATTAAAGCGAATTTTTCATAATAAAATTTTCGCTAACAGCATTAAAATGATAATAGGTATAAAATTGTTTGATAGTGTAAGTTGAAGCATTATAAGTGAATACAATTGTTTTGATTACAGTGTATAAGCTTATACCTATTTGTAAAACACGTGTAGAATTTAGATGAACAAATATACTTACTATATACAATAATATAAAAGTATTAAAATTATGAAGAAAAATGTAAAAGTTATACCTGCTTAAAATTACAACAAAAAAATGAAGTTATAAAGTACTATCAATTAAAAAATATCAGCCAAGTAGGTACATGAAGCTAAAAAATAAATATGAACATTTCAGGTTTCATCTAGTAAAACTTTTAAGTTACTTTTCTAAACAGTTAAAAATGTAACAAAAAAAATATTGTACCTAGGTCAATACTAAATACAGACGTTGAGACTATTTCTCTGGCTTCACTAATATTTGTTTTCTTTTCTGTAAATGAAGGACATAGCCAGCACCTAAGTTAACGGGAACAGGGGTGGCCCTTTTGAATTCTAGATGTTCTTTAACATTTCTGTAACCAGTTTCACTGCTATGTCCTTCATTTACAAAAAAGAACACCAATGTTAGTGAAGCCAAAAAAATAGTCTCAACGTCTGTATTTAATATGGAACAGTTTCACTAAGGAAAACAATAATTATTGAATTTTTGGTAAAGGTTCTTGAGATGATTCACTTTCATTTTCTATAGACCCTAAGGTTAACATTTTGTAACCATGTTTTTTTTTATATTGACTAAGAATTTCCACTAACAGACCAAATATGAATAGTTTTCTTATATATATATATATATATATATATATATATATATATATATATATATATATATATATATATATATATATATATATATATATATAATATAATATAAACTGTATGAGTCTTACAAAAAGACCTTTTGATTAGGCACAAATGCTAAAACAGTTTAATAAAAACTTGAAACCAGACATAGTACCTTTATCTGCCTTCTAAGAGTCAATATACAATAAATCTATTGCGAAATAAAATTTAGAAAATGGTTACTGTAAGTGTACAATTAAATGATTAAAAAAATTATACCTCAGTCCTTAGCTCAATACTTTTATGGTTATAGTGTAGGTAATGGTAGTTGCCACCTCATGTCTTTGAATTCAAAACATGCCAACACACACCACACATAACATAGTATAAAAACAAATGTGTTTGTAACTTATGCAAAAAATGCACACAAAAATTTATAAAACTAAAAAGTTTATGGATGATTAATATTATCAGTATATGTATTACTAACAATTATTTTCCACAGTCTGTTTCAACAGTCGCAAATACCACTGCTTTCATTTGATACCACTGATGCTGCACCTGTTTCTGGTAACACTTTACTTCTGGTTGCAAGACAACATAAATATTTACAGGACGCTTCTGTAAGAGCATACAAAAAGTAAACTTTTTTATTGCCTTTTATTATAAACAGTAAATTATATACATCTATATAAAACATTTATGATATAACTTCAAACTCTTCTTCTTCAGCATCAGGCTAGGCAAGTGCGTGTATATTGCAAACAAAATTTCAACAAAATCAAAATTATATTCAACATAATATAAATCTTTGAAATTTAACACTAACCATACAGAGGGACCAGGTGTTCCCTCAAGCCATCAACTGCTTGGCTCACCTTGGATAAGATCTGAACAACCTTGTCACTTTGCTCGGTTTCTGTTTGTGCTTGCTCTGAAATTGAAAAAAATGTTGCATGAGAATATTGAATTTACCACATATTTCTTAATTTTGTAATAAATTGTGCAATATCAGCGGATTTTCATAAAGACAATTTCGCTATTCAAGAGGTAACAACGTAAAATATTTCTTTTATATGTAGATCATGGTTTGTGAAGCTTCTAGGCCAACTAGAGACTTCCGGTATTTTTTCACCACACTGGTTACTTTACAAATATATCTACCTGCTGGCTCTTGTTCCTACAACTTCAATTTTTGCATACTTCTCTTCACTTATAGTACATTATAACAAAACTGATGAAAATTCGCTACTATAGCGCACTTGCTCCGTTCAGACTTTTTTTTTATACAAGCAGAAGTGAAATTGAATAGGTAAACCTAACATTTTGAAGAACATCCATGTTAAGAAAATTAAGAGTCATTTCTTGTAACACATTATTTTTTGATAAAGAAATCACAACTGCAAGAGTAAAACTCGATAGGCTACCTAATACATATATATATATAGACTTGAGAAACAAGACATTTTTATTACAAATGAAAATAATGGGGTTATAGTTTCCCACATTTATTTAAAACTACTTATATTTTGATTCTAAATAACAAATTTTACAACTGACTTACCCATTTTAAAATCTGAAGTAAAGAGCCAGGTCACAGTTCAAATAATACAACTTGTCTTTCTGTTGCTTCGCTGTTCCCTTGTTTTTTGAAAAACGAAGTGTACCTACTTAGGTTAGAAATACAGAAACGTGTAGCACATTCTGACATTCTGAGACTTTAATACATTAACCGCACACCGCACATATTTGCGCTGCGCATGCTGCGAAGCCGTTTTGTTGTGTGAATTTCACACAGCGTTGCCACTTCCTATTCCAGAATGAATAATTAGATCAGTGAAAATAATTAAATCAAATAAATATTCAGTTTACAGTTTACACACACAGATGATTGTATTACTTACTTTTTTTAACATCGGTCTAGTCCGCGACAATGGTCAAGTAGGGGTACGGATCTTTAACGTGTCCGTGCGATGTTGGGCACGTTAAAGATCCATACCCTTCTTATAGAAGGGCCGAGGTTTGCCAACATTTCCAGGGTAGTAAGGTGAAACTGCTCCCTGGCGTCGGAGATTGGCCATAGTTGCCGGAATAGACCGACGTTAAAAATTGTCATACAGTCAATAAAAATTAATATTGCGAAAAGAAAACTAATAAAGATATGTAAGGACAGAACTGCGGACATGGATATAAAGCTGGATGGCCAACAACTTGACGAAATAAAAATATTTATGTACCTTGAAAGTATTATTACTGTTGATGATACAATGAGAACTGGCAAGAAGGATCTCGATGGCAAAGTAACCAATTAATAAACAAAAAGCCTTGTCCTCACACTGATAAACATTTTAATTTGGACCTGATGTAAATGTTCATCAATTCATATGTATTTGAAATGTACACATGGAATATGTCAGAAATGTGTTAATAAGTATGCTATGTGGAAGAGGATGGAGAATAAAATGCTTAATGAAAGAGGAAAAGCTTTATTGAACATAACACTGCAACATAATAACTTTCGGATAACATTATTTGAAAGACACATACTTGTGAAAGGGGAAAAGTTCCATTCTCTTTGTAACCTGCTGGTCAAAGTACAACTTTACTTCACATGCATTACAACATTTCAGTAGCAGATTATCATTAGGTCTTTGTGAGTGAAACGATCGTTTCGGCTTTAAAAATGTGTTGCGGTGGTTTTGGTTCTCCGAGTGTACTTATCAGTGCTCATCACATGTTCCAATCTTCACTTAGTTTATCCTATATTCTTGAGGATTGTGTATATGAGCAGAAGCTTTAGTTTATTAGTGAATTTTCTTTTAAAAAAATTCACTAATGAGGAGATCCCGACTTTTAGATTGTATCACACCGATAACTCAAAAAATAATCGGCCAATTTTGATCAAATTCCATATGTACCTTCCTTTTGCGAGTGGCTTGCTTAAGTTCTTTAGCCAAGAAAATCGGCAGAAGGCAAAAAAGTTATAGGCATTTAAAGGAAAAAAATGGGGTTTTCTTCAAAACGTCAAAGTCGCGATTTGAAACGACAAAATTGGCAACATTTAAGCAAACAAGCTAAAAGAAATACGGTTTATGTAAAGAAAATGTCGCAAAGAGAGGGTTCTGCAAACCCTTAATTTTTTGCTTCAACCGTCATTGTCCTTCATTTTACATAAATGTTTACAGAATATTCATTTCAAATAGAGACTTTCTCTGATGCTTTGGCAGTGGCTTTAGTTAAGCTTATGGTTTATCGATCTATAATTTTTAGCTAATTTTCGTGGAAAAAATTCGTTAATGAGGAGACCGCGACTTTTGAATTTTAAAAAGATTTTTTCAAATTAGTGCAAGCTAGGCGTCCTAGAATCCATATCCGGGTTTAGTTTCAGTTTTTATCTGTTTACATATATGCAGGATGGCGCATTTCTACGGTAAAGCTCAATTATATAATTGCTATTATACCTACAAGATACGAGAAAAAATTGTATACGTTAATTATAAGAGTGTCTTGAGCTGCATCTTATACAATTATTTTGACAATCACGGGATGACACATAAGTCGTTCATGATACCTATAATTTTTCTTCCGAACATATCCCTTATATTATTGCGTTTTTGTCTTTTTTATCGAAATATGATGCATGTTTGTAAGAAAAAAGCCTGGACGCAGCCAGTGCCTTATGCCTCTTGAATGCAAGCAGGCATCAATTTGGTTACCGGTGTAACCTATATAGTAGAAACAATGTACCATATTTTATCAAAATAACTTACTGCCTGAAAATGTACAAAAATTTTTTGAAAATAAACTTAAATGTGTTCAAGAAAACTTGTTTCCTAGCCAACGAACCTTAGGTTAATAGCAAATTGAGTTATTGAAATTTGAAGCATTTAATGAAAATTCGCTACCAAAACGCACTTACTGCGTTCCCATTTTTTTGTGCATGGAACAGTGTATGAGTCACTAAAACTAGTACGGTATGCTATGCTCTACGTTTGACTTGAACCATTTCCTTATACCCAAATTTCAATGTTTATCTGCCAGAAAAGTAGGTATGTTGTCTACCTATTGAATGTTGGGATTCTCCTCAGATTTGCTAAATTTATCATCATCCGTAATAATACTTTCAAAGTACATGAACATTTTACTTGTTCAAGCTGTTGCATATTTAAGCTTTGTATTCATTTTCGCTGTCCTCTACTTATCTTGTGTACCCTTATTTTCGTCGTATTAATGTTTAGTTTGATATTTTTAAAACAACATCTAGCACACTCAACGTCCTTTGTAATTCTTTTTCCGTTTCTAATAATATCGCTATCATGTCATCTGTGTAACATTCAATGTAACCCTTGTCTATTTATTTTGTTATTTATATATAGTTATTTTATCTTTTGAAAAAAACAAAGTTGAAGCCCTGAGCACATACGAGTTTATATTATAATAAAGCCTGCGTTTTTAAGTTAACCTACCTGCTTATTTATTTCTAAGGGCAAGGGCTGATTTAGAAGAATGTTCGAAATAAAAGCCAACACATGTATACAAGGCCACCAAACGATCGTAAATGGCTACCTGCTACCTGCTGTCTTCGACCCTAAATAACTTATCTGTATAACAGTGTAGTCACAACATAATTAAAATAACTTTGTAATTTTCGGAGGAAACATTTTTTTCGAATGAAAATTCAAAATTTGAATAACTCAATTTTCTATAAACGTAGAAAGTTGAATTTTAGTACGTACTACGGTGCCTCCCATGGCAAAATATCCATTAAATTTCATTAAAAAAGTTTTCTAATTTTCGGAGAATTTTTTTTTCTAAACAAAACTCAACATTTTCCCGGAAAACCCTGCCCGATTTTCCTGGATAACGATCTCATCCAAGCCATTAATAAAAAAGGCACTTGCTGTGTTTCATCGAAATTGGTTAATTATTTTTTGTTTTTTGAGTTATCAGATGGATACATATATATATATATATATATATATATATATATATATATATATATATATATATATATATATATATATATATATATATATATATATATATATATATATATAACATATAAAAATCGAAACAGACCCCGGATATGGGTTCTAAGGGTCCTAGTTCGCACACATTTGAAAAAATGTTTGTCAAATCTCACCATCGATACCTCTCTATTAGTGAATTTAAATTAATAACAGTTTATTTTAAAACTTAAAAAAATAAAATAAAGAATATAGGTTATAACTTGAATGCCAACTTTTTATCATGGAAATGTAAAATTATAAAATATTGTTTTAAAAAGCATATTATTGTTGGAAACTGGGATGCGGTTAAACAAACAGAAAACCGAAGATTTTTCTTACAGTTAACTTTGAAAACGCACTTCATGACTTTTCTTTATAGGTTAATGAATAGAGATAGGTACTGTAAATAATTCGTCGTAGAATACTAAAAATTATGGAAAAGCCATTAGAAAAAAAAAACTAATTGTTTTCATCAACTGTTAATGCCCTTACTTGGTGAAACCGTTCCATACTAAATAAATACGTGGAAACTATTTCTTTGGCTTCACAAATGTTGGTTTTATTTTCTGTAACCGGTTTTGCTGCTTGACATCTTTTGTCTGAGAAAGCTATCAAGCAGCGAAACCGGTTACAGAAAATAAAACTAACATTTGCAAGGCAGCAGAGAAATAGTCTCCACGTCTGTACCTACCTTGTTTATTTGCAATTTTAGCTGATTTTTGATTTATTTTACACACACAGATATATATATATATATATATATATATATATATATATATATATATATATATATATATATATATATATATATATATATATATATATATATATATATATATATATATATATATATATATATATATATATAATGTGTGTGTATTAGTGTCACGACGATAACTCGAAAAATAAACAAAGGCTTTTAATATAGTCGGTAAGTCTTTAGAAGGTGGTTTGGCTCATTATTTCAAAGCCCCTGCATTACAATTTTGAACAAAATTCCTAAAATGAATGAGAACTACCCCCTTCCCATAAAACCTGTATGCGGGTTCACTTTCAAACTTTATACGGAAAGGTTTCCGCGGTCATTAGTGTGAAATATACTTGGTTCTTGGGTTGAAGTACGTCTAGAATTTACGAAAACTCGACGTTCTGGCTCCTGTTTTGGAGCCATTTTCAAGAAGTTAAGAAAATATGAAATCTAAGGTCTCCCTTATACTGTGCCGATACCTAAGAGACGATCACTGGCGGGATTTGGGGGTAGGCAGATTGAGGCCTCGTAATCGAGCTACAACTAAACCTACCCTTAGCCACCGCTTTAAGGAGTAGGCAGATTGCCTTTCATAATATATATATATATATATATATATATATATATATATATATATATATATATATATATATATATATATATATATATATATATATATATATATATATATATATATGTTATCCAAATCTGTCGGACGATATTGAACACTATATAGAAGCTTTATTATCCCAGTAGTTATCCGAGTGGTGTGGAAATAATAACGTTTACTATTTATTTCTAAAATCTTCAAAACAATGACCTGACCTGATATTAGTTTTAAAACGTATAACGATTTTGAGAGAAAATAATTGAGAAAGTTACATATTTCGGAATCGGTCCATATATAACATAAACGATATTATTGGTCAATACATAGAGGAAACTTTACAGAGAATGGTAGCAATGAATTAAAAAATGCCGTGTCCTATTTAAAAACTTATGTTAAGCTCGCGACGGACCGCTGGGGCAGGTTGTATATTGATAAATGTTTTCTAAATATGTGCTTTAGGCAGGCGGAAGCATATATATATATATATATATATATATATATATATATATATATATATATATATATATATATATATATATATATATATATATATATATATATATATGCGCGTGTGTGTGTGTGTGTGTATGTATGTATGATATTTATGTCTCTGCAGGTATATTATTTGTACAAATTGCTTGAATAAGTTCATTCGCCAGGTAAATGGGACCTCGTTTTTTCGAAAAAATATAAAGCTATTTGAATGAAATTTGGTACATAGGTTTCTAGTATAAAGATTATAATACTATCACCGCAAATTTGATGTTTTTGAGTTAAAGAACAATTAGCTTATTCAAACTTAATTTTTTTACTATAAATTAGCTGTCAGAAGAATACCAAATTTAGTATTTTAAAAACAGCAAAAACTGAAGGACGCTAGGTCATAGACTAGTCACAAAAATCGTTGATAACTTTTACATTTGGCAACATGGCACAAAGTCAGGCTCATAGACCTATCTATTGTGTCATTGGTCAGACTAGTGTTTTGGAAGGCGATTTGGCCAATATTAGAAAGTCAAGTAGAATAAGTACAAAGACGCACGAAATTTAAAATTATATTTTTCAAGGGCAATGATTTCTTTTTGTTTTGAAAATAGAAAATAAATCAAATAAATGTAGGAGCAAGTCTAAAGGAAGAACAAGGTTTCGCCTGGAGTTATCCTGACATCACACTGAAGTTTTTTCTTATACCTAACTGAATCATTAAGTAGTTACTTAATGTTACATTTCATTCTCATTAAAAGGTTATTTTCGATTTTGAGCGCTAACCCGTGAAAATAGATAGTGTTCACAAATAATTCTAGTAAGCCATCATAGTCTGGAAACAAATTGCGAACTTTTTATAGGCCTACTCTAACGATCTAAATGTAGTTTGAAATTTGGTAAAGATAATAATTTGATACCTAGTTTTTCATTACAGATGTCTGACATTAAACATAATTTACCTACACTTTCACAACAAACTTTGACATTGGTTAATAGTTGTTTCCATGATATAAGTTACCTACCTACCTACTCTTTTCTCCACAGTCATCATATTCTTATGCTGCTTTACTTGGCAAATATAGTAAATAATAACGCATTATACGCTGATATGTGTTTCTATTACACTAACTAACAAACAAATAAACTCTAAAAAAATCTACAAATTAAAGGCACAGACATAAAACAGTTGTTTAATAAATTTGCCTCGTCAATTACAAAACGTATGAGATAGCGGGACTTATACTTCATTTTGAAATTGGCGCGAAGCGATCCGGACGGTTTTATTGGCTGATATATTCTTCACAACAGACATCCCGGCTGTTTCAATCCTCGCGTTATATTTCGGTTAAGCCATGCTCAGTACCTTTTTTTATTACAACATTTATTGTAAGATGTTCGTGGTGCAGTATACACTAAGATATGCCTTTTTTGACTTTTAATAATTATTAACAAAAAAAATCTGCTTAATAATTGGACAATTGACAGATAAAGGTATGAATTGGAATGCTCTTAAAAACTCTACAAACATTATAATTTTTTGTACTTACTTTTGCTAAACCTGCTACTTATTCAAAAGGCAGTCAGACTTAAATATTTACGTTTTATTTTTATAAAATATTGTAGGTACCCAATGCTGCTTAATTATAGACACTTAATTGTACTGTTAAATATTAAAAGTTAAGATTTTAGCTTAATAATGGGAAATTGACTTATTATAACATTTCAAATATATTTATGAACATTCGCTGCAAAAACGCGTTGCCTGCTTACTTTTTTTCAATACTTACTTACTATTTTAACTTGCAGATTTATGAAAACAAGTTTCTTATGAAAATTCGCTACTATTGCGCATTTGCTAAAGATAATAATTGAAATTCAGCGCGTTCGGACAACTCTCATAGGAGCCTTGTTTTTTCTTCACACATCGTAAAAAACTTTGTTTGGCTTTTAGGTCTCCCTAAAAATGGACTTAGAAATACTAAAAAATATATTGTATTTTTTTTAAGTTTAATTTACTTCTCTTTTTACTTGGAATAGGTAGCGGTAATTTGAGTTTTCTCATTTATATACGTAATTAGTGAATCTAAATGACCCCACGAGACTAAAAAATATAATATATTCATGCATTGGTATATACTATATCAAAACACAATGCCGCAAAACTGTTTGCCTATTTCAGTTCTGACTAGAGCTACTCGAGCTAAACCACGCCTATCAAGGGAATACATTACACATTACAGTCGACCAATCTACTATTGAAGATTCTTATTATGTAAGTAGGTGTATGGAGGGTTGCAAACGTATAGGCAGTGTCGCTCAAAACTGCTGGACTCCAGAAAGGTAGGGGTTCGCCAAAATTTCCAGGATAGTGAGATGGAACTGCTCTCTGGCGTCAGTGATTGGCCATAGTCGCGGAAATAGGCCGACGTTAAAGAAACCACACGCACAGAGATGCGAACGTGGCATCGTACGCAGATTAGGATTCTGCATCGACTGTATATGCCTGAGGCCTATCCTTCCATTTAAGAAAATCAACGTTGGCCGAGTGCGTATTGTTGGACCGACAGCTCCTACATGTATGCAACCCCTGCATACATAAATTCTTTTAGGCCTTAGACCAGAGAGAACTTAGGACACGTAACAAGACCGGCGGAAGTGAAGCAATTTGGTACCAAACTCTCTCGAGCAGTGGCGTAACCTTGGATTAGTCAATGGGTGCAGCACAGAATAGTGATTTTCACTGTTCTTTTAAGTGCCTCTTGATTTAGTATACATAGAATAATAATGATAAAATTATGCTGGAATCAACCTATAAAGATTCGGGACGCAGCAAGTGCGTTATGGTAGTGAATTTTTATTAAATGCTTCAAACTTGGATTACTCAATTTTCAATGAACTTAGAAAGTTGAATCTTGGTATGTAGTAAGGTCTTTTCTAGGGCAACATATCCACTAAGTGTCATTAAAATCACTTTGTAATTTTTTGAGAAAAAATTTTTTTTCGAAAGAAAACTGAAAATTTGGAAAACTCAATTTTATATAAACGTAGAAAGTTTAATTTTGGTATGTAGTAAGGTCTTTCTCAGGGCAATATATCCACCAAATTTTATTAATATAGCTTTGTAATTCTCGTAGAAAAATTTTTTTTTCGAAAGAAAACTCAAAATATTCCAGGAAAACCTTGTCAGATTCTTCTGGCTAACGAACTCATCCAAGCCATTAATAAAAGAAAGGCACTTGCCGAGTTTCATCGAAATCGGTTTAATATTTTTTGAGTTATCGGTTGGATACATACATATATATATATATATATATATATATATATATATATATATATATATATATATATATATATATATATATATATATATATATATATATATATATATATATATATACATATCAAAATTGAATCTGACCCCGGATATGGGTTCTAGGGGTCCTCAATCGCGCTCATTTGAAAAAAATGTTTGCAAGTCTCACCATCGATACCTCTCCATTAAGTGAATTGTTTTTAATAAAAATTCACTAAAACGTGCATTAATAAAATATGATATTAACCAAAGGAATTTCAGACAAATAGTACATCCAGAAACCATGGATATATAGATTACAAAATATATAATAAAAAATTAAATAAAACTGTATGCATCTGTATTAGATGAAATGAGAATACAGATGTTTTTTTAAGAATTTTACATTTCCTAATTTCTTTATACTTAAAAAAATCTCGGGACGCAGCAAGTGCGTTATCGTAGAGAATTTTTATTAAATGCTTCAAATTTGAATAACTCAATTATCATATACTTAGACAGTTTAATTTTGGTATCTAGTAAGGTCTTTCCTAAGGCAAGATATCCACCAAATTTCATTAAAATAAGTTTGTAATTTTTGAAGAAAAAATTTTTTTTCAAAAAAAAAAATAAAATTTAAATAACTCCATTTTCTATAAACCTAGAAAGTTGAATTTTGGTACGTAGTAAGGTCTCTTCCGAGGCAACATATACGATAAATTTCATTAAAACATCTTTATTACTTTTGGAGAAAAAAATTTTTTTCGAAAGAAAACTCAGAATTTTCCCGGAAAACCCCGTCCGCTTTTTCTGGCTAACGAACTCATCCAAGCCATTAATAAAAGAAAGGCACTTGCCAAGTTTCATCGAAATCGGTTAATTATTTTTTGAGTTATCAGACGGATACATTATATATATATATATATATATATATATATATATATATATATATATATATATATATATATATATATATATATATATATAAACATATAAAAATTGAAACTGACCCCGGATATGGGTTCTAGGGGTCCTAGTTCGCGCTCATTTGAAAAAAAACAGTAACTTCTGTATTATTTTAAATAACATTTAGCTACCTGTATTCATGCCTCTATATACCTGCAACATTTTCTTTCCTTTAATATAACTAATTAAGTATATAAACTAACATAACATTATTCCCACAACGTAACTTTTGAAGGGCACACCTACGCCTATGGAATATCGTGGCTGGACTTGATAAAGTGAAAATGTAATTAAATATTTCACATTGAAAACCACATATTTTCTGTTTGCATTTTCAAAAATAATAATGTGTCACTAATACAGTAAGTGAAGTGGGAACATTTTTTTTCCTATTTCAACAATTAAAGCATAAAAATGTAAGGAACGTTCTGAAAGTAATTAGGTTAATTTTATATCTTGCCTGTGAAAAGTAATACCGGGCTCTTTTTTGTCACTGTGGCTATTGCAATTGAAGGCGGCACAATAAACCATTGTTCTTAATACAAAAATTTCACAATTTATTGCAAAAAACACTAAATATACCTACTTAAAACTCTGGTACCATTCGCTTTGTTTGGCACCACAGCATAAAATTGCTTTACGATTCGGGCACACTTCGCCTACACGCGTTAAATCTCGTGTTACGTGTCCTAAAGTCCTAAGTTCTTTCTGGTCTAAGATTTAGGCGGATGTACAATAATATACTGGTCGAGTGTATTTCTTCACTGCTGAAGTCTTGAAAGTTTATGAAATAGGCAATTTGCTTAACACCTTTGCGTGTTAATGTAGTATACCTATGATTAAGTTAGAGCCCTTGTTTTGGATTTATAAGGCCATTTTAAAGCAAACCTAAATCGCCAAACAACAGTTTTTTTCTGATATTTGAAAAATTAATAAAAGGCACCTAATAATAGTTATCTTTGCAATAACAAAGAAGTGTTGACGCAGCAAGTGCATTTTGGTAGCGAATTTGTTGTGGTAGCGAGTTGTAATAGAAAAAATTGGTAATCAAATAGTAAATAAAAGTATTAAAATACGTTTTTGATTCATTTCAAATCTTAAATCCTTCCCATTCAGCTAGAATCTTCAGAAATCTTGATACATATATAGTGAAGCCTTCAGAAAAGCACACATTTATTCCGATACTTGAGAAAAATGAATAAAAGGCACTTGATAAGATTTGTCGATTCGGAATAACAAAAAACTGTGGGCGCAGCAAATGCGTAATGGTAACAAATTTGCATAAAAAATTCCTGTTGTTAAACAGTAAATATTTGTTAGAAAACTTGTATGCAGCAAGCTACTTGTGGTAGCGAGTTTTTTTAATGGTAAATAGTAAATAAAAGTATAAAAAAAATTTACATGCAGCAACTGCTTTGTTGCAGAGTTATAAAAATATTTCAATTCCTAATAAGCGAGTTTCCTATTCAGTTAGAATCTTGATATATATATATATATATATATATATATATATATATATATATATATATATATATATATATATATATATATATACATATATAGTCATGTCTTTACAAAAGCACACTTTTATTCTAATATGTTTGAAAAAATTAATAAAAGGCGCCTTTATAAGCTTTGTCCATAACCACAAAAAAGTGTGGTTGGAGCCTTTGACTATATATCAGAGAATAGACTGGGCACACAGCCGAATTGTTTGAAGCTAACATTCAAGGGACTCTATGTTTACATCGGTCCTCTGCTCTGATTGGGTGGTGACTCAAGCGTTGCCGCTATGTAATAATTCATCCTTAAATCGCCGAATATGATGACATGATGATAATGATAAATTTATTACTTTTCTGTTACTTAAGACATTACACTTACATTGGGGCTTATTTATGAATGTAAATATTTACTAACGTTATATTACTTGGTTTCTCCCTTCTTTATGTAAATATAACCAGAAAACTCAATTCAAAATCTTTATCTTGCTGCATGTGAAGTATCTTGATTTGTATTAACCGACAGTTGTGGCTTGTATTTGTCTGTGAATAGTATGCAAGTATACTGAGAATTTATTTTTGTGTTACCTTGATTTGCAATAAAGGTTTTGAGTTTTGTTTTTGCAAAATTATGAAAACGTATATTGCTTGTAGGAGATTAGCTGGGGATGTGGCAACGATGTCTCTGCATGCCTAAGGACATTGCTATTTGCGATTTTCAGTGGCGGCACGTCAGTTTGGCACTATTTTAGGTTTCCATCTACTAAAAAAAGGAGAAAAACATGGTGCGCTGCCTTAAATAGAAAATCGGATACGCTGCCGAAATATTCTTATTTATGTTCACAGCATTTTCATAAAGACATTTATTATTTACCCCAGTGGAAGAATGGTATTAAAAACGCAGTGTCTCCATCAGTTTTAAGTTCTCCAGTGCCTTCTACTTCTGGCATGAATAAGCTCTTGCTCATGCGGAAAGAAGGTGAATAATTCTTCTTAGCTTCCTATTTTGTAAACCTTTATTATTGTTAGAATTAATAAATTTTACCCAAAAAAATTTCTGTCATAGTTTTGAAGAAAATAGAGATAAATCATCGTTATCATCAACTCTCACTGCCTTGGAAGAATCATGCTCAACACGTGCGGCACTTGGCAGTCCTCCTGAATTAACACCAAAAGATAACATTACTCCAGGTCAAAAGTAAGTTAATATGCCTGGACTTAGAATCGAGGGAAGAATACTAGAAACCATTTAAAAAAAATTATATTCCGTTCACTGAAAACTTATCAAATATCGTCCATTTTTTTAGGAAAAAAAAATCGTTATTTTGTTCAAGTTCTTTGCCTAAATGTTGAGAATTTTGACATTTTAAATTGTCACTTTGACGTTTTGAGGTAAACCCCAATTTATTTTCTTTAAATGCCCATAACTTTTTTCTATTTTGACCTACAGAGCTAAGTTTTGGTAGGTAGCTCACCTATAACGATATAAACCAGCGAACCAAATTTGGTTGCCCGTACTTTGTTAATTCCGGAGATATAATTTTTTTTGAAAGAAAACACATAATTTTCCGGGAAAACCTGGGCCGATTTTCCTGACTAACGAACTTATTCAAGCCATTTGCAAAAGGAAGGTATTCACCAAATTTAATCAAAATTGGCCTATTATTTTTTGAGTTATCGGTGTGATACATATATATATATATATATATATATATATATATATATATATATATATATATATATATATATATATATATATATATATATATATATATATATATATATATATATATATATATATATATATATATATATATATATATATATATATGGAAAAAGGGTTAAGGGCAAAGCAGCAAGGAGACAACCGTATACACGTGTTTCAAGCTTATTAGCCATCATCAGTACGGTATAGCCAGGTGAAACCATCTTCACCTGGCTATACCGTATTGATGATGGCTAATAAGCTTGAAACACGTGTATACGGTTGTCTCCTTGCGGCTTTGCCCTTAACCCTTTTTCCTTTTATAGTACAGAAATGCCGTGTTATAAATCCTGTTATATATATATATATATATATATATATATATATATATATATATATATATATATATATATATATATATATATATATATAAACATATAAAAATTGTAACTGACCACGGATATGTGTTCTGGGGGGCCTAATTAGCGTTCATTTGAAGAATTTTTTTCAAAATTCAAAAGTCGGGATCTCATTAGTGATTTTTTTAAAAAGAAAATTCACTAAAAACAAAAGAGGGAAATAAATATATTACGCCAACAGAAAAGACGTCTTAAGAGTTTGTCACCAAAAATCGCTGATTGAGAATTTTAAAAGTCGTATTGCTTTTACGGAAAATACAGAAACATCCCTGAACGTCTCACTTTTGAGTGTTATTGAATTTATATCATTGCTTGTAATATTTTAGGCCTCTTTACCCACACAAATAGATCTGATTAAACAGCTTTTAAAATGTCCACAACGGAACTATTTACCAAACGTAAGGTTGTTTGCTATTACCCTAAATTTTTATTCAAACAAACTTTATAATTACGTTCGAGAAAAATTTATGAAATCTTTGCCACATCCTCGAACTATTTCTAAATTGTTCTTGGATTATGCAAAGAAGCATTAGCGGTTTTGGATTCAAAAATACGAGAAGCAGCTGAAAAAGGTCGCAAAATATTTTGTTAAATACCTAGTCATCGACGAGATGTTCATAAGACGTCAAGTTGAGTGCACAGAAAAAAGTTTTGTGGTAACGTAGATATTGGCGTAGATATGAATAATTCAAACGAGCTTCCAGTGGCTAAAGAAGTTTTGCTTTTCTTATGAGTTGCTTTAAATGGCCACTGGAAAGTTCCAGTGGGTTATTTCTTCCTAGCTGGCATTTCTCGTGAAGAAAAAGCAAGCCTATTATTTAATCGGGCTTTAAGTTTTATCCATCAAGCAAGAATAGTCGTTACTTCCGTAAGTTTTGATGGAGCAGCTGCAAATATAAGCATGGTTTAATGTTTGGGAGCAAATTTAGATACATTTATTCAAGAAGGTTTAAAGGCTTATTTGTCGCATCCTGTAACCAATGAAAATGTATATATTTTCCTAAATGCTTGCCACATGATGTAATTAATAAGAAATTATCCGGTAACTTGTAGATCTATAAAACATGGCAGCAGACAACTCAGGTGGTCATTTCTAGAAAAACTGGTAGAGCTGCAAGGTTTTTTCTTAAATTTTTGTGAAAACACTTTTTACTGAATTTGCATAGAAAAAAATCGCTTGTGACGAAATCACAACATTGCAACATTAAGACTTTCGAACATTTTATTTGAGAAATCATTTCTATAAAAATTCACTACCATATCGCACTTGCTGCGTCCAGACTTTTTAGTTAATAGTATACTTAAATAATGTATGGGTAGTTAAACATCTTTTAAATTTTATTTTATTATTTTAATCGTATTTATGAAAATTTCAATCCTATTTCTCGAGACGCCTATGGTGTCGAGGACCATGTAAACAAACATTTTATTCAATGTTGGTTTCAAACATTACAACGTATGGCATTGGGTGATGCCTGGTCTATTCGTAGATAGATAGTCAAAGGTTGGAGCAAGTGCGTTATGGCAGCGAATTTTCCTAAAACATACTTAAACTATAGTAGTAAATATATGTCCAAATTATAATTAAAATTTGTAAAAGTTTTTGAGACCATTTCAGTTCCAACCTTATTTGTCTGTCAGTTTATAAGCGAACAATTTAATTTATTATCAATGAGTATTATATAAATGTGCAGATTGAGAAATGTTATACGTCGGGAGAACTGCCCACTGAGTTTATAAATAATTAAAGTGTTACCAAGTATTCCAAAAACAGAATGCGCGAAAATGCAACCAGCATAAGAATATAAGCCTACAGTCATGTGGCGAACATTCTGCTACTCATAATCACAGAACACCCCCTATAGAAGGGAAACGCCAATGCTGACGTTTTGAACAATATTGCAGCGCCTCTGGCGGATGCGATGAATTTTAGTCACACGCGGGAAATTTCATTTGATTTTCATTTAGCAAATCTAAATAAATTCTATTTAATTTTATACCACTGCCAGTAAAGAAGTTAAATTAGTCAAATAATTTTTTTGATGATTTTTATAATGAAAGCAAAACAAGTTATGTTTTAATAACACACATACGCCTGTTTTAAGCTTTGCAATCATAGGAAAAATTAATTGGCAATTTGAACCTTCTAACACTTGCAGCTTCAGTTTTTACTATCGATATGATTAATGGAAAATCAAACAAGATAAAATACACTTGTGTTTTATTAGAACAGTATTACTATTACATTTATTTAAAAACCGAGAACAGTATTCCCATTACATTTATTTAAAAACCATTTTAATTCTGAAAGTAAGATGAAGTATATATTGCCATTTCTTAACGATAGGTAGCTTTATTACAGCAGTCTGGTGCTTGTACAATATTACATTTGTCCTTACATAATAATGACAAGTATGTGTTATAATAATAAAGAAAAAAATGTAATGAAAGTACACTTTGTAGAACTCAATTCTTGGCAACATATTTTAACTCAGTATCGTGTTTTGCCATTTTACGAAATGAAAGACCTGACTGAGGTGTTTTGCCATATTCCAGCTGGAATTGACCTTCCTGACCTGCCATCACATCGGTTTGTCTAAAGCTTATGAAGGAAAAATATGCTCACATGACCACAATGTATGGCAAGTTTGGTTTTTCTTCTTTTATGGTATATATATATATATATATATATATATATATATATATATATATATATATATATATATATATATATATATATATAATATGACGTAATATTGTCATTTATTAGAAAACCAATTGTGCACCATTTAATTTCCCTCTTTATTTAAAATGACACTTGCTAATATTCATCTAGCAACAGTGTACACTATCAGGCTTTCTGGTCGCCTTCCGAATCCACCCGATCAATTGTTTACTTCTGAGATGTATAAATAGAAATAGAAATTTTTATTTACACTTTGAAATATATGAATACTTACTCAAAGGAAGATGTAATGTGGGAACAGCAGTTCTTTTCAGGCCTCTTCTCATTTCAGGTACTTTATCGTCATCAACGGAATGACGATCACAGATATAAAATCTATCGTAAATGGCTTGTGGATATAAACCAAGCATCGTTGGGTTTTGTACAGCTTTCACCCAGTCATCAAAATGGTCTTCTGATGATTTCAACGGAAAACGATGTCTTTTGCTAAATAAATCCAGGCACCCCGGAAGACAACAATAAATCGTTTTCTTGGTTGGTATCATATTTATATCCACAAAGCTTCTGTAAGAAAACGTTATTTACTTATAACTTATGAACCACTAAAACGTTCTAAACTTGCTGAAAACTAAAACAGTTGTAATTATGTTTCACCAAAACACCTTGAACTATGAAAGCACCTTGCTTTTTTGATAAGAAAACTGAAAATAGAATTGAAATGACATGATTGTTTAAACACAAAGCTTATGATAACGATCATATTTTGATTCACAAAGACACGCACCTTTAAAACACAAAACCGACGAACAATGAAAACACTGTAAAGTATCCACTAAAAGATAATGTAGGTAAAATTTAATTAAAAGAAACGTTTAGCAACAAACTTGTATTATAATTATACAATGAAAGAACTACAAGCGAACAAAAACTTTTTTGCATTCAAAACATTTGAATTTTGAATGTATATTAGTTCTGTTGTTCTTGTTCCGTAGAATTGTATCACTACTAGCGACATCTACTATATGCGATGTCCGAACTAGAGCCCTAATAAAGTCCAGGTTAGCTCCATTTAGGTGAAACTTCTATAGGGAGTGTTCTGTGCTCATAATAAAACGTCTGGACGAGACAAGTGCGCTATGGAAGTAAGTGTTCATAGTGTCACATTTGTCTATGAGAATTATGCTTATGGACTTTGTTCTTTCTATTGTAGTGTGTTGGTAACAGCGTACACTCTGGAATGATATTTCCAGAAGTGACAGGTGTAGAAAAGTGTAGAAGGTCTAGAATCTCTATGGAGAGTATAAACAGACGAACGGTACATAGAGTAAGTTAGTTCAGTATTAAGTCGGTGTGTAGAATAAGTGATCATAGAGTATTAAGCGAGTCAGAAGTAAGTGTTGGTGTTTAAGAAGCGATCATAGAAGGCGAATAGTGGAATATAGTTCTAGGGAAATTTAATAATAGAGAGAAATATTTTAGTTGATACTGGTGTTGGGAAATAGTTGCTTATAATAAATTAGTAGTTTGAAAAGATGTGTTTTGTTAGTCAACGAATTCAGAAACCCGTAGAACGTAACAACTGGTGTCAAAAGTGGGATTTTCAAGCTGCTAGCGGAAATATTTTCTAGAATATTCGTTGAACAACGCGAAAACTTCTAGAATCTCTGGAAGATCAGTGTCAGCAGTAATTCATAACTGGGTGTGTTCTTGAAACAGAATAAACTGTGTACCGGCTTTAAGTACGTCTATGCCTAAGACACGTAGCGCAACAGCCAAAATGGACGCTCAACTATTGGAATTGATTAAAGAAATGAAAGAAGAAGCCAGAAAAAGAGATGGAGAGGCTAAAGAAGAGCTGAGAAAAAGAGATGAAGAAGAAATGAGAAAAAGCTACGAAGAGTACGAAGAAGAAATAAGAAAAAGAAATGAAAGAAGAAGCCAGAAAAGGAGATAAAGAAATGAGAAAAAGAGATGAAGAGGTCGGAAAAAGAGACGAATAAGCCAAAGAAGAAATGAGAAAAAGGGACGAAGAAGCCAGAAAGAGACGAAGAAGTCAAAGAAGAAAGGAGAAAAGGAGATGAAGAGGCCAGAAAAAGAGATGAAGAAACAAAGAAAATTCTACAAGAACAGGCCAGCAGAATTGAGAATATTACTTTATGTGTCGACGAACGTATGAAGCAGGTAAAAGACGACATCTTCCAGCAAGTAGAAAGCAGAGCAAGGGGTATCAGCGACGATGTACATGACAGCTGACGGAAGTACAACAGAAAGTACATTCACTAGAAAAGAAGTGTGAAATCTTAGCCAAAGGAAACATCAGGCTCGAAGATAGCCCGGTCATAAGAATTAAGGTGCCCACATTTTGATGGCTCAGTCCCGTGGGTTATTTATCTACGCTAATTTGAAACCGCTGCTACAGCAAATGGTTGAGGCGAGAGAGAGAAAGCGACTTCGTTAATTGTAGCTCTCAGAGGAGATGCTCTAGATGTACTTCAAAGTATTCCCAAGGAAGAACCGCTGAGTTTTGACAGCATTAGACATCAATTAGAAATGAGGTTGGCGACCAGCATTTACAACAGTTGTATCGCTTGTAGTTGAAAAATCGTTGTCACAAACCGGGCGAAAGTCGCCAACATCTCCACGCCGACGTTGTCAAACTGACGCGATTAGCCTACCCCATAGCTCCGATGGAGTTTTAAACCAGTTGTCAGTGCAAACCTCGATTGACGGCATCAGTGACACCGACACGCAGCAGGCGCTGAGGATGGCGATACACAAAAACTTGAACGATGCTTTGGCACAATCCTTGGAGTTTGAAGCGGTAAAGCAAGCGTCGGAAAGTCATGTGAAAGTTCGCAGTCTCCAAGTCCAAGAAGAAAATAAAACAGATTTATCCAAGATAATTCAGCTACTACAGAAAATAGCAGAACAAATAAGACCGACGTCTCATGGGCACCCAATTAGAGCTCACCGTGCAAATGCCTTGCGCTGCTGGAACTGCAGCAAGGTGGGACATATAAAGGCGAACGTTGCCATACGTTGCCTTACGTCATACCAAGAAATGTCAGAATTCGACGACTTTCTTACTTCTATGGTCAGTTGTAGTATGTTGGTAACAGCGAACACTCTGGAATGATATTTGTAGAAGGGACCAGAAGTGACAGGTGTAAAACAGTGTAGAAGGTCTAGAATCACTATGGACAGAATAAATAGGCGAGCGGTACACAGAGTAAGTTAGTTCAGTATTGAATTAGTGTGGTGTAGAATAAGTGATCATAGAGTATTAAGTGTTGGTGTATAAGAAGCGATCATAGAAGGCGAATAGTGGAATATAGTTCTATGGACATTTAATAAGAGAGATAAATATTTTAGTTGATACTGGTGTTGGAAAATAGTTGGTTATAATGAATAAGTTGTTTGAAAAGCTGTGTTTTGTTAATTTGTTAGTCAACAAATCCAGAACCCCGTAGAACGTAACAATATATATATATATATATATATATATATATATATATATATATATATATATATATATATATATATATATATATATATATATATATATATAAATAAATATATATATATATATATATATATATATATATATATATATATATATATATATATATATATATATATATATATATATATATATATATATAAACACAGATCTCCTCATTAGTGAATTTTTCGTTTTACGAAAAATCCGCTAATAGGTAGCCTCATTATCATATCTCTCGTTATTTGTATCATGCATCATGGTAATGTTAGGCAACTTATAGATATCAAGCCTGCATTCCTCAGTAGGAATTGTATAAGTGGCAATATTGTCGATAATTTAAATTTTCTTATCGTATTGGCACTTAACATCACCAGTAAGTGTCAAATAATATGCACTTCGAGACATCTTTAACGAAAAACTTGCAAACTCCAACAGAAAATCTACTTTAAAACTCAAGTTAACACGAGAACGCATGCAAAACAAATGTCAAATAATCAATGTGTGCCACTCAGGGAAAATGGCGGACCTGTCAAAGTCACGTGTTCTGGAATCGTCTATTTGGAAGTAACAGAACAATAATTTTAGTCTAATGTCGTGTAAATTTGCTTGTCATTAACTAATGATTAAACATATATAATTATGTAATAAGTGAACATATATCGCCTTTAAATATGCTTTCTAAAATATACAACAATTTAGTGGTACATTCCTAATAGGTAGAAAAAACTTAAAATTTGAAACATTATATTCAAAATCACGAAGTATGCCTATAAATGATGGAGTCCAGAATAATGACACTGTTGTTCTAAAGCTATTTGCTGGCGGTAATGACTTCGCTAATCTATCTATAATCTATTAGTTTTGTACCTATAAGTACCTACATGGTGATAGCTATCAGTGGCGTGCTAGTTTTCTCGGAGCTCTCCTGCAGATTTTTCTAGGGGCACGTTAATCAAGACGACATAAATTAACGCATTTTTTAAAAGAATGGCACACATAATTTAGAATTGCCAGTTACTGTTTTGAGTGAAAATTATGTCGCAGTTATTATTTTTTGCATTTTGGACTTCATCAACCCATTACTTATGAAGAAAAACTGGTACTACGTTTAGGTATAGCTTACATAAGAAACATTAGACATTCTTTAGCGACGTTAAATAAATATATAAATCTGTACCGTAACCAGTGGCGGCTGGTCGGGGTAGGCAAGGTAGGAGCCGCCTACTTTGACTTAGAAACTTAGAAAACTTAAATTAAAAAAATATATTTAAATATACTAAATGATTATACCTATCTAGTTTTCTCGTTGCAATGTGATAAATGTTTCTTCTATTAGCAGTTCTATGGAAATTTGTACCGATACGATCCCAGCCGCCGGTTATATGTTAATAAGAAAACACTGTCTTAATAAGAGACCGTGATAGGCGAGCCAGTTGGGTGCCTAAATTTCATGTGAATCTTGAAAACATCAGATCTCGCTCCCCTTCTCTACTGCATTAGTAGTACTGCTCTACGACGTGAAGAAAGTCGAGACGTATGCTAAGCTGTTAGGCGACAACTACAGGCGCCTCATTACTGTGCCGCTAGAGTGGATTCGGAGAAAATGACCTCTAAAGTCGGGTCTTTAGAGTTCATTTTGCCCAAAATTGTGAAATACAGATACGTGGCTCGTGCATTTTTAATCACGGTTTATAAAACCATTTTTTACATTACAAATTTATTATTTGATATACTTTAAAAAAGTTATTAGAGATAAATTATTGGAAAAATCAAATCTTTTTGGCCAGGGATCGTATCAAATCCTTGAGAAATGAGTCAACCTTTGATAAATTATTCGAAAAAACGGGACTAAAAATTACCAGTAATCTTGAGCCACCTCACAAGAGACGCAAATTATCTGAAACTGCTTTAGACGATGAAAAAACATATTTGCGTATTTTGTTTTATGAAGTAATAGATAATATTACAACTCAAATAGAAGTCAGATTTGTAGATGTCACAACTATTATTTGTTTCTCTAGCTGATTCATCAAAATTTAAAGAACACCGTAAGGATTATCCAACTGATCTAATAACTAATTTAACCAGCTTTTATAAAAATACGTTCGATAAACAGAAACTGATCAACGAGCTAGAAGTTATATATTACGACGAACAATTTAAAAAACTAAATGTAGAAGCAATTTTAAATAATTTTGTGGTTAACGATTTTCGAAAAATATTTACCGAGGCTTATAAACTATTTGTTTTAATCGCGACAATTCTAGCAACAAGTACCTCAGTTGAGAGAAATGTTTCTTGTTTAAAGCGTATTAAAACTTACAGCAGAATTTCGATGAAGAATGACCGCTAATCAACTCTTGCACTTATTTAGATAGAAAAAGAGTTGTTATGTTTTCTCCAAGATCAAGATTCAGATGAATATGCGAATAATAATATAATTAAATTCTTATTAATAAAAGACAGACGTATAAATTTAATTTATAAAAAGTAACTGTCATTTTCAAACGAGGTTGGGTTATGGTTAGGCTGTGAGGGAAGGAGGAGGCCTACGCCGCGTAAACTAACTATATTGAAGTAATACCAATTTAAATGCAAACGCGCAGACATTTTCTTATTTTTATCAATTATTTAAGCGGGATATGCTTTGCAATTCAGAATTACTCTAAACTATATTCATTCACCATTCCTCTAAACTATATCCAATTAATGCAGGAGCTCCTCAAGGTTCAGCTTTAGCTCCTACTTTGTTTATTCTCCACATCAATGACCTCCGCTCTAGCACATCCAACCCAGTTCACAGTTACGCGGACGACAGCACCCTCCACTCAAATATACAATATTCTAAGCCTGTCTCTTTGGCCCAACTAGATGAGGATCGCAGACACATGGAGGGGTCTGTCTCCGTGGATCTCCAAAAAATATTAGATTGGGGAAGTAGAAAATTTGTACAATTCAACCCCACCAAATCTCAGTCTTGCTTTCTTTCTCATAAAAGATACACCAGCCCTAGAACCATCACAATGAACAACCAAGTTATTCAAAGTAATGAGTCCATTTCACTTGTTGGCATTTCTCTGGATTGATATCTCAATTGGCACCAACATGTCACATCAATTGCAGAAGCGGCTGCTAAGAAATTAGGTTTCCTCTTCTGGGCTCGCGAATACTTTTCACCAGCTAATCTCTATACCTTATATACTTCACAAATAAGGCCAAATCTGGAATATTGCTCACACATCTGGGGTGCTGCTGCCGCTTCTACACTCGCTATCCTGAACTCCATGCAGAAGAGAGCTATACGTCTCATTGGTGACCCTACTATCACCCAATGGCTGCCATCCCTTGCCCACCGACGTGACGTTGGTGACCTCTCTCTATTTTATAGATATCTGCTCGGGCAGTGCTAAGAGGAGCTTTCTTCCATAGTTCCTCCACCTGCTGCCCCCAACAGATCTACCAGGGGAACAGAGCGAATGCACCCTTTTACTGTCCAGGTCACCAGGCATAGAACATCTTGTTATGCCCGCTCTTTTGTCCCGAGGACTTCCAAGTTGTGGAATTCCTTGCTGGCGCATGTTTTTCCTTCTCCTCCGAACCTCCAAACCTTCAAGTCCAGAATTAACAAGTTACCTCTTTCCTCCTTGTCGAGACCCACGGTACGATAGTATTTAGGCTGTAAGCCCTCGTGGTGTGTTGTTGAAATAAAAAAATCAAAAATTCGCGCACTGTCGCCTACCCAAGCCAGAGGGGCACGAGCCGCCACTGACCGTAATTAATCGCACAATGTCCGAAAGACTTGAGCATTCTCTAAAAACAAATGAAGTAAAAAAATGAGTTGGAAGAAATAGAAAAAAGTCTGGACGCAGCAAATGCGTTATGGTAGTGAATTTTCATAAAAATGTTTTTAATAGCTACATAATATGTCTTTTTTTCAAATGAAAGCAGGTATCAAATTTGGTTGCCACTATAACCTATATAGTAGAAACAATGTACTACATTTCATCAAAATATTGTTGGAAAAAGTACAAAAATTAACAAATAATATAAACGAAAGCATCTCTGAAGGCGCCATTTTCATGAGATCCGCTATCAATCGGTTAAAACGTCGTATCATAATTTACGACATGCGCCAAAAATGTAAAAAGTTGCAAAATAATCGAAATAATCGAAAACGATGAACACTATACTTTTCGGTGAATTTTCTTAGAAAAAATTCACTAATTGGGAGATCCCGACTTTTGAATTTTGAAACAAATTTCTTCAAATGAGCGCGAACCAGGACCGCTAGAACACATGTCTGGAGTCATTTTCAATTTTTATATGTTTATATATATATATATATATATATATATATATATATATATATATATATATATATATATATATATATATATATATATATAAACATGTCCAAGTCGTTATTTTCCTTGATTCCATTAAAATATGAGCAAAAAATCCATTGTAAATCAAAATTGTTTTGTGTAAATATTGTTTTGATCAAATTTGGTAAATACCTTTCTTTTGCAAGTGGCTTGGATAAATTTGCTAGTCAGGAAAATCGGCACAGGTTTTCCCGGATAATTTTGTGTTTTCTTTCGAAAAAGCTACAGAAATAACAAAGTAAGGGCAACCAAATTTGGTACGCGGGTTTCTGTTATAAAGAGTATGCTATATACCAAAATTCATATCTGTATGTTAAAAGACAAAAAAGTTAGATGTAGATCAATTTTTAATTAATTAAATCTGATTCAAGAATAAAACGTCAAAATTGATAATTATGGTAGGAGTACAAATGCGAGTGAAAAATACAACAAGAAATGACTAACAATCTCCTAGATATGTTAAGTCGTTATTTTCCTTGATTTCATTAAAATATGAGCAAAAAATCCATTGTAAATCAAAATTGTTTTGTGTAAATATTAAAGATGTTAGACAATTGACGTGTACTACGGGATATACCTGCTACATACATGTCGAGCGTAGCTAAGTGGGCTAAGCCCTGTACATCGGATAATGGAATCCTACATGACGAGTTCTAATCCTAGCTAGTGACTTTACTTTTGATCAATTTTTTTAGTCTCATTTCACTTTACCGTTATCTAATCAGATTGTTGTTATTTCGATGATTTTTTTAGCGAGTTTTTGTATAAAAAAATAATTGGATAAAGTGGAGATCAAAGTTTTAAGACTTAATTCAATTTGAATAACATATCTGGTTGTTCTTGCCCTAACTTAGTAAAACCGTTTCATATTTAATAGAGTCGTAGACTTTTCCCGTAGCTTTACAAGTGCTTGTTTTAGTGAATTTCCTTAAACAAAATTTACTAATGAGGAGATTCCGACTTTTGAATTTAGAACAAATTTCTTTAAATGTGCGCGTACTAGGCCCCCTAGAACCCATATCCAGGGTCAGTTACAATTATATATATATATATATATATATATATATATATATATATATATATATATATATATATATATATATATATATATATATATATATATATATACCAAAATTTAGGTCTGTAAGTTTAAAGACAAAAAAGTTAGAGGCATTTAAAGAAAAAAAATGGGGTTTTCCTCAAAACGTAAAAAATTGCGATTTGAAACGTCAAAGAACCTGAAAGAAATACGGATTATGTAAGGAGTGTTCTGCAAACCCTTAAGTTTCAGCTTCAACCATCATCATTGCTCTTCATTTTAATAAAATATTCCCAGAAAATTCATTTCCAATAGACACTTTCTCTGATGCTTTGGCTGTAGTTTTAGTTAAGTTTCTGCTTTAACGGTCTATGATTTTTAGCTAATTTTCGTAGAGAAAATTCGTTATTGAGGAGAACGCGGCGATTGAATTTTAAAAAGGTTGGTCAAATAAGCGCAAACTAGGCCCCCTAGAATCCATATCCGGGTTTACTTTCTGTTTACATATATACAGGGTGACGCATTTATACTGTAAAGCTCAATATACTTGTTATTATGCAAGATACGAGAAAAAATTTTATACGTTACTTATAGGGTGTCTTGAGCTGCATCTTATAAAATTACTTTGACAATCACAGGTGGCCCATAAGTCGTTGGTGATACCTACAATTTTTTTTTGAACGTTCCTTATTACATTTTTGCATTTTTCATCGAAATATCATGCATGTTTGTAAAAAAAATCGAGACGCAGTGAGTGCGTTTTGATAGCGAATTTTCATTAAATGCTTCAAAATCCAATAACCCAATTTACTATTAACCTAATGTTCGTCGACTAGGAAACGAGTTTTCTCGGAAACATTTTAAGTTTATTTTCGGAAAATTTTTGTACATTTTCAAATATGTTATTTTGATAAAATATGGTACATCGTTTCTACTATATAGGTTATACCGGTGATCAAATTGATGCCTGCTTGCATTAAAAAGACATATTTAATTAAAAACATTTTTATGAAAATTCACTTCCATAACGCACTTGCTGCGACAAGACTTTTCTTAACTTAGAGATCTGAATGTCGGTATATAAGATACATCTTTTAGTAGAAACTTGCGAACTTAATTTGGTTGCTATAGCTGTGCTGTTTGTTGAAGATACAAAAATGTTCCGAAAAAAAACCCAAACATTTCCCCAAAAAAAATGGTCCAAGTTTTCTGGCTATCAAACTTATTCAAGCCAATTACAAAAGAAATGTACTTCTCAAATTTCATCTAAATTCGCCCATTATTTTTTTAGTTATCCGTGCGGTACATATAAAAAATAAAACTGACCCTGGATATGGGTTTTAGGGGCATCGTTTTCGCTTAATTAAAGAAATTTTTTCAACATTCAAAAGCCGCGATTTAGCGATTTTTTTACGAAAATTGTAACAATAAATTGCTGGCGCTATGATTAGGAGTGTTGTTTTTATTAAAATTTTATAATTTGCTTGGATTAAACCTAAAGGTATTTTTATTACACCTCTCACAGTTATTGTTGAGATTGACCGCTTCTCTGTATCCCCACTATCTAACGGTCAACCTGTTACGCACACGTAAACAAAACTTTCTGTACAATTTTGGTATCTATGTAAATTACGAAGAAGAGTTCGTCTTTCATAAGCAGGTAGATGTTCTCAGAACTTCTGAGTAACTTGAGTCAACAAATCTCCCCCTTCCTTCCCCTTTAAGTTGATCGTTCATCATCATCGTTGCAGTACAGTCCATTAGTCCATTCAGTCTTTAGTCTAGGGTCTATCTCTGCTGGGAAGTTGAAACTGGAAGTTTTCGAAATAGTTCAGGTGCTCAACTTTAAGCGGATTTTAAGCTAATTTATATTAAATCAGTGCATAAGGTAAGTTTAAACATTAAATTAATATTTTAAAATATTTTATAAGTATGAGTGATGAGCCAGTTAGAAGAAAGTGTACATTTTCTAAAAACTAAAATCGTAAAGATGCCTTTCCTGTAATTTAAAAAATAATTGTAAGTAATGCATTAAATAGTTGTTTTAAACGGGACACATGTTATCTATTTCCTATCCCTAGAACCTATGCAAAGTAATGCATTAAATAGTTGTTTTAAACGGGACACATGTTAACTATTTCGTATCCCTAGAACCTACACAATACCCTATATTCTTAATAATTACCTACCTAGTGAATAGTGAATTGTCATAATATATATTTTGCGGTTGCCATGACATTAAATTAAACTGGGAAACAACAATTTTCGTTATATTAGACTTCTACGTGAAACATCGCAATTTCTTCTATGAAAACACACGTGGATTTATGGGTACCTTCTTTTTCAATACTTTGATTTCATTCACTCCTATTTTGAAATTCAGAAGAATTTTTTTCAAACCCTAGTATTATATCTAAAAAAACTCTGGGCGCAGCAAGTGCGTTATGGTAGTGAATTTTCATAAAAATGTTTTTATTGCAAATATGTGTGTTTTTATTTATTTAAGAAAACAGGCATCAATTTTGGTTACCAGTATAACCTATATAGTAAAAACAATGTGCCATGTTTCATAAAAATAACTTTATTGTGTGAAAATGTACCAAAATTTCCAAAAGTAAACTTAAAGTGTTCTACCATAACGCACTTGCTGCATCCAGAATTTCTCTTCTTACAAACATGCATTATATTTCGATGGAAAATGCAAAAATGCAATAACATAAGGCGTGTTTGATTAAAAAAAAAAGAAAATTTTTATCACCAACGACTTATGGGCCAGCCTGTGATTGTAGAAATATTTTTTGGAGATGTAGCTCAAGAGACCCTATAATTAATGTATAAATATTTTTTTCATATCTTGTATAATAACGGATATATCGAGCTTTGTTGATTTTTTGCGAAAATTCGACAACAATTATATACCATTAAACGATAAACTCTATAGCTAAGACTACTGCCAAGCATCAGAGAAAGGGTCTATTTGAAATGAATTTTCTGGAAAAATTTTAGTAAAATGAAGGACAATGACGGTTGAAACTAAGACTTCAGGGTTTGTAAAACATCCTTCTTGAGAAATTTGATTTCCATAGCCCATATTAGATTCAAGTTATTTGCCTAAATGTTGCCGATTTTGACGTTTTAAATCGCAACTTTGACTTTTTGAGGAAAACCCCAATTTATTTTTCTTTAAATGCCTTTTTTGTCTTTTGACCTACATAGCTAAATTTTGGTAGGTAACTTACCTATAAGGATATAAACCCGCGTACCAAATTTTGTTGCCCTTGCTTTGTTAATTTTGGAGATATAAATTTTTTTCGAAAGAAAACACAAAATTTTCCGGGAAAACCTGGGCAGATTTAAAAACAGAAAGCAGCCCACATGTTAAAGAAATTTGTAGCTTTTCTTCATTAGCAAAATTTGCTGAAAATTGATACCTGCTTCACTTTCTGCAAGATATTTTATCAGAAGGCTCCTTGTTTTGCTCCTAAAATAGAAATATCTCCGACTTTTTTTTACTTATTTCACCCATTTATTAGATTCACTTTTTAGTGAATTTTCTTAAAAAAAATTCACTAATGAGGAGATCCCGACTTTTGAATTTTGAAAAAATTTCTTCAAATGAACGCTAATTAGGCCCCCCAGAACACATATCCGGGGTCAGTTTCAATTTTTATATGTTTATATATATATATATATATATATATATATATATATATATATATATATATATATATATATATATCGTTAGTCAGGAAAATCGGCCCAGGTTTTCCCGGAAAATTGTGTGTTTTCTTCAACAAAAAATTATATCTCCGGAATTAACAAAGAGTAAGGGCAATCAAATGTGGTACGCTGGTTTATGTCATTATAGGTAAGCTACCTACCAAAATTTAGCTCTGTGGGTCAAAAGACAAAAAAGTTATGGGCATTTAAACAAAAATCAATTGGGGTTTTCCTCAAAACGTCAAAGTGACAATTTAAAACGACAAAATTCGCAACATTTAGGCAAAGAACTTGAATCTAATACGGACCATGGAAAGAAAATGTCTCAGAATGTTTTCCAAACCCTGAAGTCTTAGTTTCAACCGTCATTGTCCTTCATTTTACTAAAATTTTTTCAGAAAATTATTTCAAATAGACCCTTTCTCTGATGCTTGGCAGTAGCATTAGCTATAGAGTTTATCGTTTAATGGTATAAAGTATTTGTCGAATTTTCGTAAAAAATCAATAAAGCTTAATATATCTGTTATTATACAAGATATTAAAAAAAAAAGTATACACTAATTATACGGTGTCTTCAGCTACATCTTAAAAAATTATTGCTACAATCACAGGCTGGCCTATAAGTCGTTGGTGACACAAATTATTATTTTTTAGTCAAAAACGCCTTATATTTTTGCATTTTTCATCGAAATATAATGCAGGTTTATAAGTTAAGAAATTCTGGACGCAGCAAGTGTGTTATGGTAGCGCATTTTGATTAAATGCTTCATATTTGAAAAGCTCAATTTGCTATTAACCTATAAGGTTGACCAAGAAACGGATTTCTTCGGTTACACTTTAAGTTTACTTTCGGAAATTTCTGTACGTTTTCAAACAGTAAAGTTATTTTGATGAAACATGGCACATTGTTTTTACTATATATGTTATACTGGTAATCAAATTTGATGCCTGCTTTCTGAAAAAAAACCACACATATTTGCTATTAAACACATTTTTATGAAAATTCACTACCATAACGCACTTGCTGCGTCCAGAACTTTTTATTTTTAGCGAATTTTCCGTGAAACGAAAAATTCACTAATGAGGAGATCTGTGTTTATATATATATATATATATATATATATATATATATATATATATATATATATATATATATATATATATATATATATATATATATATATATATATATATATATATGTATCACACCGATAACTCAAAAAATAATGGGCCAATTTAGATAAAATTGGGCAGGTGCCTTCCTTTTGTGAGTGGCTTGTATAAGTTCGTTAGGCAGGGGAATCGGACCAGTTTTTCCGGGAAAATTTTTGTATCTCCGAAAATAACAGAGCTATGACAACCAAATTTGGCATCTACGTTTCTACTATAAAACATACTCTACATGCCAACAGGTCTCTACATGCACAATAGTCCAAGGGCTGCAGTTCTATCGGGGCGGCAAAGCCGCGGACCAGCCCTGAGGGAGAAATAAAAACAGGTCTCTAAGTTAAAAGAAAAAAGTTATAGGCATTTAAAGAAAAAAAAATTGGCTGCCACTAGTGATCAGAGAAAAGCTCAAGAACAAAATATTCTATGTGATTAACAAAACCAATTGAATATTACATACAACGGTTAAGTTTTCTTGACGCAAAAAGGTCAAGAAGTAGCAGAAAAAGTATTTTGAAAATTTTATAATTTTTCTTCTTAAAACGTCAAAGTCGCTACTGCCAAAGCATCAGAAAGAGGGTCTATTTGAAATGGATTTTTCGAAAATATTTTAGTAAAATGAAGGACAATTGAAGCTGAAACTTAAGGCTTTGTAAAACACACTGATTAGGAATTTTTTTCCACATAATTCGTATTTGTTTCAGATTCGTTGTCTGAAAATTGCAAATTCTGACAAATCGCGACTTTGACGTTTTAAGAAGAAAAATTATAAAATTTTCAAAATAGTTTTTCTGCTACTTCTTGACCTTTTTGCGCCAAGAAAAATTAACCGTTGTGAGCGTCAGAATGAATTCAGAATTTTTTCGTCCTCTGATGATGCTAACGTAGTTAGGGAAACGATCGTTAGGTCTTCGAAAAGATGTGTTGTGGTGATTTGGGTTCTCCAAGTGTACTCATCAGTGCTCATCACAGGTTCCAGTTTTCACATAACACAGTTGCATAATATGCAGGATATAGTTACTCCCTTATATCGTAACGATTTAAAAAATAGCAGTTGCAATTGGAAAACTGTGAGCGATAGGTATACGAAATGTTAATAAAGATCAATAGGGCGTTGGAAGCTTTATCTTGAATAACGGTTTTGAACATCGTCCACATAACGAAAAATAATAATTTTCATTATCTAGGTCTGTCTCAAATCTACTTCTGAAGAGGTTTGTAATGACCGGGAAAATGTGGTTGCCCATTGCCATGAGTTTGTGCAAAAGATTAATTATTAAATTGAAATATATTCTGATTCGTGCAAGGATTTGTTAAATTTATATACTCTTTGAAGACCTCTTCATCTATGTTGTTCATTTTTAACAAATGGTCTAAATACGTTAGTGTTTCTTTTATGGGAACGCTGGGAAACAGCGAGGTCACATCAAACGATATTAAAACCTCGTCTTCAACCGACTTAATATTTTCAACTTTATTAATAAATTCAAGTGAATTTGAGTCTGAAAAACTTTTTGTTTGATAGGTGAGCCTTTCCTTTCTTAACCATTTCGCTATAGTGTATGTCGGGGAATCTATAGCTGAAACAATTATTTTTTTATATTTCAACAGTACACCACGAGGGCTTACAGCCTAAATAATATCGTACCGTGGGTGGCGACAAGGAGGAAAGAGGCACTTGTTAATTCTGGACTTGAAGATTTTAGAGAAGACTGAAAGGAGAGAGATAGGCCTGTAGTTGCTAGGAAGCGCTTTGGATCATTTCTTGGGGACGGGTTGTACTCGAGCAGTTTTCCAGTTACTAGGGAATATGCCTCGATTATAAGATGTCTGAAACAGACGAGTCATGACAGGAGCAAGTTCTGGTGCGCATTTTTTGAGAACAATTGCTGGGATCTCGTCAAGGCCAGAGGTTTTCCTGGTATTAAGAGAAGAGAGCATCTTTTGTACCTTTTTAGTTTTGAAAATGATATCCGTCATTTTATGCGCGACATTGGGGACTGTTGTTGGTTGAACATTTAGAGGTGGGTTGAGAGTAGAATAGCCGGCGAACGAGGCAAAAAGTTCAGCCTTGCTCAGGGCGGTAGAAACAATTTCATCCCCTGAAAGAACAGGTGGGAACGTGCTCTTGCAGAAATTATTCCCAATAGATTTAGCAAGAGTCCAGAAGGGTTTGCTGCCGTTGGAGCTTAAGAGGACCTTGTTTTTGATGTGGTTATTAAACGAGTTTTTTTGTCTCAGAAAGAATGCGGACATAGCGATTTCTTGCGTCGTTAAATGCTTCACGGTTTTCTTGACTGGGATTGTGTGCAAGTGTTTTGTGAGCTTTGACCTTTTCGAGTCTGGCCGTGTCACGGGATTTAGAGAACCAGGGATTTTGAGTGGCTGAAGAGGTTTTCTGTGTACGTGGAATAAAGAATTCCATGCCAGCTTGGATAATTTCGGTGATGTTTTGTGAGATATCAGAGGGGTCAGGATGAGAGAAGCAGACAGACGCCCATGGGAATAAGGAAAAGTGATCTCGCATTTCGTCCCTGTTCGCGGAGTAGTGCCAAACGATACGTGGGTGTGATGACTGTGTGACCTCGGGTTGCATTGCGCAGGAAGCAGTGACCATGCCGTGGTCTGAGCGACCAAGGGGGGCGGTGACTGATGTGTTAGATCATTTAGGTTTTGTAGTAAGAATGAGATCCAAGGGATTTGAGCTGTGTGTTGGGATGCGAGAAATGTAAGTAGGTTGCTGAATCATATTGGCTAAAAAATTGCTGACTGCAAAGGCCTCCGCTGCTCTCCCTTGTGGATCGGTTTTTTGAAAATCTTAGCCATTCCTTATTATGGACATTGAAATCACCAAGAATAGTGACCTCGGAAAAAGGGTATTCAGAAATCAGATGTCGTTTTTTCAGAAAGGTAGTCGAAGAGCTGGACAAAGTTTTTGTCAGAAGGTGACCGGTAAATGCAACAGATGAATTTAGTTGCAGCCCTGAAAGAGAGAGAGAGAGAGTTTCATCCAAAGTATTCTTCCAGTTTCTAAATTGGGGAGTCTCGTGCAGGGTAGATTGCTACGGACGTATGCGCACACCGCTCCATGCAATCTAAAGGAAGTACGGAGCTCATACCCCGGGAAATTAAGCTGATTAGTGACTGTTTTGGCACTGATTTGGGTTTCGGTGAGGAAGAGGAGTTGGGGCCTATTATCCTGGAGGACATGGTGGACGGAGTTCAGGTTAGAATTTAGGCCACATACATTCGAGAGGGATATGTTATATCTTGATGCCGGCGCCCTCTGCGCACCCCTCTCCCGGTGATCCTAATGGAGGGGTATTTTATCTCCGGAATCTTTTGTACAAGGAGGAGCCATCATCATTTTTGTTTATAAGGGAAACCGACTCATACACCAGAACCGGAAACGTCCGTTGGGACTTCACCTCTTCGGGCGTGAAAAAAATCCTTTATTATCCCGTAAAGGAAAAGTCCACTACCACCTGTCATGTCTTCGATATTTGGGGTTTATGGATTTTCCGACGACAATACTTTTTAGGAACTTTTGGATTTGAAACTTGTAACTTTTCCCAAATCCTTTGTAATAAGGTTATGACATCCATATAAATTGTTTTTAACTTCAGAAATCATTTTTGGGAGGGGTTCTATTTAAAATGTGATGTGAGCTCTGTTTATATAACACCTCTTTTATTTCACTTTTTTTTTATACTAAGAGAACCTTTTCAAAAAATAGTTATTTAATAATAATTTTTGTGGAGCCAAACGATAGTATACCTACAAATCTATCTTTCTTTGATTTAACCATCTCAAATATACTAACTAATTCTAATTTTGTTTGTTTCAGTTTCAGGTGAATCACAACATACTTCATAGCTATTGGCGTCATTTATCTAATCTAATTACCTACCTATTTGAGATCAGTTGATTTCACACTTTTAGCTACAAAAAACGCTATATAAACTCAGATTGACTAAAATAGGCAATATATATTAGTTAAATCTTTGATTTTACATCGGTACAGCTTGCATATACCAATATTACAGAAGTCTTAATTCCAGAAGGTTTACGATGCCATTAGGTGAGAATTATTTTGCTATTACCGTTTTCAAATTTATTTTAAATAGATGGCAAATAACTATACAAAATATTTATTTACGACTTAATTTTATGTAGAATCGATTAAATAATCACAGCATTCGATTTTTCTTGATGTGGCTTTATAAACCATGATGTGTTAGTATTTGATTTAAAACTAATGAATTTTTTTTTGTGTGTGTAAATATAAGTTTAAGTTTCATTATAGTTTTGGTCTCTTAGGTTTTATAATACAGAAAACATTATTTCTTCCACAAAGCAAATGGTTCTATTTTCAGCAGACTATTCTTTTTTGATAAAAATAGTTTTCTGCAGAAATGTTTTCATGACAAATATTTATTCACTCTATTTTACGGTCCCATGTAACCCATACATTAAAACTTGTGTGCTTTTGTTTCTTTAACGTCAGTCTATTTCCGCGACAATGGCCAATCACCGACGCCAGGGAGCAGTTTCACCTCACTATCCTGGAGATTTTCCCGAAACCCTGCCTTTCTGAAAGGGGGGTAGGGATATTTAACGTGCCCAACATCTCATGGACACGGGACCGGTGGCTTTACGCCCCCTCCGAAGGAGGGAAGTGCATACATTCAACTTGCTCAAATACAATGCCACAACTTCGGTTGATGTTAATGTTACAGTATGTACTGAAAACGCCGGGCCTACCACGGGACGCGCTCGTCTGGGTCACGGATGGATCCGGCGGGGAGCGTGGGACGGGAGAGGCGTTTATTCGGAAGGACCGGTAAATCACAATATTTCCCTCGGGGCTCATGGAACGACCTTTCAGGTCAAAATGTACGCAATCTTGCACTGCGTGCGAAATAACAAGAGGAGGGGCTAGACCAACAAGCGGATCCTCATAGCCACAGACAGCCAGGAAGCCCTTAAGGCCCTAAGTAGCTCACGTGTAAATTCCAGACTGGTTAGTGAATGCCGAGGCGAGACGAGCGACCTAGGTGGGCAGAACGAGGTCACCCTCATCTGGGTGCCGGGTCACTCGGGGGTCAAAGGCAATGAAGAAGCTGACAGTCTCGCGAAGAGAGGATCAGCAGAACCATTTGTGGAACCAGAACCGGTCCTGGGCGTATCAAAGGCACGGCCAGGGAACCATTAAGTCCTGGGTCAGGGACCAGCATAAGGTATACTGGGCAGATTGTCCAGGGCTCAGATATGGGAAGACACTAATTTGGGATCCCAGTTCAAAGAGAGCTGTGGAGCTGCTAAATCTTAGCAGGGGGCAGCTCAGGAACACAACAGCACCCTTGACGGGACACATGGCTGTCAAGAAACACGTGCACAAAATGGGGAGATTCGAGGGGGACCTGATATTCAGATTTTGCGGTGAGGGGGAGGAATCAGCCCAGCACATTTTGTGCGAGTGTAAATCTCTGGACCGCAAAAGACAACTGATCTACGGACAGCCTAGACCGGGGACAGAGCAATATAAAACTTCACCCTAACAATTGCTGTGTAGACTAGTTCGATGCACAGTGTTCTTGGAATGGGTGGAGTAGAAAAGACAAAGGGCATGCACGATAAGCCAAAGGCTGCGGTGCTATCGGGGCGGCAAAGGCGCGGACGAGCCCTAAGGGAAAAAGGAGAACCCTGGGATCGAACCCAGTACCCTTTGGTTCAGAGGCACACGTTTTTACCACTGAACCACCGAGGCTCTACATTAAAACTTTACACAATTAAAATCGCAGTAAATATTCAATGCCTAGTTATTTACATAGTCGGTACATTTAGATCTAAAAAATAAAATATATTTATTGTTATGAGACTTAAATACTACTTATACTAAAGAAAGTTTATAGCTAAAGCAGTTATCAAAAATCACTAAAATCAGTTTTACGTTTGTGTATATTATAGAATTGTTTTACAAAGTAGGAGCCACAGAATTTAATGAGTAACAAATTATACCAGTTGATTAGATTTAATGTCATTTTTTATTTTCCATTTTTATTTTAGGAAGAAAAATTCTAGTGTCCCAAAGGGTTGCATTTAAAGATATTCTGAACCCTGAAGTCAAAGATGGTAAGCACATTTGACATTTTTCTCTTGTTATCTGGTAGCTGTAACAAAAATTAATTGAAAATATATGTTTTGATATTTGCTTGTTTCTAAGGTAACATGATTGATGAAAATATCGATATTAATTTAAGAATAATTAAGAATGTGTAGTATATCAATGTATTTTTTCAAAAGAAGTTTATCAAATTATGGTGAAACTTCAATATGACGTCCGTAAGGATTATTCACATTTCTGGTGCGCTTTGTTGGAGCAGATCTCCCAGTTCTATCATAAAGCATATTGACTGCAACTGTCTAAAAACTCACGGGTTCAACATCAAGATGACGCCTGTTAAATTCTGCCTCAGCCTCTCGATATGTCCTATGGTTATCGCTCACAAGTCTAATTAAATTCAATATTTTGACTGACTATTAAAATTCTGACCATATTTGTGTCGATGTCACCACGTATTGCGCGTACAACGACTTTCCAAATTATATGAACTCCCAAATATATTAACTGTCAAACTGTAGACGTTTTGTTTATGCCAATGGAAATTGATGAAGATAGTAGACGCTACCTTGGAAAATTTGCAACGAAGATGTTAGGAATATTCTTTATGGTGGCAAGGAAATTAGTTAACCAATCGATATAACTTTCTTGCTTAGCAATGAAGTTGTGAACCTACTTTAAGAAATAAAACTAGGGGTCCTAGTTCGCGTTCATTTGAAATTTCTTTTGCAAAGTCTCACCATTAATACCTCTCTAATAGCGAATTTTCTTAAAACAAAAATTCGCCGAAATAAAATATGTATATATATATATATATATATATATATATATATATATATATATATATATATATATATATATATATATATATATATATACTTATATAAATATAAGTATACATCATATAAACATTTAAACAGACCTTGGTTTTAAGTTCTAGGGGCCCTATATCGTGCTAATTTGGAGACATTTTTGCAACGTCTCACCATCCATCCCGTTCTATTAGACTATCTAGACTATCTATGTAGACCTACTGTTAGTTTGGTAGTTGCATAAATTCAAATATGGGTTGATACAAGTCGGATATTTGAAAGTTTTGAATGTAAAATGAGATAAAAGATTTTGTGGATGTTCAAATTTTTTCATTATTTAAATATATATGTTATATATATATATATATATATATATATATATATATATATATATATATATATATATATATATATATATATATATATATATATATATATATATTTGTGTCCCTCTGGGCTCGTCCCTGGCTTTGCCGCCCTGATAACACTACAGCCCTTGGCCTATTGTGCACACACACACACATATATATATATATATATATATATATATATATATATATATATATATATATATATATATATATATATTTGTGTCCCTCTGGGCTCGTCCCTGGCTTTGCCGCCCTGATAACACTACAGCCCTTGGCCTATTGTGCACACACACACATATATATATATATATATATATATATATATATATATATATATATATATATATATATATATATATAAATTTATGTATATGATAAAACTGAAACTTTTCCACAGTCTGAAACTTCTGATCTCGCTATAAGCAAAGTTTTGCCGATAATTACATTGTTTGTAAAACTATTTTGGCAGCATGAGTAAATTTAAATAAGTCAATCATATTTTTATCATTCGTCTCATAACTAGTGAATTTTCTTTAAAGAAAACTCGGGACGCAGCAAGTGCGTGATGGTAGTGAATTTTTATTAAATGCTTCAAATTTAAATAACTAAATTTTCTATAACTTAGAGAGTTTAATTTTAATACGTATTAAGGTCTTTCCTAAGGCAAGATATCCACAAAATTTCATTAAAATAACTTTGTAATTTTCGGAGAAAAATTTTTTTTCGAAAGAAAACTTAAAATTTGAATAACTCAATTTTCTCTAAACTTAGAAAGTTGAATTTTGGTACGTAGTAAGGCTGAGGCAACATATATTGTAAATTTCATTAAAACAGCTTTGTTACTTTCGGAGAAAAAATTTTTTTTCGAAAGAAAACTCAAAATTTTTCTGGAAAACCCCGTCTGATTTTTCTGGATAACGAACTCATCCAAGCCATTAATAAAAGAAAGGCACTTGCCAAGTTTAATCGAAATCGGTTAATTATTTTTTGAGTTATCATATATATATATATATATATATATATATATATATATATATATATATATATATATATATATATATATATATATATATATATATATAAACATATAAAAATTAAACCTATTTACAAATGAACTTTAATAAGATATTATGCTGTGACAATACCTCTCTCAAGCACCCTAAAATATAATCAAAATGTGCACAGTTATATATGTTTTATTTCTTTTTCCCTTAGTCTTAATACACTACATATTTTATGACAATCGAATTAATTTACTTATTTGATTTCATAAATAGTCTGTTAATAGTGACTTGGAATGAAGTAGATACCACGTTTCTAACATATTCAGAGAATATGAGTAGATCAATAGCAACTGGGAATGAATTCGGTCAGTCCCCCAGCCACGTGGTTAAAAAATACTGGCTGTATGAGTGGTTACAACTGTACCTCTAAAAAGACTGTAACAGCGGCAGAAGCAGAAGTCAATGGAAGCCGTGTGTATTCGGGAAGAAACTATTGACTATTAATAACAACAATTGACTAAAAACGCTGCGTGTTGTAAGGAAAAAAATAATTATACTACAGAGGTGATAAATGATAATAAATTACAATAGGGTTATATATAATCGTAAATGCTTCCAATGATTAACAATAAGTGAATT
The DNA here is from genome assembly GCA_964006375.1 of Tillus elongatus. Lineage (NCBI taxonomy): Eukaryota > Metazoa > Arthropoda > Insecta > Coleoptera > Cleridae > Tillus > Tillus elongatus. Next base: position 178,756,252 of record OZ023265.1, read on the forward strand.
CAGTATTATTGACATTTCTCTGAAACTTAAAAATGAATTTCATGAGTCAATGACAATAAGAGAAGCTGTGATTGACTAACCAACAGCAACCACATACTTGACCTATGATTTAAACATAAATGTTTCAAATTTGAATAGCTCAATTTTCTGTAACCCTAGAAAGCTGAATTTTGGCACATAGTTAGGTCTTTCCCAAAGCAATATGTACACCAAATTTTATCGAAATTTTCGGAAAAAAAATTTTTTTTGAAAGAAAACTCAAAATTTTCCCGGAAAACCCCGTCCGATTTTCCTGGCCAACGAACTCATCCAAGCCATTAATAAAAGAAATGCACTTGCCGAGTTTCATCGAAATCGGTTAATTATTTTTTGAGTTATCAGACGGATACATATATATATATATATATATATATATATATATATATATATATATATATATATATATATATATATATATATATATATATATATATATAAACATATAAAAATTCAAACTGACCCCGGATATGGGTTCTAGGGGTCCTAATTCGCGCTCATTTGAAAGAATTTTTGCAAAGTCTCACCATCGATACCTCTCTATTAGTGAATTTTTTAAATAAAAATTCACTAAAATCACTAAAGAGGAGATCCCAACTTTTGAATTTTGATTTTTTTCAAATGTGCGCTAATTATGCTTCCTAGAACACATATTGGGTGAATACATTCCTTTTGCAAGCGGCTTGGATAAGTTCGTTAGCCAGGAAAATCGGCCATTTAGGCAAAGAACCTGAAACTAATATAAGCTATGGAAAGAAAATGTCCCAAGGGGAATGTTTTACAAAGCCTGAAGTCTTACCTTCAACCATCCTTGTCCTTCATTTTACTAAAATATTTCCAGAAAATTCATTTCAAATAGACCCTTTCTCTGATGCTTTGGCGGTAGTCTTAGTTATAAAGTTTATCGTTTAATGGTATATAATTTTTGTCGAATTTTCGTAAAAAATTAATAAAGCTCAATATACTCGTTATTATACAAGATACGAAAAAAATTTGTATACATTAATTATAGGGTGTCTTGAGCTACATCTAGAAATTTTTACATTGGCCCATAAGTCGTTGGTGATACAAATTTTCTGTTTTTTTTTCTTCAATCGAACACCCCTTATGTTATTGAATTTTTGCCTTTTCCATCGAAATATAATGCATGTTTGTAAGAAAAGTAATTCGGGATGCAGCAAGTGCGTTATCGTAGCGAATTTTCATTAAATGCTTCAAATTGAATACCTCAATTTGCTTTTAACCTATAAGGTTGACCAGGGAACCAGTTTTTTCGGAAAAACACTAAGTTTACTTTCGGAAATGTTTGTAGATTTTCAAAGAATGAAGTTATTTTGATGAAACATGGCACATTGTTTCTACTATATAGGTTTTAGTGGTAACCAAATTTGATGCCTGCTTTCTTAAAGAACACACATGTTTGCTATTAAAAACATTTTAATGAAAATTCACTACCATAACGCATTTGCTGCGTCCAGACATTTTTACTTTTTATTTAATTGAATATTCTGAAAATTCGCTTTTGACGGAATCGCAACTGTAAGACTTGAAAAATGAAATTTAATAAAAGCTCCTAAAACTCATATGTAAGGTCTGTTTTGGTTTTACCATGTTTTTTGTGTACAACTGAAATTTTTGTATCCAAAGAAATAAATAAAATTATTTGGTTGAAAATTATAATACATATTATCTTAGACATTTTTTTTTATACCAAAATTCGAGTTTCCAACTTAAATGTCATAAAAATTCGCTACCATAGCATAATTGCTGCGTTGTGTTTTTAGTATATTGTAATAAATCATTTGGTAGAGAAACTGAAAGATATTTTTATCACAGGAAAAATAAAAAGTTTATCACATATATTTTTAAGGTTTTAATCATTTGGTATCTGTAAGTTGATTATTTTCGAAAATTAACAACTGTAGTCGTTGAATTGAGTTAACTGGTGTTACAACGCTTACCTAGTTATTGACAATGTAGAACAATGAAATTAAAGCGTAGTAAGTATTTTTAGTATTTTTGGCTAATCTTTGTTAGAACTTTTCACAGTTTAAAAGTAATTAATTAAAATAGTAATAAATTATTGGGTCGCTTGAATTATTTTTGTGGAAACAAGTTTTGGTAGTCCCAATAGCTTTAAACTGGAGAAATTAATGAAGTTATAACTTTGTATTAAATTTTATATACATATTATTTTTTAAGCACTTCCTCTAATAACGTGCTGTTCAACTTTTTAAATGTTTGAACAAATACGTTTTGAGTTATTATTTATAGGTCAAGGGTAGTTTTGTCCTTTTAGTGAATTTTCTTAAAAAAAATTCACTAATGAGGAGATCCCGACTTTTGAATTTTGAAAAAATTTCTTCAAATGACCGCGAACTAGGCCCCCTAGAACACATATCCGGGGTCCGTTTCAATTTTTATATGTTTATATATATATATATATATATATATATATATATATATATATATATATATATATATATATATATATATATATATATATATATATATATATATATATATATATATATATATATATATATATATATATATATATATATATATATATATATATATATATATATATATATATATATATATATATATATATATATATATATGTATCACACCGATAACTCAAAAAATAATAGGCCGATTTTGAGTAAATTTGGTGGAAAAATTCCTTGTGCAAATGGCTTGGATAAGTTCGTTAGCCAGGAAAATCTGCCCAGGTTTTCCCGGAAAATTTTGTGTTTCCTTTCGAAAAAAATTTATATCTCCGGAATTAACAAAGTAAGGGCAACCAAATTTGGTACGCTAGTTAATATCCTTATTGGTAAGCCACCTACGAAAATTTAGCTATGTAGGTCAAAAGACAAAAAAGTTATAGGCATTTAAAGAAAAATAAATTGGGGTTTTCCTCAAAACGTCAAAGTTGCGATTTAAAACGTCAAAATCGGCAACATTTAGGCAAAGAACTTGAATCTAATACGGGCTATGGAAATCAAATGTCTCAAGAAGGATGTTTTACAAAGTCTGAAGTCTTAGTTTCAACCGTCATTGTCCTTCATTTTACTAAAATGTTTCCAGAAAATTCATTTCAAATAGACCCTTTCTCGGATGCTTGGCAGTAGCCTTAGCTTTAGAGTTTATCGTTTAATGGTATATAATTTTTGTCGAATTTTCGTAAAAAATCAATAAAGCTCAATATATCCGTTATTATACAAGATATGAAGAAAATTTGTATATATTAATTATAGGGTGTCTTGAGCTACATCTTAAAAAAATATTTCTACAATCACAGGATGGCCCATAAGTCGTTGGTGATACAAATTTTTTTTTTTTTAATCAAACACGCCTTATGTTATTGAATTTTTGAATTTTTCAGCGATGCATGTTTGTAAGAAAAGAAATTCGAGACGCAGCAAGTGCGTTATGGTAGCGAATTTTCATTAAATGCTTCAAATTTGAATAGCTCAATTTGCTATTAACCTGTAAGGTTGACCAAGAAACGAGTTTTTCCGGGAACACTTTAAGTTTACTTTTGGAAATTTTTGTACATTTTCACACAATAAAGTTATTTTTATGAAACATGGCACATTGTTTTTACTATATAGGTTATACTGGTAACCAAAATTGATGCCTGCTTTCTTAAAAAGGAAACACACATATTTGCAATTAAAAACATTTTTATGAAAATTCACTACCATAACGCACTTGCTGCGTCCAGAGTTTTTATTGTATTTAAGCGGTTCACGCCAAATTTGACTCAATACAAAATTATATTATTTAGAAGCGTACCACATTTAAAAAAAATCGATTTACTAGCAATAGATTTATTAAAGGAAATTGATTGAAATAAAACAAATTCAAGGGCCTGTAACTACGTTATTTTTCAATTTCCAAAAAATATTATAGGAAATTGTGGTATTATTGTTCAAGTAGAATCACCACTCAACTTTTTTGTTCATCGTTTCCGGAAACCTGAATATATATATATATATATATATATATATATATATATATATATATATATATATATATATATATATATATATATATATATATATAGAGGTGTCCTGATTATACTTCAAGAAAACTGGGGTGTGTGTTGCCCTTGAAAGAATAGTGGGGGTAGTTCGTATAACATTTTTAGTGAATTTTTATTTAAAAAAATTCACTAATAGAGAGGTATCGATGGTGAGACTTTGCAAAAATTTTTTCAAATGAGCGCGAGTTAGGACCCCTAGAACCCATATCTGGGGTCAGTTTGAATTTTTATATGTATATATATATATATATATATATATATATATATATATATATATATATATATATATATATATATATATATATATATATATATATATATATGTATCCGTCTGATAACTCAAAAAATAATTAACCGATTTCGATGAAACTCGGCAAGTGCCTTTCTTTTATTAATGGCTTGGATGAGTTCGTTGGCCAGGAAAATCGGACGGGGTTTTCCGGGAAAATTTTGAGTTTTCTTTCAAAAAAATTTTTTGTTCCGAAAATTCCGATAAAATTTGGTCTACATATTGCTTTGGGAAAGACCTAACTATGTGCCAAAATTCAGCTTTCTAGGGTTACAGAAAATTGAGCTATTCAAATTTAAAACATTTATATTTAAATCATAGATCAAGTATGTGGTTGCTGTTGGTTAGTCAATGACAGCTGATATTACTGTCATTGACTCATGAAATTCATTTTTAAGTTTCAGAGAAATGTCAATAATACTGAATTCACTGATTGTTAATCATTGGCAGCATTTACGATTATATATAACCCTATTGTAATTAACATCATTTATCACCTCTGTAGTATAATTATTTTTTTCCTTACAACTCGCATCGTTTTTAGTCAATTGTTGTTATTAATAGTCAATAGTTTCTTCCCGAAATTTGCTCTTACCGGTTGTTACCACTCATGCAGCCAGTGTTGCCAGTTTAAGTAGAAATAGTGTAGTACCTTTTAGTTTGTGTACACTCGATTTACTTTTTATTTATATTTTTTCTTTGCTGCACATATCAAGACAAATTATGTTGTTAGTTTGTATACAGTGTGGTCTAGAAGTAATTGTACACAGAGCAGCAGTGGAAATTCAACCAAATTTACCTCAGTCCAAAAGTCAACATTAAAAGAGATATGGGATATATCTTTTAGTGAATTTTTATTTAAAAAAATTCACTTATAGGGAGGTATCGATGGTGATACTTTGCTTTTGTTTTCAAATGAGCACGAACTAGGACCGCTAAAACCGATATCCGGGGTCAGTTTCAATATTATATATATATATATATATATATATATATATATATATATATATATATATATATATATATATATATATATATAATAATTTATATATATACATATATATATATATATATATATATATATATATATATATATATATATATATATATATATATATATATATCCAACCGGTAAAAAATAATTAACAGGTTTTTCCGGGCAAATTTTGAGTTTTCTTTCGAAAAATAATTTTTTCTGCGAAACTTATTAAGCTGTTAATTAAATTTAGTAGATGTGTTGCCTTGGAAGAGACCTTACTACGTACCAAAATTCAACTTTCTAAGTTGATAGAAAATTGAGTTATTCAAATTTGTAATTTTCTTTCGAAAAATTTTTTTTTCTCCGAATATTACACAGTTATTTTAATGAAGTTTGGTGGATATCTTGCCTCACAAAAGACCTTACTACATAACAAAACTAAACTTTCTCAACTTATAGAAAATTGAGTTATTCAAGTTTGAAACATTTAATAAAAATTCACTACATAACGCACTTGCTGAGTTTTTCATTTTAAGGTCGTGATACTGAGATACAGGGTGTTAAATTTGTTACGCTTAAAGCGATTTTGCTTAATTATATTTAAAACGGCTAAAGAAAAGATTTTCAAAATTTGTACACGAGTAAATATTAACAGCTATAAAGAAAAAGTCTGGACGCAGCAAGTGCGTTATCGAAGTGAATTTTCATAAAAATGCTTTTTAATAGCAAATATGTCTCTCTAATGCAAGCATGCATCAATCTGGTTATCGCTATAACCTATATAGTAGAAACAATGTACCATATTTTATCAAAATTACTTATTGTTTGAAAATGTACAAAAATGTACCAAAATAAACTTAAAATGTTTCCTAGAAAACTGGTTTTCTAGCCAATAAACCTTAGGTTAATAGAAAATTGAGTTATTGAAATTTTCAGGATTTAATGAAAATTATCTACCAAAACGCACTTACTGAGTCTCAAACATGCATCATATTTCAATAAAAAATGCAAAAATTCAATAATATAAGGGTGTTCGAACAAAACAATTGTGGGGATCATCAACGACTTATAGACCACCCTGTGATTGTCAAAATATTTTTATAAGATGCAGCTTAAGACACCCTATAATTAACGTATACAATTTTATCCCGTATCTTGTATAATAACAATTATATTGAGCTTTACCGAAGAAATGCGTCACCTTGTATATATGCAAACAGATAAAGACTGACCAAAGCAAAGGTGGTTTTATTGAGAATATGATGATACAGGGTGCTCCACAGTGAGTGGCCTATTAGACGTCTCTGGAGAACTATATATATTTAAATTCTGAATATTGGTATAGACACGTTTTTGATACAGATATTTCTAACTAAAATATTTTCATCTAGCCTGCACTTCCGGTTATGCCGAAAGTCGACACAAACTTTGTTTTTTAAAATGGAACAGCTTGTATATTATTAGCTTTCTGAATTACACGTTCAATTTAAGGGCCACTTGATAACAACATATTCGGGCTAGTTCGTACCATTTGGGATTTATTCGCCATTTTGTAGAAAAAAATACGATTGGATCGCTTTCGAAAAATTCCGATATCATTAAAGGCATGCAAGATAGAAACATGCGGTTTTCAATATCTCATAGAGCGTAAAAATTCCTACATACTGTCTAATAATTCCTAGAAGTATTATTACAACACGAGTGGCAAAACAACTCACACCTCCTAAACTAGTAACTGCTCAAAGTGTTGTCCATTAACACTAAAACATTTTAATATTCGTGCCGTAACACCGCTAGTGATTGCTGACAGAATCTCATTCCTATCTAACTCTTCAAACGCCATTCCTACTCTGATTTCCAATTCTTCGCGTGAATTGACGGGCGTTTCATATACTTTGGTTTTTATCTTTCCCCAAAGATGGAAATCAAGCGGGATAAGATCTGGACTTCTTGCGGGCCATAGCCAGGACCGCACTTTCCAATCCATCTATCTTCAAATAGATCGTCGAGTGTGTTACATTATTCTCGTGTAGGGTGAGCAGGAGCTCCTTAATGTTGATACCAAGTTCTATGGTTTGATAATGGTAAATTATCTAAAAAGTCTGTAAATATTGTTCTTAATATTTCCATGTAGCGATTAGAAGTTAAGGTTCCATCATAAATATGATAATAAAAGTTATTACCTTTCAATAAGCAAAAGACCTCGAAACTAAATTTTACTTTAAATCCCCTTTCCCTAATAGCGTGAGGGTTTTGAGTTGCCCAAACATGACTGTTATGTCTATTGAAAACTTCTTCACGAGAAAATTTTGATTCGTCAACCCATATATATATATATATATATATATATATATATATATATATATATATATATATATATATATATAAAGTCATCATCTCCTTGAATATGAATTAACATCGTTTCAAAAACTAGACCCTTTTACTAGCATCTTCTGGACGTAAAGCTGGCACTAAAGTAAACTTGTTGTGCATTTTGTGCTTCCACAAGATTCTTTCTACAGAGGAGTAAGGAATACCTATGTCGTTCGTTGCAGTGTAAATACAGGCATATGGATATGCTTCGAAATAAGCAAGGGCAGTTATTTTGTTATCTTCATCTCTAGCCACTGGAGTGGGATTAACTTTGGGTGCTTTAAAAATAACACATTCTAGGAAATTTAACTCAATTCTTCTAAACGTCTTTTCACTCATGGGCGGCAGATTAGGATTTAACTCATTAAACCTTCTACAGGTTCTACTAACAATTCGGTTACATTCTCCATGGATGTAAAATAAATTTAAATAATCTGCATTGGAATAATGATTTTCCATATTAACTGTAAACGTTAATACACTGACATTTATCGAATAATTTAGAATAACAAGATGTAATATAAATTGTTCATCATGGCACACTTGCCTTAACGTTGACGTTCAACCACAGTATAAGGAGAAATTATTGTTACAAAGCACTTCAATAGACGTAGGTGCGGTGTTGCCACATCTCCAGAATTTCCCCAACATCTGGGAATTTTTGCACAATCTGGCAACACCGCCTCCCCACCCCCCCTGGGGGTGTCTGGGGTGACCCCCCACAGGCGAAGTCTCAACCCTCTAGGACCAGAAATAACGAAGTTACCAACTTGTACCCCGTCGGAACGGATAACTGAGGTCTGCACATTCCGAACACCCTGTATATACACCCTGTATACGCAGAGAAACCCTTACACCCTGTATACGCAGAGAGATCTTATAGTTCGAGAAACATCTCTTGTGTAACATAGGAGTGGTGACCACATTTGGATCATCCTGTGTATACATCCCCCTGTATACACACGGGACCGATCTGTAGTCACAGAACCTTCTAGTAAAAGAAGGTTCTGGAACGTTCTGGAATGGAACGCTCTAGAAAGGAGGGGAAGGTACGGCGAGTATATAAAAGCGAAAGCAAGCCAGTCCGAGTTCAGTTCAGTTCAGTTCAGTAAGAGAATGTGGTAGTGACTTGAAGAAGCAGTGTAAAGTGTTAAGAGAGTAGTGACTGTAGTACCAGATTAGTGACTTTTGTTGAGAGTAGTAATTGTAAGGCCAGTAAATGAAGTGTTTTGTGAGAGAGACATTCTAGAAATTTTATTGTATCCTTATTTAGAGTGTAAATAAAGTTGTTTTGTTAAAATTTAAAGTCTCACTTATCCAGAACCCGGAGAAAACGTAACATTATACTGTGTTATGTTGAATGTCTCTAAATACCTCAAAAAAACTGTCCTTTTTAGCTATAGGAAATACCCAATATAGGTCGGAAAGTTATCAAAAAAGGAATCGAATGGAACGGCAACTTACTGTATATTTGTATCCCTTTTAAAATAAGACCCTCATTGAAGGCAGAAGTAGCCAAAGGTTGGCGCCACCCCGCTGAACATTACTATTTTCAAATCAATTTTTAAATAAAACTATAGAAGACAGGTATAGGGTAATGTATATTTAAATTATAGGGAATTAAACGCTGAATCAGATGATGGGATCTTATGGGTACCATTCCATTAAAAAATATCAAGTTATCTATGATTGAAAATTTTCAAATTCAAATGTATGTTATGAATAACAGTTATGTTAAAATTGTATTGTGTCTGGAACAGTATGTAGGAATTTTTACGCTCTATGGGATAGTGAAAACCGGATGTTTCTATTTACATGTCTTTAAAGATATCGGAATTTTTCGAAAGCGCTCCAATCGTAATTTTTTATACAAAATGGCGAATAAATCCGAAACGGTACGAACTAGCCCAAATATGTTGTCATCAAAGTGGCCCTTGAATTAAACGTGTAATTCAAAAAGCTAATAATATATAGGGTGGTCTATTTAAAAAACAAAGCTTTTGTTGACCTCCGTTACAACCGGAAGTGCAGGCTAATTGAAAATATTTTAGTTAGAAAGATCAGTATCAAAAACGTGCGGATACGAATTTTCAGAATTTAAATACATGTAGTTCTCCAGAAACGTCTAATAGGCCACTCACCGTGAAGCACCATATATATATATATATATATATATATATATATATATATATATATATATATATATATATATATATATATATATATATATATATATATACACCTAACCAACGTTGTGATAGCATTATTTACAAACATTACGACTGCGCTTGCAGAGACCACAGTATTCTAGAATCAAAGACTATAATACATTTTAGTGAATTTTCGTAGAAAAAATTCACTAATAGGGAGATCTCGACTTTTTAATTTTGACACAATTTTTGCAAATGAGCGCGAACTAGGACCCCTAGAACCCACATCTGGGGTCAGTTTAAATTATATATATATATATATATATATATATATATATATATATATATATATATATATATATATATATATATATATATATATATGTGTTACAAATGAAAAATACTTAGTTCTAAAATAATTGGTACATTTACGTATTATGTTTAATGTTTTTTATTTAATTTATGACAAAACAGTTTTATATTCGCTGATTTACGGCGTTCGTAGATTGACCTTGAAATGCACTCGACTATTGTGCTGACACAGAGATTTTCTATGTTTACTCGATTCAAAGGTTGGTTATCAATTTAGTTTGTTACAGCGAAACTCATTGCATTTCATATCTACAGGTGCTTGAGTAGGTCAGCTACAACGGCTGGAGTCAGAAAATTATTTGCATTCTGATATAAATAATAGGTACTCGATTCCAACAGAGATTAAGAAATAAATAATACATTAATGAATTATTGTTAATGTCTGAATATCTTGGCATCTTCCACGAACTTGTTTGGTGGAAGCTGAGGCTTCGGTCTCTCGAAGACCATTTAAATTAATTTCAAGCGGATTTAAATTGTTTTTAAATACTTTAGATGAAAGTAGTTATATAAAATTAAACTGATAATGAATAGGACATGAGATTATTCTATAACAAGTAATAAAACCATCCACCATTTATTTTGATTCCTGTTGTCTTTTCCTTCATCCTCCTTGGTGTATTTTCTATGAATAAATTGAATAGTATGGTGATCATGGTAATCAGGCATTTGTGAGCCCAGAGAAAGGGGTACTATGTTTTTGTTTAGTATTGAGCGGTTTACCAAATGCGACAATGATAAGCAAATAATACTTTTTTACGAAAATCCGCTAAACATTCTACATCCTACTGTATATTTTTTCAGAATGCGATTTCACACATTACAAGTGGAATGGTCTGGTCGCCAAAGCTCTTGACCATACATCACCTGACAATATAATCTTCCACAAGGGCATCGAATCAGAAGTAATTGTTGCGGTTACCAATAAAAGAGACTCAATTCACACCATCACCAGTATAGAAGAGCCCGTTAAATCAGAACACGTTACTGTGGAAGAATGCATGACACCCATCATATTAAACTTAAATGCAGAAGTAAACATAAAGCTAAATGCGTCATTTCCAGATTATGGAGACTACATACATGTATTGTTCATCCATCTTGAATCAGGTCATAAGTTGATTTTCAGATTGGTAAGTTTTTTTTATACACTTATTTATTATATTTATTTAGATGAAGATCGCAGACTCATGGAGGGTTCTGTCTCTGTGGATCTCCAAAAAATATTAGACTGAGGAAGTAGAAATCTTGTACAATTCAACCTCACCAAATCTCAGTCTTGCTTTCTTTCTCATAAGAGATACACCAGCCCTAGACCCATCACAACGAACAACCAAGTTATTCAAAGTAATGAGTCCTTTTCTCTTGTTGGCATTGCTGTGGATCGAAATCTTAATTGGCACCAACATGTCACATCAATTGCAGAAGCGGCTGCTAAGAAATTAGGTTTCCTCTTCCGGGCTCGCAAATACTTTTCACCAGCTAATCTCTATACCTTATATACTTCACAAATAAGGCCAAACCTCGAATACTGCTCCCGCATTTGGGGTGCAGCTGCCGCTTCTACACTCGCTATTCTACACTCCATTCAAAAGAGAGCTATACGTCTCATCGGTGACCCTACCCTCACCCAAAGGCTGCCATTCCTTGCCCACCAACGTGCCGTTGGCTGCCCCCAACAGATCTACCAGGGGAACAGAGCGAATGCACTCTTTTACTGTCCAGGTCACCAGACATATAACATCTTATTATGCCCGCTCTTTTGTCCAGAGGACTTCCAAGTTGTGGAATTCCATGCCGGTACATGTTTTTCCTTCTCCTCCGAACCTCCAAACCTTCAAGTTCAGAATTAACAAGTTGCTTCTTTCCTCCTTGTCAACACCCACGGTACGATAGTATTTAGGCTGTAAGCCCTCGTGGTGTGTTGTTGATAATATATATATATATATATATATATATATATATATATATATATATATATATATATATATATATATATATATATATATATATACCAGTATATTCGTAGTATATCTAAAACATATAAGTACCCTTGGAGAACCCAAATCTAAAACACTGGAGTTTAAACTCCGGCTACAAATACGAGGGCATATCCATATGTTCCGCCTTTGTGCAATAAAATAAGTTTTAGTCCACAATTTGGGAGTTTGCACCTTTATGTAATACCTTTTTGCATGGCCAATGTTCAACTTTATTACAAAAGAAGTCCACTTGTGGAATATGTTTTGCGCGCCCCCTCTTCTTTTTATTTTCAAACTCGCTTTTTGCTGAGCCACAGCTTGATCTTCGCTCATTTTAAACAAGCAAGAAAATAAAAAAATGATGAAAGAATCCATCATATTGTGTTGCATAATTGACATGTTAGGAACAGGCAGATACCAGAATAAACAGGCATGTCTGACGTCACAGTATACAAAATCCTATCAAAACAACTTAATAATATTTAAAAGTTCGGGACGCAGTAAGTGCGTTATGGTAGTGAATTTCTATTAAATGCTTCAAACTTGAATAACTCAATTTTCTATAAACCTAGAAAGTTTAATTTTGGCACGTGGTAAGGTCTTTCTCAAGGAAAGATATTCACCAAATTTGATTAAAATAACTTTGTAATATTCGGAGAAAAAAAGGTTTTTCGAAAGAAAATTTAAAATTTTAATAGCTCAATTTTGTGTAAACTTAGAAGGTTAAATTTTGGTACGTAGTTAGGTCTCTCCCAAGGCAACATATATAGTAAACTTGATTAAAACGGATTTGTTATTTTTGGAGTAAAAACATTTTTTCAACATATAAAAATTGCAACTGACCCCGGATATGGGTTCTAGGGCTCCTAGTTCGCGATCATTTGAAATTTTTTTTTGCAAAGTCTCACCATCGATACCTTTCTATTAGTGAATTTAAAAAAAATAAAAATTCACTAAAAATATTAGCATGGTAGTTTCCACGAGTATTAAGAAACGGCCGAAAGAGGAACCGTGTTGTAACTCTTTGTAGTTAGTGGACAGGTTCACAGCGGATAACAGTACTTTTATTGACCATTTTGTTGTTATCTCAAACATCAAATTGTGGAGTTACATAGGTGAGGGGCGGAACAGAAAAAAATCCTCTCATATTTGGTTATTAGAATTAATAAAAATACTTGTTTTTCAGGTATTTCGAGTTTTGCCGGTACGTGTAGAGGCTCTACATCCCACGGAGCCGTATGTTTCCATTAACACACCAGTTTACAAAGAAGAAATTGCGAAAACTGTTAAACAGACCACTATAAAGTGAGTATAAAATTAAATTCTTGCTTGGCTCTTGGTAAAGCACCTAATTACTTCCAGAACACTTCGTAAGCCTGGCGAATAAACACTGTTTAGCACAGATACAAATTTTCTGTCACATAATTATTATAAATAAAACTTACCGCGTTTTATTTCGCGCTCATTTGATTTTTTTTATCACAATCTCGTTTAAAAATATTTTGCTAAAAGGACAATGTGAAACTATGGTAAGGCATAAAATATCGCAATGGCCAGAGAGGTCAAATATCTTGTGGTCGTATTGGAGTCTAAACTAGCTGGAATGGTCACGTTGAAAAAAGACTGCGTAAGGCAGTTATCATCCTAACCGTCACTAGGCGGCTATATGGAAAAACGTGGAGACTAAGACCTAGAGTGACCCACTGGCTGTACACAAGGGTGGTAGACCATCCATCTGATGACATAAGACGACACAATCCAGTGCCAAACAAAAACTAGGCAAGATCCAAAGGCATCGGTATCACAGGGGCCATGGCTTTAACCCCAACAGCCGCCATGGAGGTGTTCCTGGATCTGCCCCCCTACACTTAGTTATCATGGGGGAGGCCAGGCTAGGACTATAGAGATTAGCCTGCAATGATAGACTGAAGATCAACCCAGGCTGCAGGGGCCACTGCAAAATTCGGGAGATCGTGAAGGAGCCCATGCTTGAAATGAGGTCAGACTTCGCGAGCCTGCGAATCTGCAGGGAAAACAAGTTTGCAGTGGTAATCCCTGACCGCGAAGCATGGCGGGGGTAGACGCCGGGTCTACCACGGGACGCGCTCGTCTGGTTCACAGACGGATCCGGCGGGGAGCGTGGGACAGGGGCAGGCGTTTATTCGGAAGGACCGAGGCTAAGTCACAGTAGTCCACTCGGAGCTCATGCAATGGTCTTTCAGACTGAAGTGTACGCCTGCCTACGAGAGAACAAGAGGAGGGGCTACACCAACAAGCGGATTCTCATAACCACATGCAGCCAGGCAGCCCTTAAGGCCCTAAGTATCCCACGGGTAAATTCCAGCCGAGCGACCTGGCTGGCCAGAATGAGGTCACCCTCATCTGGGTGCCGGGTCATTAGGGGGTCAAAGCCAATGAAGAAGCTGTCAGTTTCGCAAAGAGAGGATCAGCAGAACCATTTATGGGACCAGAACCGGTCCTGGGCGTGACGAAGAGCGCTGCCAGGGGATCCATTAAGGCCTAGTTTAGAAACGAACATAAGGTGTACTGGGCAGACTGTCCAGGGCTCAGACATGGGAAGTCAGTAATTGAGGAACCCAGTTCAAAGAGAGCTGTGGAGCTGCTAAATCTTAGCAGAGGACAGTTCAGGAATATAATAGGACTCTTGACGGAACACACGGTGGTCAAGAAACACCTGCATAAAATGGAGCAGTTCGAGGGGACCTGGCATTCAGACTCTGCGGCGACGGGGAGGAATCAGCTCAGCACATCTCGTGCGAGCGTAAAGCTCTGGACCGCAAAAGACGACTGATCTGCAGACAGCCTAGACCGGAGACAGAGCAATATAAAACTTCACCCTACCAGTTGCTGCGCAGACGAGTTTAAGGCACAGTAATTTTGGAATGGCTGGAGTAGAAAATACGAAGGGCAGGCACAATAAGCCAAGGGCTGCGGTGCTATCGGCGCGGCAAAGACGCGGACGATCCCCGAGGGAGAAAAAAAAAGGCATAAAATATGGTCAAAATTATTTACAAGACAGCTCGCAAAGTCTAAAGAAATGTGTTGGTAATTTTATCTATATCTTAAGCTTTGTCTTAGTTTCACATTGTTGTTTTCAAGCTCCCAAAGATGCCATAGAAAGCATGGGCGACATTTTTTCTTGCACGTAATGCATTGTCGATATATATATATATATATATATATATATATATATATATATATATATATATATATATATATATATATATATATATATATATATATATATATATATATATCGTCGCTCAGAAGTCAAAACCTCGTATCTCTAAATTTGTAGTTTTCCAGAAAACAGCAAAAACTCCCCTAGCAAAGTAAAAATATGTAATTGTGGGTTATTTTTGAACATTTATGTATTATAACTGATTTCAATTTTGTATGAAAGTGGATTGTGCACTACTGCCTTTCTTTTTTTTATATGGAAGAAAAAATGCGAGATACGAGCTTTTTGGTTCCAATCGATACTATTATTATATTGAGTTACGTGATTATGTTACTAAATATTAGTATTTAAAAACACAATTTACTTAAGATTTATTCTGGTTAATACAACACAAATAATACATAATACGTATTGAAATGGGAGATTATATCAATCCTAAAAAATAGTACAAAAAACAAAATAAATGGAATATTATTTTAACTAACAGGTTCTTGTTGATCTCTGAGTATTATGATAAAGTAACTTACATGAATAAAAAGTTCAAACCAGGCAAATAAAACTCTTAAAAAACAGGGTTTAGACTTAAGTTTTCTCTCTAAACTCTAACTTTGGTATAGTTCATTGGAAATTAGAGATGATGCTGTTCAATGGCGCAACGAATCATAAAAACCGTGATAGTCTTCATGGATAACTGACTTGAGAGACTGTAAGTGGTTAAACTTGTCACCCTTTAAAGGTAGGGGGGAGTCATAAAGTTTTTTTATCTCTCCAGTTGAAGTGGATGCACGGGAGGGTAAAGGCTGCCAGTCTTCATCGAAAGTCAATTTGTAATGGGCTGGAAGTTCTTTGGAATACTTGAAAGCTCTTAGATCGGTCACGCATGGGTCTGAAACTTTTTTGCCAGGACGAATCGAAGAATAGTACTTAATATTCGAATGATCTTTGAAAAATGTATGATTTATATACTTTACTTTGTAGGGACCTTTTTGTGAATCCTTTCGGGCATCAGTAATTATTTGAACAAAATTTGAAGGTGAATAAATGCATTTATTCTTTTTCATTCGTTCAATAGTAGAATGTACACTGTCACACTCCATTTGCGAGTGTCCTTTAACAAGGTACTTTTGAATAATAATAGTGTCGTTTAAGATTGCATAGTACTGTAACGCATTAGCCAAAGTAACATTACGATTTTGTGCGGAACAACCGTCACTATAAAAAATTTTGGTTTTGGACTTTTCAGTCTCATCCAATTCTTCGGACATAAAATCTGTTAAACAAGAAGCAAAGCAGTTACTATCCATCCCTCCTTCGCCCTCATGCCAAACGTAGCATACAACTTTGTCATTGCCCAAATTGTAAATAGTAAAATTATGTACTGCTAATTTTTGCTTAAAATACACCATTCCTGCAGGTACATGGGGAACAAGTTGGACTGCCTGCACATCTACAGTGAAGACACATACTTCTCCAGCCAAAGCTCTTTCTTTGTCAACATTTTTCTCTCTTCGTGCCCGATCTTTCTGATTAATATGCTGTGTGTATGTTTCCAAAGTTACATTTCCTAATTTTTGTGAGAAACATAGATCACATTGATCTTTTCGAGGATGAAAAATGTCTATATTGAGATTTTTCATTTCCGAAAGGAATACATCATACCCTGTGGCATCTTCTGGAACTACTTCATTTTTATAAAATTTGTACACTTCACTATATGACTGAAAAATTGATTCCAGATACAGCTTGTTAGTTGAAGATCGACAGTAGTGAGAAGGCATTTTAGGAAGACGCTGGAAAAATTCCTTAATTTTAAGTCTTTTTTCGGAATTAATTGTTCTAGATTTATTTGGAAATTTTGTAGTGTTTTGCACTATACCAGAATCTGAGCTATTTTTTACCCAGTTAAGTACGCTCCACTCTCCTACATTCAAAGTAGCCAGAAACATTTTTTTACAGACGGGTACAAGAGAATTCTCTACTTTCAAGTGGTAAGACAAACTTACACCACGTCGAGATTTTGTTTTGGTAGTTTTCTCTTTAGTTGCACTTTTGTTGACTAAAGTAGCTACAAAGATCTTCCTTTGCCTCCAGTCCATATGAGCCCAAAACTCTTCAAATATGCGTTTTCTCTGTTCTTCAGTAATTCTAGAGCACTGCCTTTTTTCTTTAGATTTCAAGCACCTCGATGAATTACATCTTGGCCCCATTTCTCTTGGACTTTTCTTCAGATTAACGACTGTCCCATTTTTTTCAATCTTTTTTGTATTATATTCCGTTCCTTTCATTCTCATTAATTTAGAAACATTTCTTTTCCATAAGGAAGTTTCTGAATGGCCCTTTTTCTTTCGTATAACTTCTGCTAGCGATTTTTCCGCATCAACGACAATCGTTGGTTGTTGCGAACGTTGACGTTTCTTGCTTTTTCTTCTTTCTTGAATTTCATTCTCTGAGTCTGATGAGATGTCTGTGGGGTGGCAACTGGAACCAGAATCTTCAAATGGGTCTGGGATGCATGTGTCCGGGATACTAATATCATCTTCGTCATTTTTTGTTTTGCTTCTTTCTGGTGTAGACTTTCCAAAAGTAGAGCTGCTAGGTATTGTAGACACTGTTGGAATGCTCACATTATCTAATGCAGAGTAAGATGAGCTATGGCATTCGTTGTTCATCGGAACGTCATTTCTTGTGTTGTGATTGTGAACATGAGTTGCATATTCTAATTCTGCTTGGCGAAGAGCCATTTCCAGTATTTTATAAGAACGTGTTGTCTAGAAAAAAAAACCCGACTCAGTACTTCATGTACTCATAATTCAGAATAATCTCACAAAATATAGGACATAGGTAGATTAAATTATTCAACCTACACTACTTGCAGTGTTTAATTTTTCATTAATATGATATTATTCTTAAGTTCAGTAGATACGAAAATTAATTCCTAGAACGCAGAACGATCGAATCTCCTTACATAAAAATATCTGAATTTATTTCCATATAGGTATCACTGTATTTCTTTATTTTAGAACAGTATACAGATATTTAATTTTTATTTATAATAATATATAAAGTGAGAAAATTAAAAAAATCTCGGCAAAAACCTCGTATCTTTAATCAAAACAATAGCAGACCAACTATACGAAAACCTCGTAACTCATAGCTTAAGAAAATAGGTCTTACAACACATTTTACTACGTCAAACAGGCATATTATGATTTATTATTGCTATTCTCATACTTAGTAAGTAACCAGAGATTGAGTGAAACCTTACATTTCAATTCATAACCTCACTTTTTAAAGGAAAGCCGGATAGTAAATTTAAAGAAATACCTACATTTATTTAATAATGATTATCATGTAAATCTTAGGTAGACTAATATAATGTACTTACCATTGTGGATATTCACACCATAAAACACGAAGGATAACCATGAAAATAAAAACAAATTAATACCAACAACAGGTTGATTCCCGCCGAGCAGCAAGATACGAGGTTATAGAACAAAAATTGAGATACGAGTTTTTGAAATGAATGCAGCGCATGCTCTCTGCTGCGGCTATAAACACACGAGGTTTTGCGACAGATGCGCCATAATATATATGTAATGTTGAAGCTCGTAACTCGAAATCGTGAAAAATCGAGATACGAGGTTTTGACTTCTGAGCGACGATATATATATATATATATATATATATATATATATATATATATATATATATATATATATATATATATATATATATATATATATATATATATATATATATATATATATATATATATATATATATATATATATTGTTACAAAGCACTTCAACAGACGTAGGTGCGGTGTTGCCACATCTCCAGAATTTCCCCAACATCTGGGAATTTTTGCACAATCTGGCAACACCGCCTCCCCACCCCCCCTGGGGGTGCCTGGGGTGACCCCCCTCAGGCGAAGTCTCAACCCTCTAGGACCAGAAATAACGAAGTTACCAACTTGTACCCCGTCGGAACGGATAACTGAGGTCTGCACATTCCGAACACCCTGTATACGCAGAGAACCCTTACACCCTGTATACGCAGAGCGATCTTATAGTTCGAGAAACACCTCTTGTGTAACATAGGAGTGGTGACCACATTTGGATCATCCTGTATATACATCCCCCTGTATACACACGGGACCGATCTGTATTCACAGAACCTTCTAGCAAAAGAAGGTCCTGGAACGTTCTGGAATGGAATGCTCTAGAAAGGAGGGGAAGGTACGGCGAGTATATAAAAGCGAAAGCCAGCCAGCCCGAGTTAGTTCAGTTCAGTAAGAGAATGTGGTAGTGACTTGAAGCAGTGTAAAGTGTTAAGAGAGTAGTAACTGTAGTACCAGATTAGTGACTTTTGTTGAGAGTAGTAATTGTAAGGCCAGTAAATGAAGTGTTTTGTGAGAGAGACATTCTAGAAATTTTATTGTATCCATATTTAGAGTGTAAATAAAGTTGTTTTGTTAATCTTTAAAGTCTCACTTATCCAGAACCCGGAGAAAACGCAACAATTTGGTGTCAGAAGTGTGGGATAAGTGAGTGAAGAAGTGAACAAGCAAGCTAGCTGTAAATGGTAAACACCAGATCGACTGACTACGACAAGATGGCTGAAATCAAAGAGTTGATGGACTTACTGAAAAAGCAACGCGAAGAAGACGAACAACGACGACAAGAAGAAGAAAGAAGACGGCGCGAAGAAGACGAACGACGGCGGCAAGAAGATAAAGAAGACCTCAAGAGGCAACGCGAAGAAGACGAACAACGACGACAAGAAGAAGAAAGAAGACGGCGCGAAGAAGACGAACGACGGCGGCAAGAAGATAAAGAAGACCTCAAGAGGCAACGCAAAGAAGACGAACAACGGCGACAAGAAGATGAAAGAAGACGGCGCGAAGAAGACGAGAGAAGACGACAAGAGGAGGAACAGAGGCGACAAGAAGATAAAGAAGAGCTCCGAAGTATGTTCCACAATATAAGAGTCGATGTAAAAGAAGAAATTGAACAGATCAACGAACAAATAGAAAATGTGGACAAGAAAGTAGAAAATGTGGACAAGAAAGTAGAAAATGTGGACAAGAAAGTAGAAAATGTAACAGAGGATTTGAATAAACGATGGGAAGAAGTGGAAGGGTTGAAAGAACAAATGAAGATGATCATGAAAGGAACAGAATGCACACATAAAGAACTGACCGAACAGTTGATTGTCCAGACTGATAGAACTGAACCAAGAGGAGTTACTGGAATGGCCCCAGTTCAAAATCGGCCGGAAGAAGATATGCCAATCGTGCAGCAGCCTCATGGAACCTTGAAGCCGCCGACTTTTGACGGAGAAACATCGTGGCCCATGTACAGGAGGCAGTTTGAGGCGGCAGCTCTCAGCAATGGGTGGAGCGAACAACAGGCAGCAACTGCTCTAATTCTCTCGCTTCGAGGTAAAGCCCTAGAAATCCTCCAGAACATCCCGGAGTCGAAACAGCAAAACTACTTAACAGTGATACAGGCCCTAGATTTGAGATATGGTAACAAGTACATGAGCCAGGTCTACCAGACACAACTAAAGTCAAGGGTCCAGAAGCCAAATGAGACGCTGCAAGAATTTAGTGCCGAAGTGGAGAAACTTGTGCGACTGGCATATCCCCAAGCCCCAGAAGAATTTGTCAACCAGATAACCGTCCAGACCTTCATCGATGGGGTACTTGATAATGAAATGCAACAAGCTTTAAGGCTCGGAAGGTTCAAAATACTTACAGACTGCGTAATTTATGGCTTGGAATTTGAAGCAGCGAAGAATGCATCTCAACCTCGCCGCAACAGGCTGCGCGAAGTGAAGGAGATAGAGGACTTTGCAGACACGACAGCGGAACTAAGGCAAGAAATGAAGTTGATAAAAGAAGCCATAAACAAGCTCACTGTACCGGTTGGGGCACGTAGGACGAAAGCAGATTGGTCAGACATAGAATGTTACAAGTGTGGTAGGAAAGGGCACATAAGTAGACAGTGCTCACAAACCCAACAGGTGGCTCGCAGAAGACAAGAATACACCAACAGGGAGCGCCATCAGGGAAAACGACCTGACGCCAGTGTAGGTGGGCGACACGTGGCATGCGAGACCCAAGGCCCCAAGGTCAGGGTCTCCACTATCCGACGCTACCGCGAGAGCCTCGTTATACCTGGCAGCATAGACGGAAGACAATGCAGTTTCACCATAGATACTGGTGCCACTAGATCCGTTGTACGTCCAGACATGTTGCCAAACAGGTCGGCACTCACGACCAACAAACAGCCTGTGTTGGAGACGGCAAAAGGAGATAGGATACCCGTGCATGGAGAGGCCACTGTTTACATTAGGCTGTCCTATCAGTAGACTTCCAGAATAAGATCTTGAAAATCGGTAACGAAGAGTTGTATTTATCTCCAACAGCAGGCGAAGCTAGTCCCAGGGTGAGACTTATTGTCGACGAAGATACACGGATTCCTGGTAACAGTGAGAAGATTGTCAGAGCCAGGCTAGAGAAGAAACTTGATGGTATGTCTGCTCTCATAGCGGAGCCCCTAAAAGATAGACATGATGGTGCCCTCGTCGCACGATGCTTAGTAGACCCGAAGAGGACAATACCCATAAGAGTGGCTAACGTACAAACTAACAGGGTCACATTGAAGAAAGGTGAGGTTATCGCCACTTGCGAACCCATTGACCGAGTGACGTTGTCCAAAAACGTGACACCCACTGCATTAGACAGAAGACTGCCAGTAGAATTAGTAGAGCGGTTCAAGAATTCATGGGGCCAATTGAACAATATGGAGATGGAGATGGCAGTGAAGTTCATATTGGAGGAGGCCGATATTTTCGCTCAAGATAAAATCACAGGTCGTACGAGTCTAGTGCAACACAGAATTAATACTGGCGACGCAAGACCAATTAGACAGCCGCCGAGAAGACTGCCTTTTGCCAAGCAATCAGAAATCAAGGCGATGGTTAACGAAATGCTGGAAGATGGTGTGATCGAGGAGTCTAATAGTCCTTGGTCGTCCCCAGTAGTTTTGGTCACCAAGAAAGATGGCACTATGAGATTTTGCGTGGACTATAGAAAGCTGAATGATGTCACCAAGAAGGACAGTTATCCCCTGCCCCGGATCGACGACACTTTGAACACTTTGGCCGGATCAAAGTGGTTCTCTACATTAGACCTGAAAAGTGGCTACTGGCAAGTAGAACTTCATAAAGACGATAAGGAGAAGACTGCTTTTTCAACCGGGAATGGGTTGTACCAATTCAAGGTCATGCCATTCGGCTTATGTAATGCTCCTGCCACCTTCGAGCGACTAATGGAGTTAGTGCTGAGAGGACTGACATGGGAAACATGCCTGGTGTATCTCGACGATGTCATGGTGATTGGAAGGACTTTCGATGAACACCTGTCGAATCTGAAGCAAGTTTTCTCCAGGCTGAGAGGTGCCAATCTGCAACTCAATCCCAAGAAATGCGTCCTCTTCCAGAAGAAAGTGAGTTTCCTCGGACATGTCGTTTCTGAGAAAGGGATAGAAACTGATCCAGAGAAAATAAAGGCAGTAAGAGACTGGCCTGTGCCGAGGAACAAACATGAGGTCAGAAGTTTTCTGGGACTTTGCAGCTATTACCGACGCTTTGTGAAGTACTTCAGCAGCATTGCGAAACCTCTGCATAGCCTGACTGAAAATAAGGTCGAGTTCATCTGGTCACCAGATTGCCAAGAGTCTTTTAGAGAACTCAAACATCGTCTTGTCACTGCTCCTATACTGGCTTATCCTCAGGACGAAGGACTGTTCATACTGGACACCGATGCTTCCCAGTATGGCATTGGGGCAGTACTCTCGCAGCTCCAAGCCGGAGAAGAAGTTGTGATAGGCTACTTCAGCAAAACGTTCGGAAAAGCAGAAAGGAATTACTGTGTAACCCGGAAAGAACTGCTGGCAGTTGTAAGATCCATCGAACATTTCCACAGCTTCCTGTACGGAAGAACATTCCGCGTGAGGTCGGATCACTCTGCTCTGCAATGGCTTCTGAACTTTAGAAATCCCGAAGGACAGATAGCCCGATGGATAGAGAAACTGCAGAGCTACGACTTCCGGATTGAACATCGAAGAGGAAGAAGTCACGCTAATGCAGACAGCCTGTCAAGAAGACCATGTTCAGTGCATGAATGTAAATTTTGCGAGCGACAAGAGAACAAAGAGATCGACAAAGTAACTCATCAGATCAAACAACTGGTGGCAGGACAGAAGAATAACACCGATCTAGACGTAAATCTTGAATACATTAGAGACGCACAGAAGACAGATCCAGACTTGAAAAGTTTTAGAGAATGGCTCGAAAAGGGGAAAAGACCTGAGTGGCACGATGTGTCCCGGCTTGGGGCAGAGGTTAAAGGCTACTGGCTACAGTGGGACTCCTTGTGCCTAAAGAATGACTTGATCACTCGAAAATGGGAAACTGTCGATGGTAGAGACTGTATATACCAGACTGTTGTGCCAAGTGAGTGCATAGACAGTGTTCTTCATGAGTTACACAATAGTAGAAGTGGAGGCCACTTTGGGGTCAACAGGACTCTTGCCAGAGTGAGAGACCGCTTCTATTGGATAAACTGCCGAAGAAGCGTGGAAGAATGGTGCAAAAGGTGTGACCAATGTGCTTCAAAGAAAGGACCAAAGACCCGATCCAGAGGAAAAATGATGCAGTACATCTCAGGTACACCGTGGGAGAGAGTTGCCGTAGACATCGCAGGACCTTTTCCCATCACAGAGTCTGGGAACAGATACATAATGGTGGCGATGGACTACTTCTCGAAATGGCCTGAAGTTGCGCCGATCCCCAACCAAGAGGCAACGACCGTGGCAGAAGCCCTGATGGAAAATGTCATATCACGGCATGGCGTACCCTTGGAGATTCACACCGACCAGGGCCGGAATTTCGAATCAGAGGTCTGGAAGAGCCTAATGGACTTGCTAGGCATAAAGAAAACGAGAACAACGCCACTCCACCCTCAATCAGACGGCATGGTAGAACGGCATAACAGGACCATCAATCAGTATCTTGCTATGTTTGTTGACGAGAATCAGAGAACCTGGGACAAGCTGATACCTCTGTTCCTCCTAGCTTACAGAAGCTCTCAGCATGAATCTACCGGCTACACTCCATCCATGATGTTGACCGGCAGAGAGATGCGGCTACCAATCGACATGACGAGACCACCACCGAACGAGGACATAGCGGACCTAGCTACGTTACCTGAGTATGTCGCCGACCTAGAAAAAAAACTGCGCACTATACACAGATGTGTCAGAGATAGGCTCCTCTTAAGCAGTGACCGGATGAAGATGCGCTTGGATCGCAGAGCAACACCCCATACATTCAAGGAAGGTGATGCAGTGTGGCTGTACCAACCAACAAGGAGAAAGGGCCTCAGTCCCAAACTTCAGAAACCATGGGAAGGGCCATACTTGGTGACTAAGAAAATTAACGACCTAGTCTACAGAATCCAGCTGTCTCCAAGAACTAAACCCAAAGTTGTTCACATAGAGAGGTTGAGTCCCTATCGGGGCAACGAACCCCCAAGTTGGCGGCCGGTAAATACTGTTCGGGACGAACAGTCTTAAGGAGGGGGGCAGTGTTACAAAGCACTTCAACAGACGTAGGTGCGGTGTTGCCACATCTCCAGAATTTCCCCAACATCTGGGAATTTTTGCACAATCTGGCAACACCGCCTCCCCACCCCCCTGGGGGTGCCTGGGGTGACCCCCCTCAGGCGAAGTCTCAACCCTCTAGGACCAGAAATAACGAAGTTACCAACTTGTACCCCGTCGGAACGGATAACTGAGGTCTGCACATTCCGAACACCCTGTATATACACCCTGTATACGCAGAGAACCCTTACACCCTGTATACGCAGAGCGATCTTATAGTTCGAGAAACACCTCTTGTGTAACATAGGAGTGGTGACCACATTTGGATCATCCTGTATATACATCCCCCTGTATACACACGGGACCGATCTGTATTCACAGAACCTTCTAGCAAAAGAAGGTCCTGGAACGTTCTGGAATGGAATGCTCTAGAAAGGAGGGGAAGGTACGGCGAGTATATAAAAGCGAAAGCCAGCCAGCCCGAGTTAGTTCAGTTCAGTAAGAGAATGTGGTAGTGACTTGAAGCAGTGTAAAGTGTTAAGAGAGTAGTAACTGTAGTACCAGATTAGTGACTTTTGTTGAGAGTAGTAATTGTAAGGCCAGTAAATGAAGTGTTTTGTGAGAGAGACATTCTAGAAATTTTATTGTATCCATATTTAGAGTGTAAATAAAGTTGTTTTGTTAATCTTTAAAGTCTCACTTATCCAGAACCCGGAGAAAACGCAACAATATATATATATATATATATATATATATATATATATATATATATATATATATATATATATATATATATAACATCACTTGTTATATATACTGGAGGAGTAACTCATCGAGTAAATATATTAATTACTTGGTTGTCGGCTGAACCGCCTCCAAATTGTTTGAAACTCGACGTTTCGAATTTTGCGTTGGATCTATTTTCAAAAGCTGTTAAGGACATATGAAAAGTATATACTTCAAGGCATCAATCTGTCTACCGCTTAAAGTGGTGGACAAGGGTAGGTTGGGTTCTTGTAGATTGATTCCAGGGTCTTAAAGCAGCCTATGGTTGAATCCTAGATCTGAGACCATGTGATAAATATAGAGTTGTGACATGACCATTATTTAACCATTTGGAGATTCTTTTGTACAGCACGACCATAAAACCTACAATACATTAATCTACTAAATCAGTAATTTCTTCGAAGAAATTACGTTTATATATATATACTTAGTTCATTAATTGTTGTCCTGACTTGGTGAAACCGTAAACCTAGATGCATTCTCACCATAATTAGAAACGCATACCGGTTTCGCTCTTATTAGAGCTTGTCAGTGCTCTATGCTAATTACGAACAAGCAGAAAGGGCAGCACGCGCAGAAGTGAACGTTTCAAAGTAGGTCAGGTCTGTCCAGGCTGGCGCAATTTTTCAGTGCTCAAGAAATATAGGTACTTTCTTTGTGTACTTTACATTTCTATTAGTTTACTTAAATAAGATGCTAACAATCGCTTTGTTTTACAAAGAAAACCTCTAGATTGACTCCTTTTTGTAATTTTTCCCTCAACCCTTTTTTGCAGAATACAATCTCTTGAAAGGCCGCTACCGGAATATGATATACCAGGGCCACTCTATGGCCTACTCAACAGCGGTCTAACCTACTTTGAGGGTATGACCCTAGAACAGGTGGCAATGAAATGTCACTTAAAGTAAGTATAAATAATTCATTTTAAACTGAAAAAGTCATACTTATCAGTTGTTAGAGGTTTAATATTCTTAGATAATTTACTTCTTATCCAGACAAGGATAATGGAGAAATTGAAAAAAGATTATGTAGATTAAAATAAAACAGAATTTTTTTATTATCTAAATAAATATTAGATATTATTACGATCTAAAGGCTATAACGATACTCCCGTTTCGTTATAATAAACCTTTTAGTGAATTTTCTTAAAAAAAATTCACTAATGAGGAGATCCCGACTTTTGAATTTTGAAAAAATTTCTTCAAATGAGCGCTATTTAGGACCCCCGGAACCCAAATCCGAGGTCAGTTTCAGACTTTATATGTTATATATATATATATATATATATATATATATATATATATATATATATATATATATATATATATATATATATATATATATTTATGTGTCACACCTATAACTTAAAAAATAATGGACCGATTTTGATAAAATTTGGCACATACCTTCCTTTCGCAAATGGCTTGGATAAGTTCGTTAGCCAGGAAAATCCGCCGAGGTTTTCCCGGAAAATTTTGTGTTTTCTTTTGAAAAAAATCGAAAAAAATTTATATCTCCAAAATTAACAAAGTAAGGGCAACCAAATTTCATACGTGGGTTTATATAACTAGAAGCAAGTTACCTACCAAAATTTAGCTTCGTAGGTTAAAGGAGAAAAAAGTTACAGACATTCAAAAAAAAAAAATTTGGGTTCTCCTCAAAACGTCAAAATCGCGATTTTAAACGTCAAAATTGGTGAGTACCTTCCTTTTGCAAGTGGCTTGGATAAGTTCGTTAGCCAGGAAAATCCGACGAGGTTTTCCCGGAAAATTTTGTGTTTTCTTTCGAAAAAAATTTATATCTCCAAAATTAACAAAGTAAGGGCAACCAAATTTTATACGCGGGTTTATATAATTATAGGCAAGTTACATACTAAAATTTAGATCTGTAGGTCAAAGAACAAAAAAGTTATAGGCATTTAAACAAAAATAAATTGAGGTTTTTCACAAAACGTCAATGTTGCGATTTAAACGTCAAAATTGGCAACATTTAGGAAAAGAACTTGAATCTAATACGGGCTATGGAAATAAAATGTCTCAAGAAGAATGTTTTACAAACCCTGAAGTCTTAGTGTCAACCGTCATTGTCCTTCATTTTAATAAAATGTTTCCAGAAAATTCATTTCAAATAGACCCTTTCTCGGATGCTTGGCAGTAGCCTTAGCTATAGAGTTTATCGTTAATAGTATATAATTTTTGTAGAATTTTCGTAAAAAAAATCAATACAGCTCAATATATCTGTTATTATGTTATTGCATTTTCCATCGAAATATAATGCATGTTTGTAAGAACAAAAATTCTGGACGCAGTAAGTGCGTTATGGTAGCGAATTTTGATCAAATGCCTAATATTTGAATAGCTCAATTTGCTATTAACCTATAAGGTTGACCAAAAACGAGTTTTTTTATATAAATAAATGATTAAACATTAATTATGACTAAAATGATTAAAACGCCCGCTGGAATACGACATTAAAACAAAGCTCCAACAACTGACTCGTTGGTCTAGAGGTATGCGTTCCGCTTAGAGTGCGGGAGCTCCCAGGTTCAAATCCCGGACAAGCCCAAATACCTTTTATTTGCTTTTTTTTAACCGACTTCAAACAAGGACGAGGTTCTCAATTCGCCTGTATGTTTTTAGTGAATTTTCTTAAAAAAAATTCACTAATGAGGAGATCTCGACTTTTGAATTTTGAAAAAATTTCTTCAAATGAGCGCTATTTAGGACCCCTGGAACCCAAATCGGGGGTCGGTTTCAGACTTTATATGTTTATATATATATATATATATATATATATATATATATATATATATATATATATATATATATATATATATATATATATATATATATATCTATATATATATATGTTTATATATTTATGTGTCACACCTATAACTAAAAAAATAATGGACCGATTTTGATAAAATTAGGTGAGTACCTTCCTTTCGCGAGTGGCTTGGATAAGTTCGTTAGCCAGGAAAATCAGCCGAGGTTTTCCCGGAAAATTTTGTGTTTTCCTTCGAAAAAAATCGAAAAAAATTTCATATCTCCGGAATTAACAAAGTAAGGGCAACGAAATTTGGTACACGGGTTTATATCAGTATAGGTAAACTGCCTACCAAAATTTAGCGCTGTAGGTTAAAGGACAAAAAAGTTACAGGCATTTAAAGAAAAATAAATTTGGGTTTTCCTCAAAACGTCAAAGTCGCGATTTTAGACGTCAAAATTGTTAATATTTAGGCAATGAACCTGAAATTAATATGATCTATGGAAGGAAAATGTCTCAAGAATAATGTTTTACAAAGCCTGAACTCTTAGTTTCAATCGTCATTGTCCTTCATTTTACTAAAGTATTCCCAGAAAATTCATTTCAAATAGACCCTTTCTCTGATGTTTTAGCAGTAGTGTTGGCTATAGAGTTTATCGTTTAATGGTATATCATTTTTGTCGAATTTTCGTAAAAAATCATTAAAGCGCAATATATCCGTTATTATGCAAGTTACAAAAAAAAGTTGTATACATTAATTGTAGGGTGTCTTAAGCTACATCTTAAAAAATATTTCCACAATTACAGGGTGGCCCATAAGTCGTTGGTGATTCAAAATTTTTTTTGTGATTTTTTTAATCGAACACGCCCTATGTTATTGCATTTTTGTATTTTCCATCGAAATATAATACATCTTTGTAAGAAAAGAAATTCGGGACGCAGCAAGTGCGTTATGGTAGCGAATTTTCATTAAATGCTTCAAATTTTGAATCAATTTGCTATTAACCTATAAGGTTGACCATAAAACCAGTTTTTTCGGGAACAATTTAAGTTTACTTTCGAAAATTTTTATACATTTTCAAACAATAAAGTTATTTTGATGAAACGTGGCACATTGTTTCTAATATATAGATTATACTGGTAACCAAATTTTGTGCCTGCTTTTTTAAAAAAACATATTTGCTATTTAAAAAAACATTTTTATGAAAATTCACTACCATAACGCACTTGCTGCGTCCAGAGTTTTTTTTTTCTTCGTAAAACAAACTCTGACAATTTTCATAATTTATATTTTCGACTAAATAACATTTTAAAGACACCTGTATACAGGGTGGCCCACCACATACCTCACGGGCTCTCACGTCTATATTATTCGTTATTTCAAATTTATTTCAACCGGATATTGTGTAGGTTGAAAAGGACTATAACCTAAAATTATTTTCAAATACACAGGCTGATCCAAAAAAGTAGACACCTCAAAGTTATGTTTAGCTAGGAAACCAGCTTTCTCAGAAAGATTTTTAGTTTATTTTCGGTAAATTTTTGTCGGTTTATGTATATTTATATATATATATATATATATATATATATATATATATATATATATATATATATATATATATATATATATGTATATATATATATGTATATATATATATATATATATATATATATATGTATATGTATATATATATATATATATATATATATATATATATATATATATATATATATATATATATATATATATATATATATATATATATATATAGATATATATAACAATAAGTTATTTTGATAAAATATGGGACATTGTTTCTATTATATAGGTTATACCGGTAACCAGATCGATGCCTGCTTGCATTAGAGATACGTATATTTGCTGTTAAAAACATAAACAAACTGTTCCAGATCAACCAGTTGCCAAATGGTGGATATATTTTCTTGGATTTGATGTTTGCTAGTTCAGCGAAATAATTGGTGGCCCTGGCGGCTGATCCTATTTTTGGAAACTGCACCTATCACAGGAGCTATGAATGTTTCATACAATTGCAGAACATATCGTTTGACAGCCTTTACAGTGAGGAGTACTATTATGACTTTTGTGGTGCCGATTCTGAACTACTATCTTGCATCAGTTAACTGAGAACTCTTATTCTCGGGATTGGACGTGAATGCTGCAACTGGCAGATTCTATGAAGTTGTAAAAGCTGTCATTAGTCAGTTCGTAGCAGTGAAAAGATCCAAAAAATCTAGCTTTCTTAAATGGTTTACAACTGAATTGCTACATCTAACAATTCTAAAGAAAAAGGCTCATGCAAAATATATGTAAGATATAACTGATACTAGCCATTTGTATCCCCGTACTATGTCGAAAAGCATAACTATTGGACAATTGATAGTCCCTTTATTAATCTTATTTTTAAAGGGGTAGACATTGATCCAATTCAATCCATAGCAGGTGGTAGTGGTATTTTCCTTTACGTAATAGTAAAGGATTATTTTCACGCCCGAGGAGGTACCACCCCATACATCAAGGGGCCGGTGAAGTCCCAACGGACGTTTCCGGTTCTGATGTATGAGTCGGTTTCCCTTATAAACAAAAATGATGATGGCTCCTCCTTGTACAAAATATTCCGGAGGCAAAATACCCCTCTATTCGGATCTCCGGGAGAGGGGTGTACAGGGGGCGCCAACATCGAGATTTACAATATCCTTCTCGAATATATGTGGTTTAACTTCTAACCTGAACTCCGTCCACCATTTCCTCCAGGCTAACAGGCCCCAACTCCTCTTCCTCACCGAAACCCAAATCAGTGCCAAAACAGCCACTAATCACCTTAATTTCCCGGGGTATGAGCTCCTTACTTCCTTTAGATTGCATGG
Organism: Tillus elongatus; assembly: GCA_964006375.1. Classification (NCBI taxonomy): domain Eukaryota; kingdom Metazoa; phylum Arthropoda; class Insecta; order Coleoptera; family Cleridae; genus Tillus; species Tillus elongatus. The sequence goes on from OZ023265.1 coordinate 178,787,805, forward strand.
AGGCGTGTGCGCATACGTCCGTAGCAATCTACCCTGCACCAGACTCCCCAATTTAGAAGCTGGAAGAAAAGACATACTATGGATAAAACTCTCTCTCAGGGCTGCAACTAAATTCATCTGTTGCATTTACCGGTCACCTTCTGACAACAACTTTGTCCAGCTCTTTGACTACCTTTCTGAAAAAACCGACTATCTGATTTCTGAATATCCTTCCTCCGAGGTTACTATTCTTGGTGACTTCAATGTCCATAATAAGGAATGGCTAGGATCCTCAAAAACCGATCAACAAGGGAGAGCAGCGGAGGCCTTTGCAATCAGCAATTCTTTAGCCAATATGGTTCAGCAACCTACTTACTTTCCTCGTATCCCAACACACAGCTTAAATCCCTTGGATCTCCTTCTTACTACAAAACCTGAATACTATAACATATCAGTCACCGCCCCCCTTGGTCGCTCAGACCACGGCATGGTCACTGCTTCCTGCGCAATGCAACCCGAGGTCACACAGTCATCACACCCACGTATCGTTTGGCACTACAACTCCGCAAACTGGGACGAAATGCGGGATTACTTTTCCTCATTTCCATGGGCGTCTGTCTGCTTCTCTCATCCTGACCTCTCTGATATCTTACAAAACGTCACCGAAAATATTCAAGCTGGCATGGAATTATTTATTCCACGTACACAGAAAACCACTTCAGCTACTCAAAAGCCCTGGTTCTCTAAATCCTGTGACAAGGCCAGACTTGAAAAGATCAAAGCTCACAAAACGCTTCTACACAATCCCAGTCAAGAAAATCGTCAAGCATATAACGACGCAAGAAACCGCTATGTCCGCATTCTTTCTGAGGCCAAAAACTCGTTTAATACCCACATCAAAAACAAAGTCCTCCTAAGCTCCAACGGCAGCAAACCCTTCTGGACTCTTGCAAAATCTATTGGGAATAATTTCTACAAGAGCACGTTCCCACCTCTTGTCTCAGGGGATGAAATTGTTTCTACCGCCCTGGGCAAGGCTGAACTTTTTGCTTCGCTGTTCGCTGGCAATTCTACTCTCAACCCACCTCCAAATGTTCAACCACCAACAGTTCCCAATGTCGCACATAAAATGACGGATATCATTTTCAAAACTAAAAAGGTACGAAAGATGCTCTCTTCTCTTAATACCAGGAAAGCCTCTGGCCTTGACGAGATCCCAGCAATTGTTCTCAAAAAATGCGCACCAGAACTTGCTCCTGTCCTGACTCGTCTGTTTCAGATATCTTACAATAAAGGCATATTCCCCAGTAACTGGAAAACTGCTCGAGTACAACCCATCCCCAAGAAAGAATCCAAAGCGCTTCCTAGCAACTACAGGCCTATTTCTCTCCTTTCAGTCGTCTTTAAAGTGATGGAAAAGTATATAAACACCGAATTACTAAAATTTCTTGAAAAACACAGTGTAATCCACGACAGGCAGTATGGATTCCGTCAGCGCAGATCGACTGCCGACCTCCTTTCCTTTGTCACCCATTCTTGGAACAACACGGTGAATCTCAGATTGTTGCTCTAGACATATCCAAAGCATTCGACCAGGTCTGGCACGCAGCGCTGCTTAATAAACTTTTGGCCTATGGCCTACTACCAAAACTTTGTACCTGGACAGCAAATTTCCTCTCCAACAGGAGCATTTCTGTTGTTGTGGATGGCCATTCCTCTAAACTGTATCCAATTAATGCAGGAGTTCCTCAAGGTTCAGCTCTAGCCCCTACTCTGTTTCTTCTCCACATCAATGACCTCCTCTCTAGCACATCCAACCCAGTTCACAGTTACGCGGACGACAGCACCCTCCACTCAAATATACAATATTCTAAGCCTGTCTCTTTAGCACAATTAGATGAGGATCGCAGACTCATGGAGGGTTCTATCTCCGTGGATCTCCAAAAAATATTAGACTGGGGAAGTAGAAATCTTGTACAATTCAACCCCACCAAATATCAGTCTTGCTTTCTTTCTCATAAGAGATACACCAACCCTAGACCCATAACAATGAACGACCAAGTTATTCAAAGTAATGAGTCCTTTTCTCTTGTTGGCATTTCTGTGGATCGAAATCTTAATTGGCACCAACATGTCACATCAATTGCAGAAGCGGCTGCTAAGAAATTAGGTTTCCTCTTCCGGGCTCGCAAATACTTTTCACCAGCTAATCTCTATACCTTATATACTTCACAAATAAGGCCAAACCTCGAATACTGCTCCCACATCTGGGGTGCAGCTGCCGCTTCTACACTCGCTATCCTGGACTCCATTAAAAAGAGAGCTATACATCTCATTGGTGACCCTACCCTCACCCAAAGGCTGCCACCCCTTGTCCATCGACGTGCTGTTGGTGACCTCTCTCTCTTTTATAGATATCTGCACGGGCACTGCTCAGAGGAGCTTTCCTCCATAGTTCCCCCACCTGCTGTCCCCAACAGATCTACCAGGGGAACAGAGCGAATGCACCCTTTTACTGTCCAGGTCACCAGACATAGAATATCTTGTTATGCCCGCTCTTTTGTCCCGAGGACTTCCATGTTTTGGAACTCCTTTCCGGCACATGTTTTTCCTTCTCCTCCGAACCTCCAAACCTTCAAGTCCAGAATTAACAAGTTGCCTCTTTCCTCCTTGTCAACACCCACGGTATGATAGTATTTAGGCTGTAAGCCCTCGTGGTGTGTTGTTAAAATTATAGAAAAAAAAATTAGAGTTTCTAGGTGCAAGGCTCTATCAAATGTGTGTTTATCACAGTACATTCGAGATAAAGACTCTGAATTTAGGAATGATACCAAGTCATTCTGGAGATTTATAAATGAAAAACGATCATCCTTTGGCATTCCTTCCACAATGCACTGTGGTGATTTGGTTGGTGACACTGCACAGGAGATTGCGAATTTATTTGGTAGTTTCTTCTCCCCTTTGTATACATCGAACGCTGTTGCAGCTGCGACGGCTTCTCCACTGGCTTCTGTCAGTAATAATCGCTCCAGTATGTGTGTGAGCTGTTCCGAAATATCTATTTCTGACATTTATGCAAGGATTTCTGCTCTTCGTGATGGAGTTGTGGCCGGTCCAGATGGTGTACCAGATATTGTTCTAAAACGTTGTGCCTGTACACTGAGCGTGCCTCTACATATTCTCTTCAATTCATCTTTGCGGTCTTCAATCTTTCTTGATGTCTGGAAGAAGAGCTTCTCGGTGCCTGTGTATAAGAGTGGTGACAGAGATGAAATAAAAAATTACATAAGCATATGTGTCCAATCATCAATTCCAAAAGTGTTCGATGCCCTGGTTTATGACCAGCTGTTGTGGTCATGTAAGGGTCTGTTAGTGCCGCAGCAGCATGGTTTTTGTGCTAACAGGTCCACATTTACTAACCTGATTATTCTTCAGTCAATGGTACTGGATGCATTGGAGTCTGGTAAGCAGGTTGACGCCATATATACTGACTTCAGTAGGGCCTTTGATACAGTCGATCATTCACTCCTGCTATCTAAATTACACGGGCTTGGCTTCAATGGTTGTTTGGTGGCCTGGTTTGAGAGTTTCCTGACTGGTAGAACACAGAGACTCAAAGTTGCTGGATTTTATTCAGATATTGTTCACATCACATCTGGTGTCCTGCAGGGAGGTCACTGTTCACCACTTTTATTCAATATTTTTATTAACGATGTGGTCCAAATCTTTGTTGGTAGTGAGTGCCTGCTGTTTGCCGATGATATGAAGCTGTTTAAGGTGATAACTAGCATCCAGGATCAGCAGGAGTTGCAGTATGATTTAGAACGTCTCTCATTATGGTGCTTTGACAACAAATTAAATCTTAACATCGGCAAATGCTCTCATATCAGCTTTTTTAGAGGAGGGAGGAAGTTCGGGACTTCATATTCGGTAAACGGTGAGCTTTTGTCTTATGTTAACCAGATCAAGGATCTTGGTGTTACAGTGGATGAACAGATGACTTTTATACAGCACATAAAGAATATTACCATGAAAGTTTCTAAACTTTTGGGCTTTGTTGTGAGAAACTGTGGACTTTTTTCATTGGATACTGTCAGGTGTGTTTACTGTTCTATTGTTAGAAGTGTACTCGAGTATGCATCGGTAGTGTAGTCCCCTTATTATGCCAGCCACACAGGGGTTGTTGAAAGTGTGCAGCATGCCTTTCTGCGGCACTGCTCTTATAGACTTGGTTATTCCATACCTGATCATGACTATGGGGAGATATAAAGTTTGTTAACGCTGAGCTCTCTTGAAGCCCGCAGAACAGTGGCCGGACTCCGTTTTATATTCAAAATTGTGAATGGCTTTGTGGACTACGATGATATTCTTGGCAGAATCGGCCTGAATGTGTGTTAAGGTCATATAACTTGTTTTTTGTCACATTCCACCGCATTAATTATGGACTTAATTCACCTATCGATAGATATCTACGTATTATGAATGAGATCACTGAGGTGGACAATTTTGACATCTTTTGTGTTTCACTGTCTCCTTTCAGAAGGCATATGGTTGTGTCTGTTGTTGCAGTGAACTGCTGAACTGACTGTATCTTTTGTGTGGCACTTCTGCTGTGATTATTTGTAGATTTATGTGTGCATCTTTTATTTGTTTTGTACTTTTATTTGTAATGTAGCGCTTAGTGGGGTTTCACCGTATAAATTAAATTAAATTAAATATTTAAGAAAATTCACTTCTATAACGCACTTGCTGCGTCCAGACTTTTTCCTAAGCATCTGAAGGTCACATTATTGTTCACGTTGCCACCTTCTAATTTTCAACTAAATTTTTAAAGCTTTTTCTACGAAAATCCGCCAAAATAGCCAACAAAAAACTAGTGATGCCATCTGTCATATATCCAATGTGTGCCATATTGGATTCTTTTTAAAGACCGCAAATTAAAATTCTATTCAATGTGTCCGAGCATCTTTGAAAAAAAATATATTGATTAACTGAATTAATTCCAAATTACAAATTTGCACTGTTTATGTATAAAATAAATTTAAACAATAAAATCATAATAATATTTATTATTTTTTCTAGACGGCTCCTCTTTAATCTGGACAAGAAGAATCCTCTAAATACTGAAAATTATCATGACCTGTTAAAAATGTTTCTTTATTTTGAAGAACACCAATTGAAAAAAGAAATGCATCAATACGATAGGGTAGGACATTTAAACTACTGCTATGTTCCCCACATCTCGCGAGCAATATATAAATTAAAGGTAAGAAATTTACTTAAAAAATTAATAACCTATTTCGCTACTAAGCCTAAATTAGACGCAGCCAGGGAAAAATATTTCTTAGATTAGATTTGTAAGAATCTCAAGCCACCAAGATATTTATAATACAATAGATTTAGGGTCAGTTTTTATTACGAAGCCAATTGAATATTTTTAAACAATGATTTTGAAACAATGGCGAGCTATGGAGAAAATATAATGCAAGAAGTGTGTTTTATAAGGTCTTAAATTTCTATTTCAGCAGCTATTGTTCTTTGTTTGATTAAAATTTGAAAGACCCCGTTTCTGCGATGTTTTGATTTAGCTGTTTAAAGTACAAAGTTTGTGATTTAAAAGTGTTCTGGTTTGGTTTTTGTCTTATTTGGAGCTGTTTTGACAACATACTACGTGGTTCCACACCGTGATGGCGATCCTGTCGTACATCTCACAATGTTCTAGGAGGCTGTCTACCATAGCCGTATTACTTTATAGGTGTGTTTTCGCTGTAATTAGTATGCCGTACTGATGAGCTCTAATTAGAGCGAAACCGGTCTGCGGTTCTAATTATGGTAAGAATACATCTAGCCTTACATACATTGTCCCTATATTAGAGAAGAAATGGGCCAGGGCTGACAATTTACAAAATTGTTGGTTGGTTGTATACAGTCTCTATTTTATAACATCTTGTGTTATTTGAAGCGGTCGTACATAGTACCTGCTTCCGCACTGAGATCGTCGTACATCTCACAATGTTCTAGGAGACTGATTACCATAGCCGTTCTACTTTATAGGTGTGTTCTCGCTGTAATTAGTATACCGTACTGATGAGCTCTAATCAGAGCCAAACCGGTCTGCCGTTCTAATTATGGTGAGTATACATGTAGCCTCTTTTTCTCCCTCAGGGCTCGTCCGCGGCTTTGCCGCCCCGATAGCCTTGCAGCCCTTAGCCTATTGTGAATTACCCTCCACTTTAAGCTCGATCTCAACGACAGAAGTGATTTGAAAAATCATCCTCTGCCGGTGAGTCTCGAACCGTCGTCCCCCGAGTCCGAATTGGGATGTTTGTAACATGATATATGAAAATATTTTAAGTAGATGTATTAAATCTAATATTTTTTCCAGGTACCAGGATTAGCGGAAAAAAGACCATCTATTGTACTTCGTGACAGAGTTTATGTTAAAACTTCGGCCAAGTCATCTATTCAGTATGAAGGTATAGTGCGCGCGGTTGAGGAAAATGTGGTATGCTTAACATTTAATAGAAGGTAAGTTCAACAAAGAAAGTTATCTTTGAACTGCTTCGGTACAAATTCATTAAAATTGAGAGAGATTTCTTTTTCAGAAAAACACGCGGATATTATTATTGCGTTATTAGTTTCTTGATAGTAATTTTACAGTGCATTATTTACCAAAGAAGTTTTAAGCTTGTAATTGTTCATGATACAACTTCCATAGGTTGAAAGACTATCAGCGTTAATATAAGTTTAAAACCACTTCCGTTTTAACCCTCTTCTTGGCAATACCAAAAAAATTCCAGAAAAATAATTATTTTGTTTGCTTTTTTAAAGTCTATGGGCTCAAAATACATTCCCAAAAATGTTTTTTTGCAGTTTTGTATAAAAAACACAAGGTGTACTTGAAAAGGTGCTATACCCAGAACGTGACGAGTATGAACGAGTTTCTGTCATGTTTTCTAGAAGGGAATTGCCAGTTACACACAAAGAATTAAAAATTAGTAATACGAAATAAGCTCTTTGGTATTTTGCAGGACAAATATTCCCACAAAAAATATTGAACTTGATGAAAACTAAAACACAATTTCTCTCTTTTACTGTACATACATGTATTTGGCACTTTAAGCATAAAAACATGTTTTTCGTTGTTGGCAACAGTTTGCACCTTGCACGTTCTGATGCGATAGGAAAGTGGTCGTAACAGTCAAGACAGGTGTCTTGAGTTGTGCAGAATATGGTCGTTTTTTTTATTATAATCCTTGCTGCAGCGGGCAGTGTTAAAAGATGTCGTCTAATCTTTGTGTTATTTTTTCACTCAGGGCTCGTCCGCGTCTTTGCTGCCTCGATAGCACCGTAGCCTTTCAGTTATTGTGCATCCCCTTTGTCTTTTCTACTCCACCCATTCCAAAATTACTGTGCCTTGAACTAGTCTGTACAGCAATTGGTAGGGTGAAGTTTTATATTGCTCTGTCTCCGGTCTAGACTGTCCGTAGATCAGTTGTCTTTTGCGGCCCAGAGCTTTACACTCGAACAATATGTGCTCGGCTGATTTTTCCCCCTAGCCGTAGACTCTGCATGCCAGGTCCCCCACGAACCGCCCCATTTTATGCAGGTGTTTCTTGACGACAGCCATGTGTCCCGTCAAGAGTCCCGTTATATCCCTGAGCTGTCCGCAGCTGAGATTTAGCAGCTCTCTTTGAACTGGGATCCACAATTAGCGTCTTTCCGTGTCTGAGCCCTGGGCAATCTGCCCAGTATACCTTATGCTGGTCCGTCACCCAGGACTTGATGGTTCCTCTGGCCGTGCCTTTCGATACGCCCAGGACCGGTTCTGGTTCAATAAACGGTTCTGCTGATCCTCTCTTAACGAGACTGTTAGCTTCTTCATTGCCTTTGACCCTCGACTGACCCGGAACCCAGATGAGGGTGACCTCATTCCGCCCAGCCAGGTCGCTCGTCTCGTCTCGGCATTCACTAACCAGCCCGGAATGTACCCGTGGGCAACTTAGGGCCTTAAGGGCTGCCTGGCTGTCTGTGCCTATGAGGATCCGCTTGTTCGTGTAGCCCCTCCTCTTGTTCTCTCGCACGCAGTGCAAAATTGCATTCATTTCGGTCTGAAAGACCGTTGCATGAGCCCTGAGGAAATACTGTGTCTTACCCTCGGTCCTTACAAATAAACGCCTGCTCCCGTCCCACGCTCCCCGCCGGATCCGTCCATGAACCAGACGAGCGCGTCCCGTGGTAAGCCCGGCGTCTCCCCCCGCCATGCCCCGCGGTCGGGAAGTACCACTGTAAACTTATTTTCCCTACAGATTCGCGGGCTCGGCAGATCCAGCAACACCTCCATGGTGGCTGTTGGGTTTGAAGTCATGGCCCCTGTGATGCCGTGTTGCCCATAGTTATGACTTTTGCCATTTTCGTGTCTACAATTTTTAACTGCATGGCTTTTACACCGTGTAACCCATATAGGCCTGTATAGAAGCCAAGCGCTGTTAAAACATGTATCTACCAATTGTGAAAATATCGCTAAATACCATCAGTGGGGCCTTATTTCAGTTCTATACAATAATAACATGTCGCCCAAGTCTACACTACCCATGCGATTGTAATCAGTTATAATTTTTTGCCAGGGAATTGGGGCACCCTTTGCCTCGTCTTTTGTATCGCAAGACGTTTGTTATTTCTTTTACTCCAACGTATGCTAACACATGTATTGTCCAGCCATTGGACAATTAAGCGAGAGTGGGGCATCTGGAATCACTTTATCATAACATCAATTATTCATAAAATATAAAAGATTATTTAACTTTTTTGAGTCCTGACATTATTTTATGAAATTCTTGATGTGGTTCGCCAGAGACAATTTTTTTTTAAATGTCAAGTATTTTGTTGATATAATCGATACATCTTGCCCTATACAACATATATCTCATTTTAGTGAATTTTTATTAAAAAAATTCACTAATAGAGAGGTATCGATGGTGAGACTTTGCAAAAATTCTTTCAAATGAGCGCGAATTAGGACCCTTAGAACCCATATCCGGGGTCAGTTTGAATTTTTATATGTTTATATATATATATATATATATATATATATATATATATATATATATATATATATATATATGTATCCGTCTGATAACTCAAAAAATAATTAACCGATTTAGATGAAACTCGGCAAGTGCCTTTCTTTTATTAATGGCTTGGATGAGTTCGTTGGCCAGGAAAATCGGACGGGGTTTTCCGGGAAAATTTTGAGTTTTCTTTCAAAAAATTTTTTTTTCCGAAAATTTCGATAAAATTTGGTCTACATATTGCTTTGGGAAATACCTAACTATGTGCCAAAATTCAGCTTTCTAGGGTTACAGAAAATTGAGCTATTCAAATTTAAAACATTTATGTTTAAATCATAAGTATGTGGTTGCTGTTGGTTAGTCAATGCTTTTCTTATTGACTCATTAAATTCATTTGTAAGTTTCCGAGAAATGTCAATAATACTGAATTCACTGATTGTTAATCATTGGAAGCATTTACGATTATATATAACCCTATTGTAATGTATTATCATTTATCACCTCTGTAGTATAATTATTTTTGCCTTACAACTCGCAGCGTTTTTAGTCAATTGTTGTTATTAATAGTCAATAGTTTCTTTCCGAATACACACACCTTCCATTGACTTCTGCTTCTGCCGCTGTTACAGTCCTTTTATTTAGAGCTAGAGTTGTAACCACTCATACAAACAGTGTTTTTTTAACCACGTGGCTGGGCGACTGACCGAATTCATTCCCAGTTGCTGTTGATTTACTCATATTCTCTTAATATGTTTGAAGATGTGGTGTCTACTTCATTCCAAGTCACTAATAACCGACTATTTATGAAATCAAATAAGTAAATTAAATCGATTGTCATAAAATATGTAGTGTATTAAGACAAGGGAAAAAGAAATAAAACATATATAACTGTGCACATTTTGATTATATTTTAGGGTGCTTGAGAGAGGTATTGTCATAGCATAATATCTTATTAAAGTTCATTTGTAAATAGGTTTAATTTTTATATGTTTATATATATATATATATATGATAACTCAAAAAATAATTAACCGATTTCGATGAAACTTGGTAAGTGCCTGTCTTTTATTACTGGCTTGGATGAGTTCGTTATCCAGAAAAATCAGACGGGGTTTTCCGGAAAATTGAGTTTTCTTTCGAAAAAAATTTTTTTCTCCGAAAGTAACAAAGCTGTTTCAATAAAATTTACTATATATGTTGCCTCAACCTTACTACGTACCAAAATTCAACTTTCTAAGTTTAGAGAAAATTGAGTTATCCAAATTTTAAATTTTCTTTCGAAAAAAATTTTTTTCTCCGAAAATTACAAAGTTATTTTAATGAAATTTTGTGGATATCTTGCCTTAGGAAAAACCTTACTACGTATTGAAATTAAACTCTCTAAGTTTATAGAAAATTGAGTTATTTAAATTTGAAGCATTTAATAAAAATTCACTACCATAACGCACTTGCTGCGCCCAGAGTTTTTATATTATTTAATTGAAAGAAGTGTGTATTTCATATGGATAGCTTGAACTAAAACATATAAGCGATGCCTGCATTCTCGCGAAAAATGTCAAATAATAACAAACTTAATGATTGTGAGTAAATGAATTATTGTCTCTTAGAGAGGACATCGTTTCTGCAGCAGTCACAGATATAAATACCACTTTTGCAGTCTGTACACAATACATGGGCCCAGTTCTCTCACATGTTACATTGTATCCAGACTTCACCTGGACTTGAATTTCTGAAGATATCTCCGTGCAGAAGTCATGGGATTTCTCCCTCATCTGGAGAAGACTTTTCAGGTGAAGGGGGACAAGGTATTTTTAATTTTAAAGGATCACTGTCTCACTGATCTTCTTTCTCACATTTTGGTTCTTGGTTTTAACATTAGTCTTATTTCCAGTTTCTTTTTAGTGAATTTTCTTTAAAAAAATCACTAATGAGAAGATCCCGACTTTTGAATTTGTGTGTGTGTGAGTGTGACACCGATAACTCAAAAAATAATGGGCCGATTTTGTACCAATTTGGTAAATACCTTCCTTTTGCAAGTGATTTGGATAAGTTCGTTAGTCAGGAAAATCTGCCCAAGTTTTCCCGGAAAATGTTGTATTTTCTTTCGAAAAAAATTTATATCTCCGGAAATAACAAAGTAAGAGTAACCAAATTTGTTACGCTGGTTTTTGTCATAAGGAGTATCCCATGTACCAAAATTCAGATCTCTATGTTAAACAAGAAAAAAGTGAAAGGTAAATTAATTTTTAATTAATTAAATCGATTTAAGAAAGTTAAAACGTCAAAATTGATAATTATGGTAGGTGATCCAGAGGCAAGAACGTGTGCCTCTGAACCTAAGGGTACTGGGTTTGACCCCAGGGTTCCCCTTTCCCTTTTTCAGTACCTACATACTGTAATTTTAACATCAACCGAGGTTGTGGCATTGTATTTGAACAAGTTGAATGTCTGCAAGTTCCGCCCTTCGAAGGGGGTGTAAATCCGTCGGTTCCTTGTCCATGCGATGTTGGCCACGTCACAGATCCCTGCCCTCCTTACAGAAAGGCAGAGATTCGACAAAATTTCCAGGACAGTGAGGTGCTCTCTGGCGTCGGTGATTGTCCATAGTCGCGGAAATAAACCGACGTTAAAGAAACAAACAAAAAAAGATAATACCACCAGCCTGTACAAAAAACTGAAACTTATTTTTTTTGGGCTTTGTTTTTATATACTTCCGGCTTAGAGCCGTTGTATGGTATCATCATCTCCGTACTTTTCACATTTGAAACACTTTCTCGTTTCTTTTCAGTCTTGAACATACTAGAACTGTTTTTGTGTCCTTCTTTCACTCCTAACTCAATCATATTTATTTCACTTTTTAAGAGCTCAATTGTTTGATCTGATTCTTTTTAACACGCCAATAAGATCACCGATGCAACTTAATGAACTAGGAGGCATTTTAATCATCAAAAAATACTAAATAACAAAATAGTTGTGGATCAAAGATATTAACTAAGGTAATTCGAATATTATTTGTTACAGATTCCATTCTGTGTACCATCCACAGTCAAGTTATCATATTTCATTTGGCTTTAATAGATTTCCAATCATGTTAGCACATCAAGCAGTTCAAAATGTAAGTGACCATGGTATTGCCGAATGTTTCTTCCCAGACTCTGTTCCCGAAGGAGACATTCCGTAAGTATTTTTTCTATTAAACACAAACAAACATATAAGGTCCCAATGTAGTTAATAAAATATGTTGGCGAAATTTCATAAGAATCTTCGGCATTTTTTGAGGGTTGAGTTTTTTTAACAAAGGCAGCAACCCCATTCGTATTTAGTATAAACTTACTCGCCAAAATTTCATAAGAGAATTCGTGGAAAGTCCACCTATGTATTTATTTAGACGTAAATATGGTAAATAAAATTGTTATTCTTTTTAGATCAATCGATTTGTTACCGATGAATAATATTAATGAAGAACAAAAGCAAGCTGTGACTCATATTGTCGCCAAATCAGCATATCCAGTACCATATATAATTTTTGGACCACCAGGTACCGGAAAAACTTCAACCCTTGTGGAAGCTATAAGACAGGTAAACTTTGAAAAATGTCATATTTTGGATATTAATAAGACTGAAAATTTTTGGATCTTTTTAGTAAATTTCCTTAAAAAAAATTCACTAATGAGGAGATCCCGACTTTTGAATTTTGACAAAATTTCTTCAAATGAGCGCTAATTAAGCCCCCTAGAACACATATCCGCGGTCAGTTTCAATTTATATATATATATATATATATATATATATATATATATATATATATATATATATATATATATATATATATATATATATATATATATATATATATATATATATATATATATATATATATAAAAAAAGGAAAATCGGCTCAGGTTTTCCAGGTAAATTTTGTGTTTTCTTTCGAAAAAAAATATATCTCCGGAAATAACCATGTAAGGGCAACCAAATTTGGTACGCGGATTTGTATCATTATAGGTAAATCAATTACCAAAAGTTAGCTCTCTAAGTTAAAAGACAAAAAATTTATAGGCATTTAAAGAAAAATAATTTGGGGTTTTCCTCAAAACGTCAAAGTCGTGATATAAAACGTCAAAATTGGCAACATTTAGGCAAAGAACCTGAAACTAATACGGGCTATGGAAAGAAAATGTCTCAAGCAGAATGTTTTACAAACCTTGAAGTCTTAACTTCAAACGTCATTGTCCTTCATTTTACTAAAATATTTCCAGAAAATTCGTTTCAAATAGACTCTTTCTCTGATGCTTTGGCAGTAGTCTTAGCTATAGAGTTTATCGTTTAATAGTATATCTATAATTTTTGTCGAATTTTCATAAAAAATCAATTAAGCTCAATATATCCGTTATTATACAACACACGAAAAAAAAATTGTGTACATTAATTATAGAGTGTCTTGAGCTACATCTTAAAAAATATTTCTACAATCACAGGCTGGCTCATAAGTCGTTGGTGATACAAATTTCCTTTTTTTTTAATAGAACACTCCTTATGTTATTGCATTTTTGCATTTTTCATCGAAATATAATGCATGTTAATGAGAAAAGAAATTCGGGACACAGCAAGTGCGTTATGGTAGCGAATTTTCATTAAATGCTTCAAATTTGAATAGCTTAATTTGCTATTAACCCATAAGGTTGACCAAGAAATCGTTTTTTTCGGGAACACTTTAATTTTTGTACATTTTCAAACAATAAAGTTATTTTGATGAAACATGACACATTGTTTCTACTATATAGGTTATACTGATAACCAAATTTGGTGCCTGCTTTAAAAAAACACATATATTTGATATTAAAAACATTTTAATGAAAATTCACTACCATAACGCACTTGCTCCGTCCAGACTTTTTTGTTCATCTTACAGTATATATTTTCTTTAATACACCTTTTATTTTATATTATAATTATTTTAATATTATGGATCTTAACCTGGCTTTTCCCTTAATATTTGTTAGAACTAATATTGAAAATCTTAGTGCGAGTTTTGACTAGAATCTTAAAAAAACTCGGGACGCAGCAAGTGCGTTATGGTAGTGAATTTTTATTAAATGCTTCAAATTTAAATAGCTGAATTTTCTATAAACTTAGAGAGTTTAATTTTAATACGTAGTGAGGTCTTTCCGAAGGCAAGATATTCACAAAATTTCATTAAAATAACTTTGTAATTTTCTGAGAAAAAAATTTTTTTCGAAGGAAAATTTAAAATTTGAATAACTCAATTTTCTCTAAACTTAGAAAGTTGAATTTTGGTATTTAGTAAGATCTCTCCTGAGGAAACATATATAGTAAATTTCATTAAAACAAATTTTTTTATCCGAAAGAAAACTCAAAATTTTTCCGGGAAAACCCGTCCGATTTTTCTGGATAACGAACTCATCCAAGCCATTAATAAAAAAAATGCAATTGCCAAGTTTCATCGAAATCGGTGAATTATTTTTTGAGTTATGAGACGGATACATATATATATATATGTATATAAACATATAAAAATTAAACCTATTTACAAATGAACTTTAATAAGATATTATGCTGTGACAATACCTCTCTCAAGCAGTGGCGATTTCTCCTAGTGAGCTAGGTGTGCGCAGCACACCCTCAAATATAATCAAAATGTGCACAGTTATATATGTTTTATTTCTTTTTCCCTTAGTCTTAATACACTACATATTTTATGACAATCGAAATAATTTACTTATTTGATTTCATAAATAGTCTGTTAATAGTGACTTGGAATGAAGTAGACACCACGTTTCTAACATATTCAGAGAATATGAGTAGATCAATAGCAACTGGGAATGAATGCGGTCAGTCCCCCACCCACGTGTTTAAAATAGTGAGGAAACTACCATTGATTTTAACACAGCAGTGAGCTATAAAAATTTGATTAACTCAGTTTTCTATAATCTTAGAAAGTTTAATTTTGGTACGTGTTAAGGTATTTCCTAGGACAAGATATCCACCAAATTTCATTAAAATAACTTTGTAATTTTTGGAGAAAAAAAAAATTGTTTCAAAAGAAAATTTGAATAACTCAATTTTCTATAAACTGAGAAAGTTGAATTTTGGTACTTAGTAAGTCCTCTCCCAAGGCAACAAATATAGTAAATTTCATTAATTCAATTTTCGGAGAAAAAATTTTTTTTTTGAAAGAAAACTCAATTTTCCCGGAAAAATCCGTCCGATTTTTCTGCCTAACGAACCTATCCAAGCCATTAATAAAAGAAAGGCACTTGCCGAGTTTCATTGAAATCGGTTAATTATTTTTTGAGTTATCAGACGGATACACACACACACACACACATATATATATATATATATATATATATATATATATATATATATATATATATATATATATATATATATATATATATATATATATAACATATAAAAATTGAAACTGACCCCGGATATGGGTTCTAGGGGTCCTAGTTCGCGCTCATTTGAAAGAATTTTTGCAAAGTCTCACCATCGATACCTCTCAATTACTGAATTTTTAAAAATAAAAATTCACTAAAAAATTAATTGAGGTCTCTACCAGCCAATTATGAGAAGCCTAATTAATCTTCAGTCAAGTTTACTCATTTTGACTAACAATATTTTTTCTGTTTCAGATTTATCTGACACAGCCAAATGACCACATTCTCGTTTGTTGCCCATCAAATTCAGCGGCAAACGAAATAGCCTTAAGATTATTAAACTACGTTGATATTAAACATATTTATAGATACTTGGCATTTTCTTACGACTTTGACTTACTCCCTAAGAAGCTATTACGTTGTTGTAATTTATCCAAAAAGACTATTGTCCAGCCTGAAGCCGACACGTTAGCTAAAAAAAGAATAATAATTTCCACTTTAACAAATGCCGGTCGTCTGTTCAATATGGACATTCCACACAAAAAATTCGATTACGTTATGATAGATGAATGTGGTCAGGCTACCGAACCGGAGCTGCTTACTGCCGTAGCTGGCATCATATCTTCATCTTCAAGTCCCGGGAAACTTACCGGCCAATTAGTTCTTATTGGTGACCCTAAACAGTTAGGACCAGTTGTGTTTTCTCCATTGGCAAAAGAATTTGGTTTTGGTGAGTATTTGGCATAGTATAGAAACGTAAGATGGCGTGTAGGCTATAAACTATTAGTAAATAAGGGAACTAGTGCTTAACAGTTTTCGACAGATTTCTCACAAAAATATATGCAAAAGAATGATACACTATGTGAAAACTGGAACCTGTGATGAGCACTAATAAGTACACTTGGAGAAACCAAATCACCACAACACATATATCAAAGACCTTACGATCGTTTTGTTGACAATGTCATCATCTACAGAGGAAGAAAATTCTAACATAAAAACCAGATCCCGTATATTTATATCGCGTCAAGGTAAACGAACTAGTCCGAAGTAAAGTTGTCGTCCAAGAACGATCGTTTGTTTATTGGGCAGTGAAACAGGTCGGAGACCTGCTTTAATCTTTTGGTCGACAAATTTATGACTCTTATCTAATATAGGTTTAAAAGGACCAGAGTTCTTTAAAGAATCAGCACGCTTCCTTTCGATCTAGAAATTTACTATGTGGATATTGGTTCATGCCGATAAAGACATATGGTGAGATAAACAACATCAACTCAACTCATCTCTTTTAAAAATAGAAAACTAAAAACCCAGATGTCTGTCTCACCGTGTTAACTTTAACAAAGGAAAAATAGTTCAACTAAAATACTACATAAAAACTATATTTATATTGATTTTAATTCTACGTAAAAATATTTATATTGACTACATAGATACAAAAAACCGAACAGGTATATAAATGAAGACAAACCTAGTGATTAGTATATGTATAAACCGGTCGAGTTATTGACAGTAATTTATTATTCTACCAGACAAATTAGGAGTATTTAAGCGGTCAAATGCACAGAGAAAACAAAGAGCTAGAAATTACACGTGCCGCACGATTTAATGAAGTTTTGTTCTTAATAGACCTTAATATAAAAATACTTTCTAATGCATCAAGCATAGTTTGATGTCTGACATTTTTGACAAGTTTCAAATTTTCTTTCTCAATGTGGTGGTTATTATCCCATATGTGTTGTGCCACACAAGATTTGTCTACCGTACCATATCGTAACTGCGAGATGTTCACGAAATCTGGTGACTATGTTTCTCCTAGTTTGGCCCACGTATTTAAGATAACAATCTTTACAACTAATCTCATAAATTCCGGACATTTCAGTGACTTTGTCTTTCGTATTACCCAACAAATTTTTCCCCGTATTACCCAACAATTTTTTTAAATTTTAAAAAATTTACTGGGTAATACGAAAGACAATTACCCAACAAATTTTTTAAAATTAAAAAAATAATTTGTTGGGTAATACAAAAAATATTGTTGGGTAATACGAAAGACAAAGACAAAGTCACTGAAATGTCCGGAATTTATGAGATTAGTTGTAAAGATTGTGATCTTAAATACGTGGGCCAAACTAGGAGAAACATAGTCACCAGATTTCGTGAACATCTCGCACAGTTACGATAAGATACGGTGGACAAATCATGTGTGGCACAACATATATGTATGGGATAATAACCACCACATTGACAAAGAAAATTTAAAACTTGTCAAAAATGTCAGACATCAAACTATGCTTGATTCATTAGAAAGTATTTTTATATTAAGGTCTATTAAGAACAAAACTTCATTGAATCGTGCGGCACCTTTAATTTCAAGTCCTTTATTTTCACTTTGCATTTGACCGCTTAAACATTCCTAATTTGTCTGGTAGAATAATAAATTACTGTCAATAACTCGACCGGTTTATACATATACTAATCACTATGTTTGTCTTGATTTAAATACCTGTTCGGTTTTTTGTATCTATGTAGTCAATATAAATATTTTTACGTAGAATTAAAATCAATATAAATATAATTTTTATGTAGTATTTTAGTTGAACTATTTTTCCTTTGTTAAAGTTAACACGGTGAGACAGACATCTGGGTTTTTAGTTTTCTATTTTTAAAAGAGATGAGTTGAGTTGATGTTGTTTATCTCACCAGATGTCTTTATCGGCATGAACCAATATCCACATAGTAAATTTCTAGATCGAAAAGAAGCGTGCTGATTCTTTAAAGAACTCTGGTCCTTTTAAACCTATATTAGATAAGAGTCATAAATTTGTCGACCAAAAGATTAAAGCAGGTCTCCGACCTGTTTCACTGCGCAATAAACAAACGATCGTTCTTGGACGACAACTTTACTTCGGACTAGTTCGTTTACTTTGACGCGATATAAATATACGGGATCTAGTTTTTTATGTTAGAATTTTCTTCCTCTGAAGATGTTGACTTTGTTAACGAAACGATCGTAAGGTCTCTGAAATATGTGTTGTGGTGATTTGGGTGTTCTCCAAGTGTACTTAAAAGTATGATAGTAAAAGAAAGTATCAATCTGCTTCGGTCAAAAAGTATTTATACCTTCCGTCGCCAATAATATATAATTAGTTCTATTAATTATCAAAATCTACTTTAAATCATATAAAACCATTAGCTTACATAGCAAAATTTGTGGAATACCAGTGGTTGACAATAAATGATTGACATGTTTTCAAATAAATAATTATAACCAGATAAATATGGTTTTATGCAAACTTTTTCTTATTTATACAGTATCAAAAAACAAATAATAAAAACAACAAAAATTAATTAATCAGTTAAACACAATATTAACACAGATATTCAAAACGCTGGCCGTTTACTTCAAAGTATTTTAAAATGCGGCTGCATTCATCGTGGCAGATCTAATTTCATTTGGGTTCAAGTTTTCAAATGCTTGGATAACTTGTTGTAGCTTTGCTTCTCTTGGATTCACTGATGATTTATAAACTTTTTCTGTCAGCATGCTAAAAAATCTAATGGATGAACATCAGGTGATGTTGGAGGTCAATTCTACGGTCCTAAACGCCATATCTAAAACTAAAAGCCTATGAGGTACTGCGGTAACTTCCCCTGTACAATGTGCTGGAGCCAACAGCTTCGATATTTTTCAAATGGGAGATTATTGACGAAGTTTTAGACAATTGTTCTCAAGATGTTAGATAGTTTCTGGAAGTTATTCACCCCTCGTACATCATATACTTTATATGATCGTCCATCTAGGTTCTGCCGTGGGCTGAGGATTTTCAAATTATTTTAATTAAAAAACTGGGATCATCCTGGGTGTGCACCAACAATATTTTACAATTCGGACTCTCAGTTTACCATCTTTAGGCTTCATGACTTGAACTCTAGTAACCTGCTGGTTGTTTTCGTCAGAAGTTATGGTTCGATTCAAGTTTCGAGACGCTAAGTGGAATTAAACTTGATGCAATTGCTCTTATTTCGTATAATTTTTTTTAAGGTTCGTTAACAGTATATTCGGGTACATTTGCTTTATTTCCTCAATGCCCCACTGATGATATTATGGCTCAGTTCTTCTAGCTAAGCCCTTTTCAATCTTGAATGCCACTCCTTATAATAATGGATCCCTTTCTTTCAGAACTTTTGGCACTCCTGTACATTATTTTACCGAAAAAAAATTACACAAGTACAAGTAATTAAGCTGAGTGCTTAAGGATCTAACCAGTTTCACCAATGTTTAAAATTCGATATAAATTTACCTGGATAATATTGGTTTTTATATTTAACTATTTATAGTTTTAGTCACTAATACTATTGAAATCCAGCTCTATTGAACTGTTATCAGAAAAAATTAATAAACTATCAGCCTCCTCTTTTAATTCAAGAACTATATCGATGGAGGAACCGTATAGATAGTTCGTCTTCGTGGGGATTTTTACATTTATGTTTGTTCTTTGCTGCTTGTTTCAATTTTTCTTGTCCCACCTTTGTGTCTTCTCTTTTTGTTTTAAGATATCAGTCACCGCCCCCCTCGGTCGCTCAGACTATGGCATGGTCACTGCTTCCTGCGAAATGCAACCCGAGGCCACATAGTCATCACACCCACGTATCGTTTGGCACTACAACTCCGCGAACTGGGACGAAATGCGAGATTACTTTTCCTCATTTCCATGAGCCTCTGTCTGCTTCTCTCATCCTGACCTCTCTGATATCTCACAAAATGTCACCGAAATTATCCAAGCTGGCATGGAATTATTTATTCCACGTACACAGAAAACCTCTTCAGCCAGTCAAAAGCACTGCTTCTCTAAATCCTGTGACAAGGCGCGACTTGATAAGGTCAAAACTCACAAAACGCTTCTACACAATCCCAGTCAAGAAAACCGTCAAGCATTTAATGACGCAATAAACCGCTATGTCCGCATTCTTACTACTACAATACTGTGTATTCTTCATTAGAGCCAAAACTTCTGCAAATTTTAATGGCAGTATATCTGTGACTTTTCCCACCTGGAAAACGCTGCCCGTATTAGGAACCAAAGATATTTATGCAGCTTTATAAATAAAAAAATACTTACTTTAAGTACCGTGACGAAGACGAAGACCTCTTGAAAATGGCTCCAAAACAGGAGCCTAAACGTCAAGTTTTCATAAATTCTGGACGCGGTTCAACCCGAGAATTAAGTATATCTCATATATATATATATATATTAGTGAATTTTTTCTAAGGAAATTCACTAATAAAATAAAACGAAACATATCAAATAAGTTAAAACAAACTGTAATAGAATGGGATGAGGCAAGGAAATGAAATCAACAACTTGAAAAGACTAGGGATTCATGAAATATTATCACTACCCATATGCAATATGTAAGTTTTAGGTGACTTATCGGAATTTCAGCAATAAAACTCTTTAATCTTCTTCTAAACGCAGTAAAACATGTTTATTCTTTAGTTCATTCGAGAGACTACCAAGTAATTTAGGACCAAGATAGAAATATGCCCCCTGACCAATCGTTTTATATGCTTTCGGAACCACGTATGCCATTTTCCCAAATCTTGTATCATGAGGGTGACAACTTATTACCAAAGAACGTCTATTTCTAAACTGCAGAAGATTAATCTTTAGAAAAAATAGCCGCCACTGATCCACAACTGCCGCTTCCTTCTATAAACTAACTGATGGATAAGTCATTTCCCTGCCTAACATACTCCTCAAGAATCATTTCCGTATGACTTCCAGTTGCTTCAAATAAGAGTTGAAGACACCACCCCACCTCACTATACTATATCTGATGTGAGACTCTACAAGCGCATGGTAGACAGTTCTCATTTGTGTAATGGTAAGTACATCACGAATGATTCTGAATCTATAGTGAATGGTTCGTGGCTTTTCTACAACATATTAGGTGTGCAAATCACATCTAACATGTTTGTTGATTACGACCCCCAGATACTTTACCCCCGTGGAGGACTTTAGCACATGCTGCGTCCCTGTACAAAAAGACTAATCCGCCAAAAAGATGTATATGTAGTGCCGGAGCTTGTAAATGGAAGGTACTGCGTCTTTTCTTAATTCATAATCAGCAGTCGACGACCAAACCGTGTCCTCCTCGACCATAGACTTTAATTTTGTCCAACTATCAGCCCGATAAAAAACTGCAATATTGGCAGCAAAACCCAGTACTATTCCTTTACTTTGAAGGTCGAATAGGCCATTGATGTAGATGGTGAATAGTATAGGTCCGAGAATAGTCCCTTGTGGCATCGCATATTCAATGGATTTATAGCAACTACTTAGCCCATTAATCTTAACAGATTGCGTTCGACTTGTCAAGTAGGTCTCAAGAAGCTTTAATTCGGTGTTTCTAAAACCCATACCTCCAAAAGCAATGGTGAGCATTTTGTAGGCTCACAAATACACACACAGACTTCACTTGTTTCAATACAAAGCCGAATACATATTTTGTGTCAATTTTAGAATGGCGTCCTCCGCCAACTTACCCTCGTGAAAGCCATTACTGGTTATTTCAATTAAAATTCATATACTGTTAAGTAAATGTGATTTTAAATATAAAGTGGCAGGATAATTTGCCTGTGATTAGTGGTGGAATATATATTTATATGTTCACTTTTTAATTATACATTATGTAATAGAAAGAAGCAGAGCTTGTACTTGCATACAACACAATTTATAACATATCGCTGCGAAAAAAAAAAGAAACATCAATTAGTACCGCGAATACGCAAATCTGCGAGAAAAAACTTGCGGTCTCCTTGATAGTAAATTATTTCTAAGAAAATTCGCTAAAATAAGTAAATAAATAGAATTAAGAGGTCTTGGTATGATCTTGTTGTGATACTCTACTAGTATTTTCTTGTTCTTGTAAAATCTTTTTTTTCTTTTCAGGCGTATCTATGATTGAAAGAACAATGAATACGCTGTTAATTTACCAAAAAAAAGAAGGGAAGTACAATCCAAGGATTATCACCAAACTAGTAAAAAATTACCGCTCTCATCCAAAAATAATTGAAGTCTCCAACAGACTGTTTTATGAAAATGAATTGGTTTCCTGTGGTGACAGTGTAATTTTCGCTGGCGAAAATTATAGTGAACATCCTCTGATATTTCATGGTGTTGTTGGTGAAGACCAGCGGGAATCCAACTCCCCCAGGTAAATACAAACATGTATTATATGAAATGTAATCCTTAAAACAGGCGGTAAGCCAGATCCTACAAACTATCTTCAAATAATATATGGATATGGAAAAGACAGGACGGTTGCTAATCAATAAGTTGCTGTCAAGGGCGTCCAAATTTGCTGTATAGTCAGGATGATTTACGTACGCCGCCCATTAGATTTTTTTCACTTTGCAGTTGGATTATAAACTTGAAATTTGGCATGCTGCCATAATCGACCCTGTCCGTTCTACATAATATATTTTCAATCCTCCAGATATACAGCGTGAGTTAAAAGTCGGTACCAACTATGCTTTTTTAAATAGAAACCTACATTTCTTCACATGGTTCGATTGGTCTTCTAATTCTGAGTTTAGGCAGAATAATAGTTATATAACTTAGGATTTTAAACTCATAATTAGGGCATGTGAAAAAAGGTAGCTTTAATTTGAAACAGCAAAGTTGGTACCGACTTTTGGCATACTCCGTATAGCTGGAGAAATAAAAATATTTGATGTAAAACGGACATGATCGATTATGTAAGGCTAGATGTATTCTCACCATAATTATAAACGCAGACCGGTTTCATTCTAATTAGAATTCGTCAGTGCGTTATACTAATTACAGCGTGAACACACATATAAAGTAATACGGATATGGTACCCAGCCTCCTAGAACATTGCGAGATGTGTGTGATTGTGAGTCGCCATCTCGGTGCGGAACCAGGTAGTATGTTGTCATGATAGCTCCACTTAACACAAAATGTTATAAATAGGAACTGTGTATAACAAACCAACAATTTTGTAAATCGGTTATGGCAGCATACTAAATTTCAAGTTTATAATCCAACTGTAAGTTTTAAAAACTTCTAATGCACGGCCTACGTAAATCAGTCTGTATATAATACATATACATACTATCTGATTTCTGAATATCCTTCCTCCGAGGTCACTATTCTTGGCGACTTTAATGTCCATAATAAGGAATGGCTAGGATCTTCAAAAACCGATCCACAAGGGAGAGCAGCGGAGGCCTTTGCAGTCAGCAATTCTTTGGCCAATATGGTTCAGCAACCTACTTACTTTCCTCGTATCCTAACACACAGCTCAACTCCCTTGGATCTCCTTCTTACTACAAAACCTGAATGCTATAAGACATCAGTCACCGCCCTCCTTGGTCGCTCAGACCACGGCATGGTCACTGCTTCCTGTGCAATGCAACCCGAGGTCACACAGTCATCACACCCACGTATCGTTTGGCACTACAACTCCGCGAACTGCGACATAATTCGCGATTATTTTCCTCATTTCCATGGGCGTGTGTCTGCTTCTCTCATCCTGACCCCTCTGATATCTCACAAAACGTCACCGAGATTATCCAAGCTGGCATGGAATTATTTATTCCACGTACACAGAAAACCTCTTCAGCCACTCAAAAGCCCTGGTTCTCTAAATCCTGGGACAAGCCCAGACTTGAAAAGGTCAAAGCTCACAAAACGCTTCTACACAATTCCAGTCAAGAAAACCGTCAAGCATTTAACGACGCAAGAAACGGCTATGCCCGCATCCTTTCTGAGGCAAAAACTCGTTTAATAACCACATCAAAAACAAAGTCCTCTCAAGCTCCAACGGCGGCAAACCCTTCTGGACTCTTGCTAAGTCTATTGGGAATAATTTCTGCAAGAGCACGTTCCCACCTCTTGTCTCAGGGGATGAAATTGTTTCTACCGCCCTGGGCAAGGCTGAACTTTTTGCTTCGTTGTTCGCCGGAAATTCTACTCTTAACCCACCTCCAAATGTTCAACCACCAACAGTCCTCAATGTCGCGCATAAAATGACTGATATCATTTTCAAAACTAAAAAGGTACGAAATATGATATCTTCCCTTAATACCAGGAAAGCCTCTGGCCTTGACGAGATCCCAGCAATTGTTCTCAAAAAATGCGCACCAGAACTTGGTCCTTTCCTGACTCGTCTCTTTCAAGTATCTTACAATAAAGGCATATTCCCTAGTAACTGGAAAACTGCTCGAGTACAACCCATTCCCAAGAAAGGATCCAAAGCGCTTCCTAGCAACTACAGGCCTATTTCTCTCCTTTCAGTCGTCTCTAAAGTGATGGAAAAGTATATAAACACCGAATTACTAAAATTCCTTGAAAAATACAGTCTAATCCACGACAGGCAGTATGGATTCCGTCAGCGCAGATCGACTGCCGACCTCCTTTCCTTTGTCACCCATTCTTGGAACAAGTCTATGGAACAACACGGTGAATCCCAGATTGTTGCTCTAGACATATCCAAAGCATTCGACCAGGTCTGGCACGCAGCGCTGCTTAATAAACTTCCGGCCTATGACCTACCACCAAAATTTTGTACCTGGACAGCAAATTTTCTCTCCAACAGGAGCATTTCTGTTGTTGTGGATGGCCATTCCTCTAAACTGTATCCAATTAATGCAGGAGTTCCTCAAGGTTCAGCTTTAGCCCCTACTTTGTTTCTTCTCCACATCAATGACCTCCTCCCTAGCACATCCAACCCAGTTCACAGTTACGCGGACGACAGCACCCTCCACTCAAATATACAATATTCTAAGCCTCTCTTTATGCGCCCAATTAGATGAGGATCGCAGACTCATGGAGGGTTCTGTCTCCGTGGATCTCCAAAAAATATTAGACTGGGGAAGTAGAAATCTTGTACAATTCAACCCCACCAAAACTAAGTCTTGCTTTCTTTCTCACAAGAGATACACCAGCCCTAGACCCATCACAATGAACAACCAAGTTATTCAAAGTAATGAGTCCTTTTCTCTTGTTGGCATTTCTGTGGATCGAAATCTTAATTGGCACCAACATGTCACATCAATTGCAGAAGCGGCTGCTAAGAAATTGGGTTTCCTCTTCCGGGCTCGCAAATACTTTTCACCAGCTAATCTCTATACCTTATATACTTCACAAATAAGTCCAAACCTCAAATACTGCTCCCACATCTGGGGTGCAGCTGCCGCTTCTACACTCGCTATCCTGGACTCCATTCAAAAGAGAGCTATCGTCTCATCGGTGACCCTACCCTCACCCAAAGGCTGCCATCCCTTGCCCACCGACGTGCCGTTGGTGACCTCTCTCTCTTTTATAGATATCTGCACGGGCACTGCTCAGAGGAGCTTTCCTCCATAATTGCCCCACCTGCTGCCCCCAACAGATCTACCAGGGGAACAGAGCGAATGCACCCTTTTACTGTCCAGGTCACCAGACATAGAACATCTTGTTATGCCCGCTCTTTTGTCCCGAGGACTTCCAAGTTGTGGAATTCCTTGCCGGCACATGTTTTTCCTTCTCCTCCGAACCTCCAAACCTTCAAGTCCACAATTAACAAGCTGCCTCTTTCCTCCTTGTCAACACCCACGGTACGATAGTATTTAGGCTGTAAGCCCTTGTGGTGTGTTGTTGACATAATATATATATATATATATATATATATATATATATATATATATATATATATATATATATATATATATATATATATATATATTCGGAAATATATTGCGGTGATTCGTGTGTGAGAACTACGTGGTTCTTATTTATGTATATATATATATATATATATATATATATATATATATATATATATATATATATATATATATTCTAACTTGTACTAGCTTTAGTAAATTCCAAATATTTTGTGGCATTTTAGAATTTGCACTTTAAAATTTCAGCCGTTTCTGGAGTACGGCTCACAATTAAACTCTGGAAAATCACGCACGTGGGTTTCTCAACATTTCTAGTTCACTGAAAATATATATGTTAGTATGGGACTTCCGTTTATACTGGAAGTAGACGTCAACTTTCTTATTCCAAATGAAAGATGGTGTTTTTTATTCCGGATCTAGATTGCTCGTCAAATTTTATGGTAGGTTTAACTAACATATTATGCCATTTTTCTCAACCATTTTTGAGATATTTGACTTTTTTCAAAAAACAAAACATTGTCACATTTACACACCATTATCTCTCTTATTTTTCAACTTGAAGAGTTGAAATTTTTAAGTGCGAATTCTAAAATGCCACAATATTTCGAAATTACTAAAGCCAGTACAAGTTAGACAGGGTGTCCGAAACAGACGGGTCAATCGTGACAACTTTAAAACCTAATAACTCTCTTGTTTTAAATACAACACCCTATATTTTATAACGTTAGTTAATGTACTTTTTATTGTTGTTTCGATTGGTATCAGCATTCCTCATACCTAACTCACACCGATTTGAAGACATTTAAACATTATTTGCGATAAGAAATAATTATTAGTCAGTTTATCAGGTTGCCTAGGAGATGAAAATTTTAAACGTCATCTTCCGACATAAGTAAAATATGCGACGACTTTTGAATATAAATTTTATTTACGAGGAGTATAATCGAATTATTAACAGAAGATGTCGTGTGGTTGCAAAGAGATTTCCACATAAACACATATCAACTCGTTACATGATCAGAATACTACTAAAAAAAAAAGAATGGAGTGTTTCGTCCAAAATTTCATAAGAGTAAAGCATTATTAGGGTACAAAGAGATTTGTGTGTTATCACTTCACAATAAATGTTCGACATTTGCAACACTAACTTCGATGCATTTGATGGCTCTTTTAATGATGGTACCCGTGGCTCGAGAAAGGTAATCTTGCTCCATAGCGTTGAAAGCCTCTAATACTCTGGCTATCATATCTTGTTTTGTAGTAGGTGGTTCCTGGTTAACTTTGTTCTTAATGCACGCCCAGATACTAACATCTATGGAGTTAAGTCTGGTGAGCGGGCCGGCCAACGATGAGGACCACGGTTAGCTATCCATCTGACTTCAAATGTTTCCTGGAGTAGGTCGCTTACTATTTGTGAGTTGTGTGGTGGAGCTCCATCTTGTTGATACGAAACTTCTACAGCTTCGTGTTCATGCAAGTTTTGATTATTTTGGTTTTCAAAACAGGATACCGATACACACGACACAGTCCGAAAACACAACCAATCAGAGAACAGTAAACCGACCAATAGAAGCTCAACACGCAGAGGTCACGTACAATTTCAGACATATATCACACAGGAACGATCATAGTCAGTAGCGTGCTGATGATGAACTAGGACGGATCGAAACTGCAGTCCACGTAAACAAATAAAAAATCACCTAAAGTACAGTAAACAAATAAAGTGCATATATATATATATATATATATATATATATATATATATATATATATATATATATATATATATATATATATATATATATACGTTTATGACCTTCTAGTCCGATTTCTAAGGAGAAAATTTGGGTGTTATGATAATCGGTTATGCGAAATCCAGTAAAATTATTTTGAAGTACATGGAGCTTCCGGTTAAACCGAAAGTACTATGTACTTCGTTATTTTAAATCGAATGCCCTCTCTATTATTGCATTTTAAAATTCCGCATTGAATTCTAGATCAAATTTTATAAAGACAGCGTATGTCAAAAATTCCACGTTTACGTGCGAAATATTTTTTCGAAAGTTTTCCAAATGTCAGTAATGTAAAACAAAACTACCACTATGTGCTTTGCTGAATAATTTTAGGTAGAAGATACAATTTTCTGTATTTACATGTTGAATTTATTTTTCCAGTTTTATGAATCTACAAGAAGTAGATGTGGTTACGCAATATGTGGATTCTCTAATGGGTACTAATCTAGGCGGTATTACCATTGATGAAAGTCATATTGGTATTATTGCTCCATACAAAAAACAGGTAGGTTCTTATTATTTTTAATTAATTTTACTATAGTTTCCATGTTTTCTGTATTACTATAAAATGGATAATTGGCATTATTTTTTTTAATTTATTAGTAAAACAACTCAAAGAAATTACAGAAGTGTGCAACAGGTACAACAAATATCTGAAATGTCACTCTAGAGTTTTTGACAATCAATACTTACTAACATTAATGAATTTTCTTAAAAGAATTAACTAATGACGAGATTCTTGTTTATATATATATATATATATATATATATATATATATATATATATATATATATATATATATATATATATATATATATATATCGTATCGATAACTCAAAAAATAATGGACCGATTTTGATAAAATTTGGTAGGTGTCTTCCTTTTGTAAGTGGCTTGAATAAGTTCGTTAGCCAGGAAAATCTGACCAGTTTTTCCTGAAACATTTTGGATTTTCTTGCGGAAAATTTTTGTATCTCTGAAAATAACAAAGCTATGGCAACCAAATTTGGCACTTAGGTTTACGCTATTAAACTTACACTATATGCCAAAATTCAGATATCTAGATTGAAAAGAAACAATATAGACGTTTAAAAAAATATTTTGGGTGCCACTGATGACCAGAGAAATGCATAAAACCAAAATATTTTGTGTGGATAACAAGACCTATTGTATAATACAGACAAATATTAGGTTTTCTTGACGCAAAAAGGCCAAGAAATAATAGATAAATTACTTTGAAAATTTTATAGTTTTTCTTCTTTAAATGCCAGAGTCGCGATTTGACACGTGAAAATTTGCAATTTTTAGACGGAGAACCTGAAACAAATACGGTCTATGTAAAGCAAATTTGATAATAAATGTGTTTTACAAAGCCTTAAGTTACAGCTTTAACCATCATTTTCCTTTGTTTTACTGAAATATTTGCAGAAAATTCATTTCAGATAGATCCATTTCTTGATGATTTGGCAGTAGTTTTTAGTAAACGCAGCGCCTCACTTACAGCCCTAAAATAAATAATTTCAAACAGGCAACAGCAATACCGCACTGAGTACATCGCTCGGCTCGAAGCCTTATGCGAATTGTATAAATTACATTTAAAAATATCAATGTATTTTACCATGTAAATAGTGAAACCAACCTATACCAACCTATACCAGGCTATCTAACTGATAAATTCCCTGCAACAAATATGTTAACACAAGTTTTTTAGTGAATTTTTATTTTAAAAAAATTTTAGTGAATTTTTATTTGAAAAAATTCACTAATAGAGAGGTATCGATGGTGAGACTTTGCAAAAATTTTTTCAAATGAGCGCGAATTAGGAGCCCTAGAACCCATATCCAGGGTCAGTTTGAATTTTTATATGTTTATATATATATATATATATATATATATATATATATATATATATATATATATATATATATATATATATATATAAATATATATATATATATATATATATATATATATATATATATATATATATATATATATATATATATATATGTATCCGTCCGATAACTCAAAAAATAATTAACCGATTTCGATGAAACTCGTCAAGTGCTTTTCTTATATTAATGGCTTGGATGAGTTCGTTGGCCAGGAAAATCGGACGTGGTTTTCCGGGAAAATTTTGAGTTTTCTTCCAAAAAGATTTTTTTCCCGAAAATTTCGATAAAATTTGGTCTACATATTGCTTTGGGAAAGACCTAACTATGTGCCAAAATTCAGCTTTCTAGGGTTACAGAAAATTGCGCTATTTAAATTTGATGTTTACATCATAGATGAAGTATGTGGTTGCTGTTGGTTAGTCAATGACAGCTGCTATCAATGCTATTTTGGTTCATGTTCAGGTCCCACGCTGCTTCAGCTAGTCGCGGATAGATGTCGCGCGTAGCTGCATTCCTAGCATGATAATAAAAACTCTGGACGCAGCAAGTGCGTTATGGTAGTGAATTTTCATAAAAATGTTTTTAATTGCAAATATGTGTGTTTCCTTTTTAAGAAAGCAGGCATCAATTTTGGTTACCAGTATAACCTATATAGTAAAAACAATGTGCCATGTTTCATAAAAATAACTTTATTGTGTGATAATGTACAAAAATTTCCAAAAGTAAACTTAAAGTGTTCCGGGAAAACTCGTTTCTTGGTCAACCTTATAGGTTAATAGCAAATTGAGCTATTCAAATTTGAAGCATTTAATGAAAATTCGCTACCATAACCCACTTGCTGCGTCCCGAATTTCTTTTCTTACAAACATGCATCGCTGAAATATTCAAAAATGCAATAACATAAGGCGTGTTTGATTAAAAAAAAAGAAGAAAATTTGTATCACCAACGACTTATGGGCCATCCTGTGATTGTAGAAATATTTTTTTAAGATGTAGCTCAAGACACCCTATAATTAATATATACAAATTTTCTTCATATCTTGTATAATAACGGATATATTGAGCTTTATTGATTTTTTACGAAAATTCGACAAAAATTATATACCATTAAACGATAAACTCTAAAGCTAAGGCTACTGCCAAGCATCAGAGAAAGCGTCTATTTGAAATGAATTTTCTGGAAACATTTTAGTAAAATGAAGGACAATGACGGTTGAAACTAAGACTTCAGAGTTTGTAAAACATCCTTCTTGAGACATTTGATTTCCATATCCCGTATTAGATTCAAGTTATTTGCCTAAATGTTGCCGATTTTGACGTTTTAAATCGCAACTTTGACGTTTTGAGGTAAACCCCAATTTATTTTTCTTTAAATGCCTATAACTTTTTTGTCTTTTGACCTACAGAGCTAAATTTTGGTAGGTAGCTTACCTATAAGGATATTAACTAGCGTACCAAATTTGGTTGCCCTTACTTTGTTAATTCCGGAGATATAATTTTTTTTCGAAAGAAAATACAAAATTTTCCGGGAAAACCTGGGCAGATTTTCCTGGCTAACAAACTTATCCAAGCCATTTGCAAAAGGAATTTTTCCACCAAATTTAGTCAAAATCGGCCCATTATTTTTTGAGTTATCGGTGTGATACATATATATATATATATATATATATATATATATATATATATATATATATATATATATATATATATATATATATATATATATATAAATATATATATATATATATATATATATATAAACATATAAAAATTGAAACCGACCCCGGATATGTGTTCTAGGGGGCCTAGTTCACGGTCATTTGAAGAAATTTTTTCAAAATTCAAAAGTCGGGATCTCCTCATTAGTGAATTTTTGTTAAGAAAATTCACTAATATATTAGCTTCTCTTTTATGGCTAAGTTTTAAATTGAAGTTGATCCTAAACACAAAAGAGACAATGAATAGTGTAGTAATGATACACTACTGAATTTTGACAATTTGTTTAATTTGCCCAGAAGTAGTTAAGTACCTAAGATAAACTAACATTTTATTTTTATCTACTTGTAATATTAGTGAATTTTCGTAGAAAAAATTCAATAATGGGGAGATCCCGACTTTTGATATATATATATATATATATATATATATATATATATATATATATATATATATATATATATATATATATATATATATATATATATATATATATATATATATATATATATATATATATATAAGTATGTATGTATCACACCGATAACTCAAAATATAATGGGCCGATTTTGTTAAATTTGGATGTACCTTCCTTTTGTAGATGGCTTGGATAAGTTCGTTAGTCAGGAAAATCGGACGAGTTTTTCCGGGAAAATTTTGAGTTTTCATTCGAACAAATTTTTTATCTCAAAAAATAAAAAAGCTATAATAACCAAATTTGGTACGTAGGTTTAAGATATAAAAAGTAAACTATACACCAAAGTTTAGATTTTTATGTTACAAGAAAAAAAAGTTATAATAAAATATTTTGTGCCAGATAATTTCTAGGAAAATTCACTATCATAACGTACTTGCTGTGTCCAGGCTTTATATATATATATATATATATATATATATATATATATATATATATATATATATATATATATATATATATATATATATATATATATATATATATATATATGTATCCTTCTGATAACGCAAATAAAAATAATTAACCGATTTCAATGAAACTGGGCAACTGCCTTTCTTTTATTAATGGCTTGGATGAGTTCGTTATCCAGGAAAATCTGACGGGGTTTTCCGGGAAATTTTTGAGTTTTCTTTCAAAAAAAATTTTTTTCTCCGAAAATAACAAATCTGTTTTAATGTTATTTACTATATATGTTTCCTTGGGAGAGGCCTTACTAAGCACCAAAATTCAACTTTCTAAGTTTACAGAAAATTGAGTTATTCAAAGTTAAAAAATTTTTTGAAACATTTTTTTTCTCAAAAAATTACAAACTTATTTTAATGAAATTTGGTGAGTATCTTGCCCTAGGAAAGACCTTACTACGCACCAAAATTAAACTTTCCAAGTTTATAGAAAACTGAGTTATTCGAATTTGAAGCATTTAATAAAAATTCACTACCATAGCGTACTTGCTGCGTCCAGAGTTTTTTTATTGTTATATTTTCCTGCTAAGTAAAATTAAATAAAGTTTTAGTGTATTACACCAGAAAAGCACAACTGTACACAGTTTGCATTATATGCTTAATTTTATAACATGTAAATATTAGTATTTAAACCGAATCTGTTAAGCAAATATCCTTGTATTACCTAGTGAGTAAGTTAATGTTAAAGCTGTAACGGCTGGGACATTTTATGTATCTTCCTTAAGACCTTGTACATACCCTGTATATATTTTTATCATATAATAAAGATTAATTGATTGATTGATTAAAAAAAAAAACATAGGCTCGATCACTGAAGTTAAGCAACTACGGGCGCGGTCGGTAATTGGATGGGTGACCGACTGAGAGCAAGTAACCTTTTTGTTTAAATAATCATGTTACTATATTTTTCTTCTTTTAGGTAAATTTCAATAACTTTTTTCCATAATACAGAAGTTTTAATATATACAAATACTTATTTCGCAAAAACGCTATTTATTAGGTGTGTGTCTCTAAATAAGGATTTCAGTTTAATCAAATTCAAATGTTTTGCGGTATTGGGGCATTTTAGCATGTTAAGCTAGGCTTTACTCTACGTAATACATAACATTACCGAGGAAAAAATAAAAAATCTCGGGACGCAGCAAGTGCGTTATGGTAGTGAATCTTTATTAAATGCTTCAAATTTGAATAGCTCAATTTGTTATAAACTTTGAGAGTTAGTTTTGGTATGTAGTAAGGTCTTTCCTAAGGCAAAATATCCACCAAATTTCATTAAAATAACTTTGATTTTTCGGAAAAAAAAATTTTGTGAAAGAAAATTTAAAATGTGAATAACTCAATTTTCTATAAACTTAGAAAGTTGAATTTTGGTATGTAGTAAGGCCTTTCGGAAGGCAACATATGTAGTAAATTTCATTAAAACAGCTTTGTTACTTTCGGAGAAAAAAAATTTCGAAAGAAAACTCAAAATTTTCCCGGAAAGGGGTGTCCGATTTTTCTGGATAACGAACTCGTCCAAGCCATTAATAAAATAAAGGCACTTGCCAAGTTATTGTGCGTTATTGTAGCGAATCTTTAGGAAAATCGGCTTAATTCAAATAGAATAAACAGTGCTTTGTTTTAATTAGATAGTCGAAGTCCTCCGGTTCTGAGCTGATCTTAAATGTATTTAATTTCGACCACAAAATTACAACGCATGTTTGTACGAAATGAAATTCGGGACTCAGCAAGTGCGTTATGGTAGCGAATTTTTATTAAATGCTTAAAATTTGAATAGCTTAATTTGGTATTAACCTAAAAGGTTCGTTGGCCGAGGAACTATCTTCTTCCGGACCATTTTAAGTTTATTTTCGAAAAATTTTTACACTTTCAAACAATCAATTTATTTTGATGAAATATGGTACATTGTTTCTAGTATATAGGTAATACTGGTAACCAAATTTAATCAATGCTTTCTTTAAAAAAAACACATATTTACTATTTTAAATGTTTTTATGAAAATTCACTACCATAACGCACTTGATGCGTCCAGACTTTTCACTAATACCTCTCACGCCATTTCCATAAAAGGGCAGGTAAAACTACACATGATAAACTATGCTAATTCCAGGTAATAAAATACGCTTACTTAAATTTGACCTCTGGAAGGCGTAAAGATAATCGCTCCATGTGGCCTTACCCTTAATGGTTTTTACGCGAAAGCAGCGAACCAGGATTTTCAATTTATGTTTAAATTGTTACCCCATTTCATTTGTTTAAAATATTTTTACAAAAATGAAATTTAGGTTGCCTTGTTCGTCAGTCTTACATAGATAGCTATGTACAATATTTCATCATTTTCAAAAAGTTTGGATACAGCAACAGGAAATAAGTGTTGGAAATGGGTCTGGGTGCAGCAAATATATTATGGTGGAGAATTTTTGTAAAAATATTTTAAATCCGATATAGTACAGGCAATAGAGGAGCCCGTTACTCTTGTCCATAATGCACTAAACTACAGGAGTTATTTTTTTGATAGATAGGTTCAGAATTATGTACTGAATGTTAAAACACAAAATCCTTAAAAATTAGGAGGCCGGAAGTGCCGCCATTTTGAGAAAAACGTTTCGACCTATATCTCCATAACCGTGCAGTTTAGGCCAAAAATGGCAATGACCTTTATTGTAGATAATTGCATTTCTCATCTTTTTTGTTTTTTAATTTTTTTGTACCATTCACCGTTTACAATTTATACGACTATCAGCATTCATTTATTGACATTTTTACCTATATCTTTGTTAATAATTGTTTAAAAAATAAAATAATTATAACTTAACTTTTCAATCGACAAATTTTGTAGAACATTTACTTAAAACTTTTTTTTCTAAAATCAATATTTTCAAAGTTATAACGCGTTAAATGTTGCACTTTTCAATCGACAAAATTTTCTGAAAATATTTTAGCAAAATGAAGGACAATGACGGTTGAAGCTAAGACTTCAGGCTTTGTAAAACATTCCTCTTGAGACATTTTCTTTCCATTGCTTATATTAGTTTCAGGTTCTTTGCGTAAATGTTGCCAATTTTGACGTTTTAATTCGCGACTTTGACGTTTTTAGGAAAACCCTAATTTATTTTTCTTCAAATGCCTATAACTTTTTTGTCTTTGAACCTACAGACCTAAATTTTGGTAGGTAATTTTCCTATAATGACATAAAACTCAATTTAGTTGCCCTTACTTCGTTATTTCCGGAGATATGATTTTTTTTTCGAAAGAAAATACTAAATTTTCCGGATAAACCTGGGCCGATTTTCTTCACTAACGAACTTATCCAATCGACTTACAAGAGGAAGGTATTCACCAAATTTAATTAAAATCGGCCCATTAGTTTTTGAGTTATCGGTGATATATATATATATATATATATATATATATATATATATATATATATATATATATATATATATATATATATATATATATATATATATATATATATAATTGTAACTGACCCCGGATATGTGTTCTAGGGGGCATAATTAGCGCCTATTTAATTTTTTTTTTTCAAAATTCAAAAGTCGGGGTCTCCTGAATTTTTTTAAAGAAAATGCACTAATAATAATTTTAGAAAAAAAGTTTTAAGTCAAAGTTCTAGAAAATTTGTCGATTGAAAAGTTAAGTTATAAGCATTTTGTTTTTTAAACAATTATTAACAAAGATATAGGTAAAAAAGTCAATAAATGAATGCTAATAGTCGTATAAGTTGTAAACGATGAGTGATACAAAAAAAATTATTTAACAAAAAAGATGAGAAATGCAATTATCTATAATAAAGGTCATTACCATTTTTGGCCTAAAGTGCACGGTTATGGAGATATAGGTCGAAACGGTTTTTCTCAAAATGGCGGCACTTCCGGCCTCCTAATTTGTAAAGATTTTGTGTTTTTACATTCAGTACGTAATTCTGAACATATCTATCAAAAAAAAAAAAAATAACTCCTGTAGTTTAATGCAGAAAAAAATTCTCTATTGCCTGTACTAATAACTCAATTTCCTATTAAGCCAATCTTGAACCATAGTAACACATATGTAAACGCCGCGTTGGTACTAAATTAAAGAAAAATAACATAACGAGCTTCATGGATAACTTCAAGTTGGTTTTAAAAAACCTTTTTTGTTGTTTTGTTTGCAAAAACTATTTCGATTGGGTTGACTAAAACAAAACCATCCAAGCAATTAAAAGGAAAATACCCGACATACTTATGATTTGACAGGTACATTCCCTTTGTAAATAAATAATTTTTTTCTATAAAACTTTTGTGACTAATGAAATTTGTAACACAATTTTTTTAAAGAGACTTGCCGTACTTACATATATCTCTACCAAATTATAATTGGCTAGCTCCATAAAAAATAGAAACTTCTTCAAATAATCGTTAACTGGGACCTCTAAAACCGGTCTCCCAGGTCCATTTAAATTTAAAGAATTAGTTTTAATAACATACCTTACTAGTGTACAATTCTTATGAAAATTCACTACTATAATGCACTTGCTGCGTTCCGAACATTTTTTTTTGTATCTGTCAAACCACACATATAAAGTTAAGAGAAGTTCAAAGTTTATAACACATTGTTAAAACATTCAGGTGGATTAAAGACGCGTTTAAATTTCAGGTTGAGAAGATTCGCAGAGCATGTTCAGGCTATGACCTAGAAAACCTCCTTATAGGATCAGTGGAGCAAGTCCAAGGAAAAGAGAGGTTAATAATCATAATTTCTACCACAAGATCTAAGCAGCAACACTTAGCACATGATCAAACCTATCAGCTTGGTTTCCTCAAGAATCCCAAGGTAAGTTTTAAACAGATAAGCAGATAAATCCCCCGTTTCAGTGTTATATGAGTAGTATTTTTTAAGTAAGTACAGTTTGATATAAATAACAAAGACACATTTTGTTAACACCGTAAGTTTACACGAAAACTTGAATCCTAATCTATTTTTCAACATAATTTCTACCTTTATTAAGGTACTTATCGTATCGTACGACAAGATTTTGAATTCCATTATCGCAGAAACCTACCGTTTGATTTGCTAGTCACTCCAGCACTGGCGTTTTGACGGGATCATCGTCGTCGTAGTTTTGGCCGGCAAGGTGCTTCGTTACATGCAAAAACCAATGCTAAGCACTGGGCGCTAGGTAAGGCCTACACGGAGGGCGATCAACTTGTTTCCAACGATATGACGCGATGAGGCTTTGGGTCCGATGAGCCGCGTGTGAGCGAGCATTATCGTGAAGCAAAACGACCCAACTGCACATCACACCATTCCTGTTTGCTTTGGAATGTACGACGCACTTTATTCAAGGTCTCACAATATGTGGCTGTGTTGCCACGAGACAAAAATCTACCACATACAGACTTGAAGACTACTTCTCTGGCTTCACTGTTGGTTTTTGTAGGTGAAGGACGTGGCCAGCGCGTGAGCTAACTGGAGCAAGAGCCCCTTCGAATTCTGGATGTTCTAGGATGTTCTTCAACGCTTCTGTGACTATAGTTTTGCTGCTTGACAGCATTATGCAGTATGGACAAGTTTTACCAAGTAAGGGCAACAACAATCAATGAAATGAAAAATCTACCAGCAAAACACGCTCCCTATATTAAAACACAGTGCACAATTTTCTGGTTGAATATGTGTGCTTCAACTTCACTTGCTTGGGTGATGCTGAATACCCCCATTCCATGGACCGTTGTTTTGATTCCGATGTAACGTGATAAACCCATGCTTCGTTTTGCTTCACGACAATGCTCGACCACATACAGCTCACGGAACCTAAGATTTCGTCGCGTCATATGGTTGGGAGCAACTTGCTCACCCTCCGTATAGCCTGACCTAGCGCCCAGTGATTATCATTTGTTATTGCAGTGACCGCCCCATCGACGAGGACGAGGTCAGAAGGCATTGCTGGGATAATTAGCAAATCAGACGGCAGGTCTCTATGAGGTTGTAACTCAGAAACTTGCCGTACGATACGGTAAGTGACTTAATATAGGCAGACATTATATTAAAATGTGGATTAGGGTGCCGGCTTTCATGTAAAAATAAAAGTGTTAAAAAATTGTCCTTGTATTTTTAAGAATCCTTGTAGAAAAATCGAATTGTGAAACTGTTTTAGTGAATTTTCTTAAAAAAAATTCACTAATGAGGAGATCTCGACTTTTGAATTTTGAAAAAATTTCTTCAAATGAGCGCTATTTAGGACCCCTGGAACCCAAATCCGGGGTCGGTTTCAGACTTTATATGTTTATATATATATATATATATATATATATATATATATATATATATATATATATATATATATATATATATATATATGTGTCACACCTATAACTAAAAAAATAATGGACCGATTTTGATAAAATTAGGTGAGTACCTTCCTTTCGCGAGTGGCTTGGATAAGTTCGTTAGCCAGGACAATCCGCCGAGGTTTTCCCGGAAAATTTTGTGTCTTCCTTCGAAAAAAAATTATATCTCCGGAATTAACAAAGTAAGGGCAACTAAATTTAATACACGGGTTTATATCGTTATAGGTAAACTACCTACCAAAATTTAGCGCTGTAGGTTAACAGACAAAAAAGTTACTGGCATTTAAAGAAAAATAAATTTGGGTTTCCTCAAAACGTCAAAGTCGCGATTTTAAACGTCAAAATTGTTAATATTTAGGCAATGAACCTGAAATTAATATGAGCTATCGAAGGCAATTGTATC
This sequence comes from Tillus elongatus, assembly GCA_964006375.1. Classification (NCBI taxonomy): domain Eukaryota; kingdom Metazoa; phylum Arthropoda; class Insecta; order Coleoptera; family Cleridae; genus Tillus; species Tillus elongatus. The sequence goes on from OZ023265.1 coordinate 178,827,050, forward strand.
AAGAATAATGTTTTACAAAGCCTGAACTCTTAGTTTCAATCGTCATTGTCCTTCATTTTACTAAAATATTCCCAGAAAATTCTTTTCAAATAGACTCTTTCTCTGATGCTTTAGCAGTAATGTTGGCTATAGAGTTTATCGTTTAATGGTATATCATTTTTGTCGAATTTTCGTAAAAAATCATTAAAGCGCAATATAACCGTTATTATGCAAGTTACAAAAAAAAGTTGTATACATTAATTGTAGGGTGTCTTAAGCTACATTTAAAAAATATTTCCACAATTACAGGGTGGCCCATAAGTCGTTGGTGATTCAAATTTTCTTTTTTTTAGTGACTTTTTTTAATCGAACACGCCATATGATATTGAATTTTTGTATTTTCCATCGAAATATAATACATCTTTGTAAAAAAAGAAATTCGGGACGCAGCAAGTGCGTTATGGTAGCGAATTTTCATTAAATGCTTCAAATTTTGAAACAATTGGCTATTAACCTATAAGGTTGACCAGAAAACCAGTTTTTTCGGGAACAATTTAAGTTTACTTTCGGAAATTTTTGTACATTTTCAAACAATAAAGTTATTTTGATGAAACATGGCACATTGTTTCTAATATATAGATTATACTGGTAACCAAATTTGGTGCCTGCTTTCTTAAAAAAACATATTTGCTATTTAAAAAAACATTTTTATGAAAATTCACTACCATAACGCACTTGCTGCGTCCAGAGTTTATTTTATATGAACTAGCCCCCGCTGGAAACATTTTCGACCTCAATCTGCCTACTCCCCAAATCTTGCCGGAGATCATTTCTAAAGTCTCAGTGTGTTTAACCCTAGGCCTCAAAGAGATCTTCTGAGGCCTAGGGTTGAACACACTGAGACCTTAGATACGATCTCCGGCGAGATTTGGGGAGTAGGCGGATTGAGGCCCTGTAATCGAGCTACAACAACTCAACCCACTTTTGTCCACCGCTCTAAGGAGTAGGCAGATTGAGCTCTTAGAGTGTCCTTACATATTTCTTTTACCACTTGAAAATCGCTCCAAAACAGGAGACGAAACGTCGAGTTTCAATACATTCTGGACGCGGTTCAACCCGTGAACCAAGTATGTCTCACATTAAAGACCACGGAAATCTTTCCCAACATACATATATATATATATATATATATATATATATATATATATATATATATATATATATATATATATATATATATAATAGTGAGCGATTTAAAAGTGTTTTGCGATTTCACTGTGATTTAAAATGCACTATAATAAACACTGTATTTTCCAATAGATACGTAGTTTGCAAAATAACTAGAATAAAGTCTCAATTTTATCTAACAATGTTATATTTTCAGAGAACTAATGTTGCCTTGACAAGAGCCAAAGCTTTGTTAATTGTCATTGGAAATCCATTCCTTCTAAAATGTGACTACCATTGGTGTACATTCCTCAAGTACTGTTTGGACTTAAAGTCGGTCAGAGGCACTACGTTCGATATATCATCATCCGAGATGGACCCCACAAGTTTTGTATCAACTCAAGATCCACCACCTGAAGATACCTCATCCGACAACTCTGCTCAATCTGGTCTCTGCGGGATTATTTCATCAGCTTCAATCAACATCGGTTCCAGTTGCTCAATGGAAACTGAATCATCTTATGAATTAATAAATCCAACTTCACCTGGACAATCATCAGAAAATTCATCATCTTCAGATGCTTCTGAACCATCTGAAGGATCTATAATCGATACTGAGCCCTCTAATGCATCTGGTACTGACTCTGCGTTATCTGAAGCCGCTGCAATTAGTCTCACGGTAGATGAAGAATCTTTCAATACTTTAGCGTCTAAAATGGACTCTACAAGTTTCGCTACAACTCAAGATTCACCACTTGAAAATCCCTCATCTGACCATTTACCTCAGTCTAGTCCCAGACAAATTATTACCTCAGATTCACCTAATATGGGTTCCAGTGATGCAGAAGTTTCTTCAGTCGAAATTGAATCATCTTATGAAGTAATAGAACCAACTTTACCTGCACATTCGCCAGAGTATTCATCATCTTCTACACATGCTTCTGAGCAATCTGAAGAATCTATAAAGGACACAGAGCAATCTAGTTAATATGGTAGTGATTTTGCATTATCTAAAGCCTCTGTAAATACTCCCACAAGAGTCGAAGAATCTGTAAATCCTTCAGTGCAACCTGAAGCTGGGTCACCAGATGTATCCGTTAACGATTCAATACCATCTTAAACAAAGGACTTATGGACTTTATAACTTTTATTTAATGTTTAATCAGAAATTTCCCCCGCCAAACTTTTAATGAAATTCGCTATTATAACGTATTTTTGAGTACTAGCTGGCAAAAGCTTCCAGCACAGAGACTATAGCATTGCTGGTTGATTGTGGTCTCAACTGAAGTATTTAATTTTACTTGTAAGTTTTTAATGAAATTCGCTATTATAACGTATTTTTGAGTACTAGCTGGCAAAAGCTTCCAGCACAGAGACTATAGCATTGCTGGTTGATTGTGGTCTCAACTGAAGTATTTAATTTTACTTGTAAGTTTTTAATGAAATTCGCTATTATAACGTATTTTTGAGTACTAGCTGGCAAAAGCTTCCAGCACAGAGACTATAGCATTGCTGGTTGATTGTGGTCTCAACTGAAGTATTTAATTTTACTTGTAAGTTTTTATTCAAGTGTCTTTTTGAGAATGGCTTTCATTTTATACATACATGGGTGTATGTAGATAAGTGGTCAAAGTTATATAATAGAATTAGGAAAGTGAAGCAAATCGAAAGGTATTTAAATATATGCTGCTTTCTAAATATAATACATCTGAAATTTCTAGCTGTAAAAATTTTAATAACCAAATTAATTTAATTACTCTATTTATTTATTCGTTGTTCTAATGGCTTAGAGGGAGCAAATAATTATTAGATCTAAGACAGAAAATTATTAGATTCAACAGTGTTAACAACATTTTTATCCAGTAATAAGGACAAATACTAGAACAACATATTAGTCTTTTTGCTTATCAAGAGTCTTTACAAGAAAACGGCTAGATAGAATACTGTCTATATTTGTGATGAACCATGATTTTAAAAGCTTTTCTTCTCAGGCTAATAGCGTACCTGTAACATAGCGTAAAATAATTAAATAAATACTTTAGAAGTGTAACAGCAATCGTCAGTATTTTAATTCTGTTGTTCTTTTGTGGAGTTGTTTGGTAAAAATGCTAATCTAATCAGGACGAAGGACGAATACGAAATCGATTTTTTAATCAAGTTATTGCGTACTAAAAATAACACGTTAGTGTCAGTGATAAATTATCATCAGAGAAAATTGTGTTGTTTGGTGGAAAGAAAAGCAGCTTATCAGCAACCTTTCTGCCCTTTTCAAAGTTATAGTTTAAAGACTTGTAATCTTTTATCTATCTTAGCGCTTGTTTTGAAGAACATTCATATAATAAATGATCGTATTTACTTGGGAAGTCGCTTTTTCGTTGATATTATTTCCTTAAGTTTATAATCCAACTGCAAGTTGAAAAAATTCTAATGCACGGCGTACGTAGATCGCTTCGTATGTAAAGCAATTTTGGGGCACTTGCCTTTTCCATTCATATATTCTTTAGTTTATAGAATCTAGTTTATTGCCTGTTTTAAGGATTCCAGTTCATATAATATATGTCTCTATTTGCCTGGGGGAGTAAGATTCTTTCTGGTCCTCACCAATAACACCATGGAATATCACAGGAATTTTACTATAATCTTCGGTCTCGAAATTATACTGCCACCGCAACAAAAAAATCAATTCGTTTTCATAAAAGAGTCTGTTGTAGATTTTAATGATTTTCGGATGGGAACCATAATATTTGCTAGCTTCGTAATAATTCGGGGAACATACTTCCCGTCTTCTTTTCGGTAAAATAACAGGGTATCCATTATTCTTTCAATCATTAATATGCATGTTTGTTGATTAATTTAAATTGTTCGATAGATATTTTACAAGATGTTTACTTAACGTTCAATTTTCCAGTTTCCCTATAAACTTAATTCCTGACGAAGCAAGGATCTCCTGCTAAATGCACTTGCATTAAATAGTAATTAAGAAATAACATTTTGAAAACATAAAAACTTACAAGTAAAATTAAAGTATTGGGTATAAAGCGCACTCAACTATCAACTCTAGCCTATACTGGAAGCCTTTGACAGGTAACACTAGTGTAGCCAGTGAACCCGTCTGAATACAGATCAGGCAACTGCGCCAAATCAGCTAATTTTTATTAGAAATTTTGGGGGGAAATGTTTGTGATGAATTTTTATATGTAAATACAAACAGTAATAAATAAATACCTACTAAAAAAAGCAAGTGTAGTTTTATTCAATCTAGAATATGTTCAAACTTGTTAACCAAATTTTTATCAAACGTAATATTTTTTTGGGATTGTTTCGCTGTACTCATAAGTTTTATAGGCTTCTTATTTTTTATATTATAGTCAATTTTCTTTCGAATCTCAATTTCAGTTTCAGATGTAATGTTACACATTCTTATATCCAGATGTTTAAGCGTAAAATTGAAGTCCAGGGCCTCTAGTATAATTTTACCAGAATCCTGGAACACAAAACATACAGTTAAAACCAACAAAACACATTATAGCTAAATATTAATAAACGCTCTATAAAATCAAGAAATTCTAATGCTCATAATAAAAAAAAAAATAAAAACAATATTAAAAGTTGCTTGGATGAAGTTCAGTTCCGATTCAGACCTAGACAAAAAATGACTGTAAGAGTGGGTGTATTTAAAACAATAGAAGAAAAGCGCATTTGGAAAATATAGATACGTTTATCTATATTTAGACATATTCATTAAGGCATTAAACTTTGAATTGTAATATTCCTTACCGAGATCTGACCGGATGTTAGAGTTGAAGTTTATATATATATATATATATATATATATATATATATATATATATATATATATATATATCTTCTTTCAAGGTACGTATGACTCTTTCTACTGTTGCAGCCTTCTTCACACTATAAAAGCTATAGCGATTAAAGGTGTACTTTTTTCATTAGGGTATTGAACTTTGAGTTGTAAAATTCCTTACCAAGATCATAGTGAATGTTAGTGGAAGCTGTATTTTAGCTAAAATATCAGACATGACTTTAGTCGCCTCTTTAGCATTTTTAGATTTAAGTGGGCGAGTCCACACATACTTTGAAAAAGAATTGATAACCACGAAAATGTGCTTGTACCAGATTTTTTGCGATGATTCTTCACAAGTCATCCAACCGTTCGATTATTGTACGCTTACGTTTAAGATTGATTCTTGCTGGTGTGTGCAACTCATGTATTACTTTCTTTTTAGCATCAGATGGTTCAACTGTTTTACGTTCCAAATGTTGGGTTAGGAAGTAACCACTTTTAATCCAAGTCATTCAGTTTGTTGTCTATTTCACCTAGTTTCTTCATCAACTTCTTATTCTTCGATAAATCAACATCTTTTAAAACTGGAGCAGTTTTGTTCTTGGTTAAAGTGTTAAATTAATTTCCAACTCGTTTTTTGAATTTTCCAACTCCGGCCTGTGCACAGCCTCAATATGGCAGCTATTCTTTGTGTTACTTCATCTATATATATATATATATATATATATATATATATATATATATATATATATATATATATATATATATATATATGTTTACTAGGCGATAACACCAGCTTCCTTCAGTTCATTTATAATTGATGAATTTCGTTATGAGCGTCATTACCAGCAACTTAAGAAGTAATTAAAAGCCTAAGTCCATCAACCAACTCACTATCCCGCTTATATCTGGTAGTTGTTCGCATGGTCCTTAATTAATTGCCAATGAGGTCATACCAAACATTTATTTCGAATTCGTGTTGGAAATGACGTTCGGATATAAAATCCGGATTATCCAACTCGAACACATGTTGTTTAAGAAAATTAGACGTATTTTAGGGTTTTTAGAAATTTTCAGCAGTTCCCGGAAAACCTTGGTACAACCTTTCATAATTGACATTACCTACATTTGTTTTCTGTATTAAGGAAGCAAGTAAAAGGGCTGAGGATTTAAAAATGGGTTGTATACGGTCCCTGTGCATAACATTTTGTGTTTATTAGAACTCTTATGCTAACATAGTACTTACCTAGTTATGCACAGAGCAATTTATATGGACTCTCCGTCATCGCCAAAATCGCCGAAAGATTCGTTCAGAAAAGACTAGCCTCATGCATCTCTGAGAACCATATTCTTCCGCACGAGCAATTTGGATTCAGACACCAACATTCCACCATAGCAGTGGCGTCTCCTGACCAAAAAGTTCGGGTGTGCGCTACGAGTTGCTGGTAGTGGTGACGGCGAGGAATACAACTTTTTTTGCATACAAAATGTCAATTTTAAATTACACTGAAAAATTTTCTTTAGCAAAAATAGATGTGAAAATGTGTGTCACTCAAACAAAAAATGCATTGACAGTGACTTAACGGACTTACTACAGTGATGTATTGTGTTATAAGATCGGTTACAAGCGTTCTTAAATATAGATTTAAATGTCAACATGATTTACGTAAAAAATAAGATTAAATTTAAAATTAAAAAAAAACTTACATGGCTTATTTATATATAAATTCCAATCGTCGATCCTGTTTCAAAAAATTGTTTATAACAGAATCATAAAAGCATTCTTTATTGCTTTGGAGTTCGACAAGAATACTCTTTTCAATTGACATCAAAGCCAGTCCGGTGAGTCTGTCTTCTTGTTGGGTTGAACGATTATAAGTTTTTATCCTGTTCAGTGCAGAAAACGACCTTTCTACGGACGCCGTTGTCGTTGGTATTGTTAAAATTAATATTGCTAGTTTATAAACTTCTTTTAGTCCCATATTAAGCTTATTAGTGTACATAAAATCAACGATTTCATGTATAGCTTTATTTTCAAACTCGGTAGATGAATAAATAACTATTAGTTCATTTTTAAGTCTTATGAAATCAAACACGTCTTTGTATAAAGTCTTGAGTTTATCGAATTCACTGTCTGGAAACTTTGTTTTAAAAAAAGGAAATTTATCACTATGTAAAAGATTAAAATAACTAAGTGTTTCAATTGAAGAATATCTGCTATTAATTTGAACACATACATTGTCTATAATTTCACAAAATAGTCGGCGAAAAGATAATTGGTTTGGGACAACAGAATCGTCGATTTTCTGCCTTTTTGCCGAACGCGCATCATTATAGTTTGTAGAATCGTTTGGAGAAATTTGGTCATTTCTCCATTCATACACTTCCACAAATGAATTCTCATTTTCGCGAATCTCTTTAAAGGCATTTAATGTATCGACTACCTTCTTACTGCAATAAAGTATGTCAAATGTTTTCGTTTGCAGAATATCATACAGAACATCTGTGTGGGAAAATATTTTTGAGAATAAACGCTGCAAAAAAATGTTATCAAATTTTTTGAGGAAAGCTAGAAACCCTTGGAATTTGACATTAGAATCATGATCCCAATCACCAGAGTTTTCGATGCAATGTGAAAAGAATGCCAGCAACTGAGATCTATATTCATAAACAGTATGAACTAGACGGGAAGCGAAATTCCATCTAGTTGAGGCAACAGTTGGAAGTTTTTTATCTACAAAATCCTTTAACAAATGGGTTCGTTTCGTCGATTTACTAAAAAATCCAGCCAAACCAGTTAATGTTTGAAAAAATATTCTGCACTGCGGAACATTATTTAACGACTGTTGCAAAACTAGGTTCAACACATGAGCATAGCAATGTGTAAAAATGGCATTTGGGTATTTTTCCAAAACTTTTGTTTTTAGTCCATTTAAATTGCCAGCCATAACGGATGCTCCATCATAGGTCTGCCCAATGAGTTTACGACCTATCTTAAAAGAATCGACGACATTTTCCACATGTTGAAATAATCCTGCAGAAGTTCGGTTAGCACTTACATCAGTAAAATTAATGAACCTTTCGTAAGTCGATCCATGGTATACGTATCTAAATACAGTTGAAAGTTGAGACTTATTTATGATATCAGTGGTTTAATCCAACATAATAGACACAAAATCAGTTGCATCGATTTGTCGTTTTATCTCATCCATCATTACACTATTTATGGCCTTGATTAAATCATTTTGTATAGTTGCAGATGTACCGCGAAATATTGTTGATGTTTGCAAATGATTGTCCAACAGTGGATCAAATTCTCGAGTAGATTCTAAATATTCTCGAAAATTTCCTTTATTTAAAGATTCCGCCGACTCGTCGTGTCCTCGAAATGGCAATTCTTGTTTTCCCAGAAAACATGTAGCTTGTATTAGCCGTTTTAGAATTTCTCGATTTTTTCTCACTTGTTCATTATGAATGCGAATATTGTCTCGTTTTTGCTCGTCAAGTTGAACATCAATTCTTTGTTTTCCAAATAAACTAAATTTTAAAAAACAATTCGCATGAAATTGGCTTCGTTCATGTTTTTGGAGCGCTGCTGATAAATGGTTTAGATCTGAAAAACCTTCTGTATTCCAAACATTTTTCATAGATTCTGACTTAAACAACAAACATGGCCAACAAAATAATTTATTTCGTATGGGACACCCTGCCAACCAAATTGTTTTTTCATATTGCGTGAGTGAAAAATGTCTGGTATAGTCATTGCAGTTATCTTTTTTAACTGTATGTTTCATAACAAGATTCGGCATTTGCGGACAAGGTCGTTTTCCTATTAGCTGCATTTTTTCTTCAAAAGACCTAATGGAAAAAGGTTTTTGAAACAATTGCTGAATAGTGATTTCTACTGCCATTATGCAAACACAGATAATTTATGTCTTTGTTTTAAAAATTATTAACACTAAATGTACATACATATATTCTATCTATATGGGAATAATACGTAGATAAATAAATTAATCCCACCGCAGCACTAACAAATTAAAATCACTTAAAACTTTAAACACGAAAAGAACAAGGAATTATTATACAATATCTTCGCACAAAATTGTGTTAGCGTTAGCACCGTCCGGAAAGGGGTTGAAGACTGAAAACATTAAAAGTAGTTTAATGTTAATATGGTACTAAATAATAAAATGTGTAAAAATGTATTATAGTCTTTGATTCTAAATTTTGTCGTCTCTGCAAGCGCAGTGGTGATGCTCGTAAATAATGCTGTCGCAGGGTTGGGTAGACAGGCGTTCCTTTTATTTGTCTTGAGCTATATTTTTACAGCTCATCCCATCCTTAAAATCAATGGTATTTTTTCAACTATTGTAATGACGTGGGTGAGGGACTGCTTGTATATTAATACATCTCAATCGACTCAAGTTGTTCGGAAATATTAACGCACACCTAACCCGAAGTCATTCCCCGTTGCTATTGACCTACTCATATTCTCTGAATATGTTACTATTAACCGATTATTCATGAAATCAAATAAGTAAATTAAATCGATTTTCACAAAATATGTAGTGTATTAAAACTAAGGGAAAAACAAATAAAACATATTTAACTGTGCACATTTTGATTATATTTTAGGGTGTGCGGCGCACACCTAGCTCACCAGGAGAAATCGCCACTGCATCACAGACCACGTCCTTCGAGTAGTAGAAAACATGACTGAAGGATTGAACAAAAATAAGTCAACAGGTGCGATATTTCTCGACATTGCTCAAGCCTTCGACAGGGTTTGGTATGCAGGCCCCCTCAACAAACTTCTATTATTTAATTATCCGCTCTCTATGGTATCGACACGGCCCCAAAACGTGACATACACACTATACGCAGACGACAGCACCATTCTCAGTAATAGCTCTACACATCCGAGAATAACCCAACGTCTACAAGCTGCCGTAGACGAGCTGCAAGACTCGTATAAGAAATCATGTCTAGCGATATACCCCGACAAATGCTCAGCAGTTCAATTTTCCAAGAGAAGATAGACACCTAGCGATCACATATCATTAGACGATAATCTAGTTCCCTGACAAGACTCCGGCAAATGCTTCAGGGGGTTCCTAGTCAAACTCTTAACATGGCGCCCCTATGTAAAACATGCCCGACGGAAAGCTTCGATGCTCCTTCACTCGCAGTTCTTTCCGCTTCTTAACAGAAGCTCCAAATCGCCCATTAACAATAAACTGCTAATGTACAAAGCATTATCTGGCCAATCTTGACCTAAAGCATCTCCCGTGTGGGTCACGCGGGCGACACACGCATCGAGACCCTTCAAATCGCACAGAATACAATTCTGAAAATGGTTACCGGAGCGCCATGGTTTGTCAGAAACAGTCACATTCATTCTGATCTGAAAATGCCCTCAATACTTGAGTTTGTAACTCAACTATCCACCACTCAGTGCGCCAAAGCCGCATCTCATCCAAATGATCTTCTCCGTAGTGGCGCCGACTACGATTAGCATTTTCCACCAAGGCATAAGCGTTCAAAGCTTATCCTGATTCGATAACGCTCCCGTGGCAAACAGAATGGAAACATTCAAAACACCAACGTCATGTGTGAAGTCATTCCGACGGAGGTATGGACCAAAGTCCGGTACTCCAGGAATATATATTTTATATGATGCTGGAAAATTAAAATTTGGTTTTAGATATAATATGTAAGTACTGCAAGTGTCTTTAAAGAAATTGTGTTAAAATTTTATTAGTCACAAAAGTTTTTCAGAAAAAATCAATTATTTACAAAATGTACCTGCCAAATTATAAATATGGCAGGTATTTTTTCCTATTAATTGCTTGGATGGTTTCGTTTTAGTGAACCCAATCGAACTAGTTTTTGCAAACGATAAACAACAAAAAGTTTTTTAAAACAAATTTGTAGTTATCCGCGAAGCTCATTGTTATTTTTCTTTAATTTAGTACCCACGATGCATGTACATAAGTGTTGCTATGGTTCAAGCTTGAACATTCTAGCTTAATGGGAAATGTGTTAAGTTGTCGAATTTGCAATATTTTTACGAAAATTCTCTACCATAACATGCTTGCTGCACCCAGACTCTTTTCAACACTTACTGTTGCTGTATCCATACCTTTTGAAAAATGATAAACTATTGCAGCTTACTATGTAAGACTGACAAACAATGTGTTTAATTACGTTTTGTACTGATGTACCACATTTTATATGTTTTTGTTTCTTGATAGCTCGAAGGACCTGATTATGTTGTGTTAAATTAAACGCTGATGTTGTAACACTTAACATTTAATAACAAACTGTTAAACTTATACAAAGTTACTAATATTATGGTATGCTTTAGAGTTCATGAGAACTCTACGAAATGATTAGTGATTATGCTATGACAAGCGTGGTGCTTGTCTCGAGTCTGTAGAAGAACTACTAAAATGATTAGTGATTATGCTTACAAGCGTGATGCTTGTGTCGAGTTTATAGAAGAACTGCTTTTTATGAATATTGAATATTTCTACCTAGCTACCTGACATAGGTTGGCATGCCTGTCGTCAATTGTTAACAAGAAATGACCCTTGTTGGGTTATTCCTAATCATGTTTAAAATTACAGTGTACAGATGGTAGATATCATAACAAAGACGGTTACTAAGAAATATGTAAATTTTAGAGGTCTAATCTTCCAGACGAGACGCCTTAACACAAGGCAACCTTAAAATCATTTTTGCAAAAATATTTAAAAAAACAAAATGAAATAATAATTTGAACATAAATTGACAATCTTGGCTCGCTACTTCGTCGCAGGGGTCCGCCCTTCCCTCCTGCATGCCTACAATCACCCTCAATGCACAAACAAAACAATGTAAACAAGAAAAATTTCTTGGGAACAACCCCTAACAAACTTACGGGACCTGCGGTGAATATATAAGTTATGCGCGCGGTAAACGGGATTTTAAGAAGGTCTATCTGCAAAATAGGATAAAGGCAGCTTAAAAAGGTTCAACTAAGCTGTTTCTTTCGCACTTTCTGCTCACATTTCCTTTTTATATTCTTCTCCGCCCAGCACCCCTATTCGCTCTTGCTTCCGTAACTTTTTTGTGAGCTATTTGCAAAAAATTCTTCTTGTAGTTTGGACATCCAGAAGGGGTTTTAAGCATATATCTAAAAATATTTTTCTAAACACCCCCCATGTGCTAATCTGCAAATTTACCGAAAATATAATTTTTATTTTCCAAACTGAACGAATCTGTGAAATTATAGGTGGCAAGTAAGAATTTTTCTATATTAATCGCTTGAATGATCCGTTTTCATCAACTCAATCGAACCAGTTTCTGCAAACAAAATAACAAAAAAGTTTCCTAAAACAAATTTGTAATTATCTGTGAAGCTCTTTGTGTTATTCTTTAAATTTAGTACCCAAGCTGCTTTTATATAGATTTTACTATGTATCAAAATTGAAGTTTAGTCCAGTTTAAGAGGAAATTGAGATCACCATTTGAAATATTTTAATGAAAATTCGCTACCATAACGCACATAAACTCTTTTCAATACTTATTTACTATTGCTGTATCCATAGCTTTTGAAAATAAAATAAATATAAACAATACAAAATTTTGAAACTTAAATTTTAATAATTTAACCTAAACATCTGTTTATATAATTTAAACTAGGTATGTATGTACTTTATATTAGGTATGTAGTTTCATTTACTGCCAATTTTCTATAATATCAAGCTGCTTGCAGTCGCATGCTAAAATTTAGCGCTTTTGGATGCATTTTGGAAACATTGTCCCGGTATTAGGAAAGAAATGGTCCAGTGCTGATAATTTACAAAATTGTTAGTTGGTTGTACATTGCACACAAGCTCCATCTATAACATTTTGTGTTATAGATGTTGTGACAACACACTACCTGGTTCCGCACCAAGATGGCGTCCCTGTCGTATCTCTCATAATATTCCCCATTCTGAAATCTTGCAATAACTTACATTGTTTAGTTTTTGTCTACGATTTATTTAAATAGCATAGCAGTACAGATAACGTCATCTGTCTTTGTCTAACATTGTAGATATTGCATTACAGAATTTGAAATGATTTCGAGGATTATTTTATTATTAACTTCGAATAACTTTATTTTCCTTTGATCAAAAGACTTGAAAATTGGTACACAACCACGTTTGTCTATGTTCTTTTAAGTTGTAAATTTTCGTTACAATCACATAAACAGTTTGAGAGATATTGCGTTTAAAAACATATTTTTTAATTTTTTATTAAGAAAAATTGGGCCTTAAGATCTCATAAACGAACTCATCCAAGCCATTAACAAAGTAGGGGTAATTCCCAAATTCGATTCAAATCAGTGAAGTATTTTTTGAGTTATTGGTTGGATACATCTATATATATATATATATATATATATATATATATATATATATATATATATATATATATATATATATATATATATATATATATATATATATAAACTTTTCAACTGACCATGAAAATGGGTTCCAGGGGCCCCAAGTCGCGCCCATTTGAAGAAATTTTCCGAAAGTCTTACCATCGATATTTCTCTATTATGAATTTTCTGAATACAAATTCTCTAAAATGTTTCTAAGGAAACAAAAATTGGGTAACTTTTGTTGATCAAGATGTGAAAATTGATAATTTATACAAGGCGTGCGAGTTAAAACTACTATTATCTAAATTTGTCTACTGACCTCTCCAAGTTCATTGTTAGCAAGAAACAGTGAATCCAAAATTTCATTATACTTTAACATACATTTTAAATGCTTCTGGTTACTTTTGATGTTACACCCACAAAGGTCTAATTCTTTTAGTTTATTGTAAGCAGAAGCTGCTAAAACTGCAAATATAATACTGCTTCCATCATCATTGATATTATTCATTTTCATATTGATACTGCTCAAATTGCAACTGGACTGGCTTAAAGAATATGCTACAGCATGAGCTCCATCAGAACCTAAAACATTGAGTAATATTAGTATATATAAGTATCCACTAAGATTGCAACTTGTGATGAGCACTGATAAGTACACCTAGAGAACGCAACTCATCACAACACATGTTTTTAAATACCTGACGATCGTTTCACTAACAAAGTTAGCGTCATCAGAGGATGAAAACTTTTAAACTACTTACAACTAAACAACACCTTTTATAAGGCTAGATGCCTTCTCACCACAAGTAGAAGAAATAATGCATCTAGTCTTACATACTTTGTCCCTATATTAGAGTAGTAATGGGCCAGGGCTGACAATTGACTAAATTGTTAGTTGGTTGTATACAGTCTCTATTTTTTAATACTCTATGTTATTTGGAGCTGGCGTGACAACATACTACTTGGTTCCGCAACTAGGTGGCGGCACGTTGCTTCGTGTCTTACCACTCACTTAGAGTACCTTTCAGTGAATTTTCTTTAAAAAAATTCACTCATGAGGAGATCTCGACTTTTGAATTTTGAAAAATTTTTTTCGAATGACTGCTATTTAGGACCTCTGGAACCCAAATCCGAGGTCGGTTTCAGACTGTATATGTATATATATATATATATATATATATATATATATATATATATATATATATATATATATATATATATATATATATTTATGTGTCACACCTATAACTTAAAAAATAATGGACCGATTTTAATAAAACTTGCCTTCCTTTCGCAAGTGGCTTTGATAGGTTCGTTAGCCAGAAAAATCCGCCGAGGTTTTCTCGAAAAATTTTGTGTTTTCTTTCGATAAAAATCGAAAAAATTTTATATCTCCAAAATTAACAAAGTAAGGGCAAGCAAATTTCATACGCGGGTTTACATCATTATAGGTAAGTTACCTACCTACTCTATAGGTTAAAGGACAAAAAAGTTACAGGCATTTAAAGAAAAATAAACTTGGGTTTTCCTCAAAACGTCAAAGTTGCGATTTTAAACGTCAAAATTGGTAATATTTAGGCAATGAACCTGAAACTAATATGAGCGATGGAAGGAAAATGTCTCAAGAAGAATGTTTTACAAAGCCGAAGTTTTAGTTTCAATCGTAATTGTCCTACATTTTACTAAAATATTCCCAGAAAATTCATTTCAAATAGACCCTTTCTCTGATGATTTGGCAGTAGTGTTGGCTATAGAGTTTATCGGTTAATGGTATATCATTTTTGTCGAATTTCGTAAAAAATCTTTAAAGTCAATATATCCGTTATTATGCACGATACGAAAAAAAAATTGTATACATTAATTATAGTGTGTCTTGAGCTGCATCTTAAAAAATATTTCTACAATTACAGGTTGGCCCATAAGTCGTTGGTGTTTCAAGTTTTCTTTTTCAGTGAATTTTCTCAAAAAAATTCACTAATGGGGAGATCCGTGT
Organism: Tillus elongatus; assembly: GCA_964006375.1. Taxonomy (NCBI): domain Eukaryota; kingdom Metazoa; phylum Arthropoda; class Insecta; order Coleoptera; family Cleridae; genus Tillus; species Tillus elongatus. Next base: position 178,842,419 of record OZ023265.1, read on the forward strand.
TTATATATATATGTATATATATATATATATATATATATATATATATATATATATATATATATATATATATATATATATATATATATATATATATATATATATAGATAACTAAAAAAATAATGGACCGATCTTGATCAAATTTGGTGAGTACCTTCCTTTTGCAAGTGGCTTGGATAAGTTCGTTGGCCAGGAAAATAGGACCAGGTTTTCGCGGAAAATGTTGTGTTTTCTTTCTAAAAAAATTTATATCTCCGGAAATAACAAAGTGAGGGCAACCAAATTTGGTAACCGTATTTGTATTATAAATAGTGAACCATGCACCAAAATTAAGGTCTCTAAGTTTAAGGACAAAAAGTTACGGGCAGCTAAAGAAACAAATTTTGGAGTTTTCCTCAAAACGTCAAACTCGCAATTTAAAACGTCAAAATTGGCAATGTTTAGGCAAAGAACGTGAAACAAACACGGATTGTGAAAAGAAAACGTTGCAAGAAGGGTGTTCTGCGAACCCTTAAGTTTCAGATTTAACCGCCATTGCCCTTCATTTTACTAAAATATTTACAGAAAATTCATTTCAAATAGACCCTTTCTCTGGTGCTTTGGCTGTCGGTTTATTTGAGTTGATGCTTTCGCTGTAGGTTTAGTGAAGTTTATGGTTTAATTTTATGCTAATTTTTGTTGAACAAATTCGTTACTGCATTTTTGCATTTTTTATCGGAATATGATGCATGTTTGTAAGAAATAAATCTGGACGCAGTAAGTGCGTTTTAGTAGCGAATTTTCATTAAATCCTTCAAATTTCAATAACTCAATTTGCTATTAACGTAAGTTTTGTTGGTTAGGAAACCAACATTTAACTTTATTTTCGGAAATGTTTTGTATAAACGCAGCAAGGGCGTTTTAGCAGCGAATTTTCATTAAATGTTTCAAATTTCAATAACTCAATTTGCTATTAACTTAAGGTTCATTGGCTAGGAGACCAGTTTTCTCAGAAACATTTAAAGTTTAGTTTCGGAACATTTATGTACATTTTCAAATAATTATTTTGATAAAATATGGTACATTGTTTCTACTATATAGGTTATACCGGTAATCAAATTGATTTTTATGAAAATTCACTTCCATAACGCACTTGCTGCGTCTAGAGTTTTTATACTACGTCTTAGTTAAAGGCCGTACGTGAGGGATGAAATCTCAGGCAAATTTTCTGTCTATTGTACTCAGTAAGTGGTGGACGTGCCGCCACCTAGTTGCGGAACCAAGTAGTATGTTGTCACGCCAGCTCCAAATAACACAAAGTGTTAAAAAATAGAGACTGGATACAGCTAACTAACAATTAAGAAAATTGTCAGCCCTGGCCCATTTCTACCCCAATATAGGGACAAAGTATGTAAGACTCGATGCATTTTCGCAACAATTAGAACCGTAGACCGGTTTCGCTCTAATTAGAGCTCTTCAGTACGGCATACTAATTGCAGCAAAAATGCACCAAAAGTAATACGGCTATCGTATAGCCAGTCTTAAAATACTCAGTTGTTGCGAAAATGCATCGAATCTTACATACTTTGTCCCTATATTGGGGTAGAAATGGGCCAGGGCTGACAATTTACTAAATTGTTAGTTAGTTGTATACAGTCTCTATTTTTTAACACTTTGTGGTATTTGGAGCTGGCGTGACAGCATACTACTTGGTTCCGCAACTAGCTGGCGGCACGTCCACCACTTACTGAGTATTTTAAGACTGGCTATACGATAGCCGTATTACTTTTGGTGCATTTGTGCTGCAATTAGTATGCCGTACTGAAGAGCTCTAATGAGAGCGAAACCGGTCTACGGTTCTAATTGTTGCGAAAATGCATCGAGTCTTACATTTTCTGTGTATTGTATTTCAATTTCCGGACGACGTTTTTGAACTTCCGTTATAAGTGCACACTCTGAGGTTTCTGCAGGATTAGGATTGTCCGTCAGGTGGAGCAGGTATTTAAAGCTTCATATAATATAAGTAATAAAAGTAACATCGTGGATAAAATACCCCCCTTTTATATGATGTGCTGGTATTTTAGTCAACTGCCTTTTGCTTTCCGTGGACAACTTCTACAAATATGACCACTATTTTTCGTTTAAGCGAATTATTATTAATTCGCTAATAGAGGCGTGGTGAGATTTTTCAAAAATGTTTTCAAATGAGCGAGAATTTAGGCCCCTAGAACCCGAAAACAAGGTTAGTTAAAATATATATATATATATATATATATATATATATATATATATATATATATATATATATATATATATATGCATGTATGTGTGTATGTATGTATGTATGTATGTCTCCAAGTGATAACTCACAAAATACCAAACTGATTTGATCGAAACTTGGGACATATCTTCATTTTATCAAGACCTAGGAGGTTATCGTTAGCCAGCCCTGTCGAACCAGTTTTTCTGAAAAAAAAAGATTTCTTCTTATGCTTATGTTATACATGCATTTATAATATTTGCAAGTGGTGCGGTAAGCTCAACAACACATTGCTTAATAAGTTGTTGCATGGAAACATCATTAAAGCGGCATGATTTTTTATTAGCTAGGTTATTAATGATTTCAACGAATTCACATTCAGTGATAGTTGTCAAAAAAAGTCGTTCTGAGGGCTTTGTTTTAAAATAACGAAAGTTGTTTCGTATTATAAATAATAATAAATATAAAGAAAAGCCATCATACCAATACGATTGTTGCTTAAAATAATATGATGCACTGGTGACTGAAGGCAAAACTTTGCAATTGCTACAGTTCCTCGATTTCTAACATCGCAATGTGAAAAATCTAGTGTTTTAAGCATGTCATGCTTCATAAGTGACTTTAAAATAATGATTGCTTTTTCGTCATCTATGTCAGAGTTGTTAATTCTACAAACAAAATTATTTATAAATGAAAGCTATTTAGTAAACAAATAGATACGTACCTTAGAATTTTTAGGTTGCACTTTTCTAACCCTTTGGCCAACAGTTTAACGTCTTGAATAGGTAGTTTTACAATATTCCAGGAAAAGTTTTCTCCTACATATGTCTACAAAAAATTGATACTTAAATTACGAATTATACAGGGCGTTTAATAAAGATACGGTAAAATAAAGGAGTTATTCACGCGTTATTTAACGAAGATTTTGTCCTTTGATGATTTTTGGAAAGCAGTTGAAACTTTTGGAAGAAACAGGAAAATACAATTTTTGATATTTTAAACTCATTTATTGAGCCTAAATGCTGTACTACAATGGGCATCCCAAATAGAAAAAAAAATCGAAATACATTTTTATCTTTTAACAACATTCAGATTACAAAGAACGGCTATTTTGAAACTCACACCTAGTTGGTACAGATATCAAAAACAACATCAGTCTGACCGCAGATTTCATTTGAATATGTCTCGTAATTTGCCATTTTGTATGTTTCAATATTGTCTAGACTGCTTGCGTCTTGTATATTATGTTTTTTGTCAGTAAAATTCTCCATCATGATTCGCTATACGAACGCTGGGATGACGGACATGCATTTTATGTATGGACTTGCCAATGCAAGCTAGGCGATTGTACATTGTACGATTTCCCAACCGCAAAGTTCCTGGTGGAAAACCTTCCAATGTCTGCATCAAGGTCTTCGTGAAACAAGTACAATTAAAAGAAATGGAGGACCAGGAAGGCCAATGACAGTAAGCATGGTAGAATCGGAAGAAAATCTGCTAAACATGGCAAAGAAAGATCCAGATACTTTTACTATACAAACTTGAAACGCTTTGAATGTAAGTAATTGGACTGTGTGGAAAATTTTAAGTGAATATTTGTTGAAACTATCCCACATTCAATGCGCTCAGCCACTTCTTTCTGACCATTTCCCCCCAGGTATTGCATTTTGTCAATGGATGTTACACACATTAGTTCTAATCGCCTAACTACTGCGGCTGATTCTTTTACTGATAAAGCAGATTTTTGAAGAAATGCCATAAACATTTATTCACAATAGCTACGTATAAATTCAAGAAAATCCACATAAGTTAGATGAGAATGGTTTTCAACACCGCTTTTTCTTAAACGTTGGGTGGGAGTTGTGAGCAACAGGTTAGTTGAACCGGTATTTCTACCAGAAGTACTTACCGATGAGGTGCATCGAAACTTTTTGAAACAATTGGTAGCTGAGTTATTACATAATATACCATTTGCCATGAAAAATACAATGTGATTCACGCACGATGGTGCACCATCGAATTTTATTGTAGTTGCTCGTAAGTTTTTAATACCAACATATCCATATCGCTGGATTGGTGAACCTGAACCTCAGTTATGGCCTAGTCGATCTCCGGACTTAAACCACTTGGATTTTTGCTTACGAAGGCCATATCAAGTCACTAGTTTACCTTACTTAAGTGAAAGACGTGAGATATTTGAGAAATCGTATGATTTGTGGGTGTAAATCAACACACAACGCACCTGGTGTTATAAATGTGAGTCTGGACATTTTCTTGTAAATTAGCAGAGGCATTATAAATTTTATTTCTTACCCATTGTTACCCGTCCTGTTAAGAAATCAAGACTACTTGTTTGATATATTTACTTTTTCTGCGCAGTTTTCCTGGCGTTTTCTGATTTAACAATATATTAGCGTACCCTTTGGTCTTAAAATAATTTGGTTATGTTTTGTGAGTTGTGTTGGCTTCCCGATCAATAACCACTATATTTTGGTCGTTTTTCAATATACCTGGTTCTTGTATTTCCATATTATTTGTGCCCTCTCCACCGCTTCTCTAGTTCCTTGACCGGTTCTAAATCCAAGCTGATCTTCATCTAGAGCAAAGGTCTCCAAACTTTTCAGCCTTGGGGCGATACCGATAACTTCAGTGAGTTCCAAGGTCCAACATCGTTTTAATTTTCCCGCCAGTATCTATAATTTATAGACTAGTCGCCGAGTACGCGCCCTGAGCATGCATACGCTTGCTATATTCGCTAGTTCTATCACTATTGTGTTGTACTGTGTTGTTACGACCGCGACACTTGACGACATGGTTACACGCGGAAATAGGCAATGTACCCTCTCTATCCATCGCTAACAGAGAGCGCTCAAATTGCGTTGAACCTCGTTGGTTCGAGAAAGTTCTGGTGTATTCCACTCACTTCTAGATGGCAGTAATTGGGGTATAAAAAGCTAGCGGCGCGACCGCGAGTCAGTCCACTTAGGAAACGCGAAGGAAGCGAACCTATGTGTTGTGAAATAAAGCAGTAGTGCTGAACTCCTTAGCTAAGCCGTGTTTGTGCGTGTTTAAAAGACATCTTCGCAACAGTATTTTGATTTGGCTGGTTGTTTTCGTGTGCGATTTACTAGTATGGAAAAGAAGCGAAAAATAGACAGTGAATGCAGAACATTCAAAGATCAGTGGAACTTTCAATATTTCCTAATTGGGTTCAGTAAGAAGGCGCAATGAAACCTTAGCCGCTCTCAAAGAATATAATATTAAACGTCATTATGAAACGAAACATTTAAAAAACTACTCAAAATACGCTGGAAGTTTGCGGACAGAAAAATTTGAAGCTTTGAAGCGCGGATTGAAATCGCAGCAATCTACGTTTACGAAACTCAATACTGAACAAGAGGCTGCAACTCGTGCCAGCTTTCTGGTGGCTCTTGAAATCGCGAAACGTGGAAAACTATTCATCGATGGAGAAATGATCAAAGAATGCGTAATGCAGTAACCGGAGAAATGTGCCTCGAAAAGGTAAATTTATTTAAATCTGCCAGTTTGTCAGCAAACACCGTAGCTCGGAGGGTAGAAGCAATCGCAGAAAATATATCAACTCAACTGTCTGACAAAAATGGACATCTTGAGTGGTTTTCTCTGGCCTTGGATGAGTCAACGGATGTGTCAGATACTGCTCAGGTATTAATTTTTATTCCAGGAGCAGACAAAACCTATGAAGTGTATGAAGAACTTCTTGATATTGATAGTGTTCAAGGCACGACTAATGGTGAAGATATTTTTAAGGGAGTTGAAAATACCATTACTAAAAAGAACCTTCGATGGAAAAATTTGAAATATATTACAACTGATTGAGGCAAAAACATGTGTGGTAAAAAGAAAGGAGTGTTCGCTCTTGTGTCAAAGGCTGTAAAAAATGATGGTGGTTCAAAACCGTTAGTCTTACATTGTATCATTCATCAAGTCTATGTGCGGAAAATGTTTGGATATGTCTGAAGTTTGAAAACCAGTCACATCAATTGTTAATTTCATCAGATCCACTGAGCTGAATCACAGAGAATTCGGCGAGCTTACTGAATAGATTGGAGAAACTGATTTACCATATCATACTGCCGTACGCTGGCTTAGTTGCGGAAAAATTCTTCAGCGCTTCTTTGAACTTCGAGCAGTGGTCGAAATTTTTTTGAATGAAAAGCATCGTAATTCATTGGAATTACAAAATAGCGAATGGCTGTGGAAGTTATCATTCTACGTCGATTTGACAAAATATATGAACGAACTGAATTTGAGGTTGGAAGCAGAAAACCAGCTTCTCCCTGATTTATACATTAATATCAAATCGTTCCGGCAGAAAATAATACTCTTTCAATCACAATTGGGTAAAAAAATTTTCACACATTTTAAAACATGTGAAATATTTAGCCACACAAATGAAACTCAGTTTCCCGTCGATTTTGCAGTCGAAGCTTTGAGTGCTTTGAATATAAATTTTGATACTCGTTTCTCAGACTTTGATGTCATTGCGAATAAAATTAAGATTTTTAAAAATCTTTTTTATACCGACATTGAAACCCTAGCCCCAGAACTTCAAATGAAAGTTATTAAGAGTGTTCCACTGGAACAATTTCATAATTTGCATAAATTTGCGTGCGCTATTTTCTGTTATTGGTACTACTTACTTGTGTAAGAAGATATTCTCCAAAATGAAGTACGTAAAGAATGTTTACAGATCTAAGTTAACCAATGAGCATCTAAAATCTCTTTTAATAATTGGTACAAGTACAATTGGTTCACAACTACAAATTATTGTATAAAATCACAACTACATAAATCTCATTAGTATTTTATATGTTATAATGTTTATATATATTTATAATGTTAGTTGGATTCATTTCAATTATTTGTTAGTTATTGTGCCTAAGGTAATTTTCTGCGTATTATTATACTTGTCATTGAGCTTTACCTAGCAAGTAAATAAAACCAAGTTATTATCATTCGGTGTTTTTTTATCCAACTTATCATAACAACATAAGCCATTAGCTGCCGCGGACCGGATTAATGACACTGGCGGGCCGGATTTGGCCCGCGGGCCTTAGTTTGGAGACCCCTGATCTAGAGGATTATCAATTCTGCTTCCTATTTCCGTTTACCATATAATAAGTAGATTAGATTAGATTTGAGAGCCTCGGTGGTTAAGGGGCAAGAACGTGTAACCTCTGAACCGAAGGGTACTGGGTTCGATCCCAGGGTACTACTTTCACTTTTTCATTACAAACTGTAACATTAACATCAACCGAGGTTATGGCATTGTATTTGAGCAAGTTGAACGTTCCGCCCTTCGGAGGGGGCGTAACCCTCCTTACAGAAAGAGTGATTCGGCAAAATTTCCAGGATAGTGAGATGAAACTGCTCCCTGGCGTCGGTTATTGGCCATAGTCGCGGAAATAGGCCGAAGTTAAAGAAATAAAAAACACAAAACAGATAAGATGTGGTTACCCTGCTTAAAACTTGTTTTCAATCATTTGCTTACAATTGTAAATGATTATAAGAATAATGACATCATTAAACAATAATTACCTGTTTGAAACATAATGTAAGTTCTGTTAAATTTTGAAATCCTGTTAAAATTGCATTTAAAGGAATACGACTTGCTGTATCTTTGGAACACAATAACTGAAAAGCATGCATTTTCTGCACATATGGACTACAAAGATCGCAAATATTTTTAATCTGTAAACAAAAATTAAATTCATGAATAAACAACTCTATTCATTATAGATGTGCCTCTGGAAGGCCGTGCAAATGTGAATGTACCTTTAGCTCTTTCACCAAAATTTACTGCGTAGCATTTAACACATGAAACTTTCTGCTTCTAACCTTAACCTTAAAATAATGCTGGAATATTTTGCTTAAAATTTCTTTATTTAATAGTTATTGTGGATATATTCCATGAAAATAGTAATTCGAGGTTTTTGCCTATTTAAAATGAGGATTTTAACAACCAAATATCACTAACAACGTACAAATTTCCACCTCCAGCCCTAAGCATAGCAGGAGATCTTCTATTTCAAAACAACTGATGAAGAAACACATCTGGCATCACAAAAACATCTCATTGATCTCCATCACCAACCAACCGACCAGAACACATCAAAAATCAAAATATTTATTATTCTACTTTGTAAGTAATTCTATCAATATTCAAGTTAGATTTAAGTCTCACAGTCTGTAGTCAATATTTGAGTTATATAAGGTGATTCGCGTTGCTAGCTCGTTAGAAAATTTTACGGCCGGCTATCAAATTTCATAATAATACGATTTTGGGAAATCAAATTTTTTTTAAAGAAAGGGCTACGATATTTTAAGCAGTATATCGGGTTGAAAAGGAGAATATCCTACAGAATTCTAGAATTTTTCATCCTCTGATGACGCCAACCTTGTTGGTGAAACGATCGTCAGGTCTTTAAAAAGATGTGTTGTGGTGATTTGGGTTCTTCATGTGTAGTTATCAGTGCTAATCACAGGTTCCAATCTTCACTTAGGCCCTACAACGCACCACATTAGAAAGATACTATTTTACATTTATAATAATTGTACACCTATTATAATTAAGGTCTTTTCAATAAGTAAATTAACCAATAATAATAGTAATAATAATAATAATAATAATAATAATAATATTTATTTGCCATCATGAAATTACATGGCGTGTCAGGTAAATAACATATGTATACAGATAAACACAGATAGTCAAATAGATAAAATACAATAATTGTAAAGAACACCACAGAAACAATAGGAACAAACAACAAACTAATTAATCCAGGTATAAATATATAGGCAACTATACAACACAAAATACACCTAACGTCTTTAAGGAGCTGCTCTAATAGCTATCACAAACCAGTCCCAAAATACTCATCTACTGAATATAGTGTCCTACGTAGCAGAAGTCTTTTAACCTCTGACAAATAATGATTCAGGCATTTCCTTTAAATCACTTGGAAGTCTGTTATACAGCTTCAAAACCCTGATAATTTGCACCCAATTGCGTTTTAGTCAGTCTGTGATACGGTATGCTAAAGCTAGCTTTTTTCTGGTATTATAGGTATGTAATTGTTAACTGGCCAAAAATAAGTCCTTATTGTGATGCACATATTTTAGGCAGGCAAAAATTAACACCGATACTACGGTAAGTATACATACGTTCCTGCTCGAACAACACACGGCAGATAGTCTGCCAAGACACGTAGGGCTTCTTTCTGCTTCAGGAGCACTTGCTGCAAACCTGGACTGCATCCCTACAGAAGCACACCATAACCAGCGATAGAGTGGAAGTTGGAAAAATATGCCATCTTGCAGGCCCCCCGGCCTACCACAGCTTTCATTAGCCACATTGTAAAAATAACCGTAGACAACTTTTCTAACAAGGACGAAACACGAGCAGACCAGAACTACACCAACAAGCTTTAGCCTCGCCCCACCGCTGCGTCCCGCACTCAGCATCAGTGTCTTATTTAAGTTTCGTTTTAGAGATTCTACTCATCCGCTTGGTCAAGGCAGGCCCTAGTACGGAGACTTGGATCAATAGTTGCTGTTGCTTTGTTAACAAAGCTGGTATCATCGGCATAAAGACCGATCATGGACGCCAGATCATTCATATAGTTGATAAAGAGTAGGGGGCCCAAAATGGAACCCCGCGGAACACCACACTCTACCGTCATCTCATCGGATAGCTGTTTATCCCAATATACAATCTGCCTCCTAGTCTCCAGGTAAGACCCAAAGAGGGAGAGAGAGAGAGAGAGAGAGAGAGAGAGAGAGAGAGAGAGAGGACTGTACCTCTGACACCATAATGTTGCAACTTCCCCAACAAAATAAATACAACAAATATGTAAATAATCCCCGATTCCCATTTTCCCACGCCCCTTGGCAAGTTATACTCTACACTTCCGCGTTGTTTCTTCCTGGGCAACAGCGACATGCATTACTTGGTGACAACAAGTGAAATATAATACATAATATTATTATGCTTCAATTTATGTTCTTATTTCTTATTAACAATAAGACAATGCGTTGTGCTGGCTAAGTAGAGTTAGGTGTGCAAAAGAACGTGTACTTATTGACTGTCTCTGTACTGGGAATTAGATGCCTGCCCCGGATCCCGGCATTGAACGTATAAATCCCGGAATATATATAAAAAAAAATCAAAATACACCGAGTAAATTAAAATTCGTTGAAGCGTTGATCGTAAATTTCACAAACGACTGCAATTGGCAACATTGCCTCTGCGTTTTGCATCTCGTCATAGACCACTCATTGGATTGGATCATTCATTTAAATTTATTTATTTATTGAACTATGTTTAATGTATATAGGATTTCTATTGAAATTTATTTTTGGTCTATGAACAATATTTAACAATTTAATAAACCTTGTGTGTTATATCCTTAGTAATTCGTTAATAAATTATTTCAAAAAGGTATCAAATTTTAAAAATTATTCTTGTGAAGATCTATATTTTGGTATAAATGGATTTGTCACTGAAATTCTGAAGCGCCAGGAAAACGTGTGATCTTGAAAATTTAAAAAATTACTACCTTCTCTACCGCTACACTCACGAGCCGCCGCTGCAGAGGAGGTGGAGACAATAGCCGATACAGCCTGTAGGGCACCTATAAATTAGGCAAGGCGAAGGGCATAAGGAACAGAACAGAATCCTTGTTTACAAATATGAGAGAACTCAATTTCAAATGTTAATGCCAACTCCTCAAAAATTCTTTCAAACCGCCAGGGTACAGAAAGGAATGTGCATAAATATGGTTTGTTCGATTCTACCTGTTCTGCATCATATTCCTCTGGTTTCAAGTTTTCTAAAAAATGTTCGACATGCATTTCCAAATAACATTCTTTCCATGATTTGGCGTTATCATTTACTTCCAAACTTTTAACACTGCTTAGAGTTTTGATGGAAGATACGCTGGATCTCGTAGACCTTCCATTAGATTCTCCATTACAACTCAAGAGTTTAACACTTTCGCATCTAACAATGCTACCAGTATAGTCTATTTCCTTTACATGCTCTGGTAAATTTTTAGGCCATCGAGTTAGGTAGCATCTTTTCCAGTAAATGTCATAGTCAATTTTTATAACTGCCAATTCAAGAGGTAAATTAGTTGATAAGGTTTCTAGAAGAAGGCACTTGTCTACCGATGAAATTATTTCATCAAGAACTGGATAATCTGCAACAAATATATGTGTGCTTTGTTTAGGTTGCTAAGGTCGTGTTTTCAAAAAAAGGATATGTTTTTGAAATACAAACTGACTATATATAATGTTTAAAGGAATGTCATGCAATTAAAAAGTTATATATATATATATATATATATATATATATATATATATATATATATATATATATATATATATATATATATATATATATATATATATATATATATATAATAGCTACCCTCTTCAAATTTTTAAATAGACTGTGGGACGAGTGACACATTGTAAAAATCTCGGGACGCAGCAAGTGCGTTATGGTAGTGAATTTTTATCAAATGCTTCAAATTTGAATAACTCAATTTTCTATAAACTTCGAAAGTTTAATTTTGATATGTAGGAAGGTCTTTCCTAGGGAAAAAGATTCACCAAATTTCATTAAAATAACTTTGTAAATTTCGGAGAAAAAAATTTTTCTCGACAGAAAATTTAAAATTGGAATAATTCAATTATCTACAAACTTAGAAAGTTGAATTTTGGTACGTAGTAAGGTATTACCCAAGGCAACATATATACTAAATTTCATTAGAGCAGCTTTGTTTTTTTCGGAGATTTTTTTTTAAAGAAAACTCAAAATTTTCCTGGAAAACCTCGTCAGATTTTCCTGGCTAACGAACTCTTTCAAGCCATTAATAAAAGAAAGGCACTTGCCGAGTTTCATGGAAATCGGTTAATTATGTTTTGAGTTATCGGACGGATATATATATATATATATATATATATATATATATATATATATATATATATATATATATATATATATATATATATATATATATATATATATATATATATATATATATATATATATATAAACATATCAAAATTGAAACTGACCCCGGATCTGGGTTCTAGGGGTCCTAGTTCGCGCTTACTTGAAAAATGTTTGCAAAGTCTCACCATCGATACCTCTCTAATAGTGAATTTTTTTAAAATAAAAATTCACTAAAAAGGCTACCCAATTCTATTTTCAAACGTGTACAAATGTTTTAAATCATTGCGATTATTTTTATTTAGTACATTTTGATGAAAAGGGTATTTCGTTAGTGACGTTAAGGTAACACTTCAGAAAAATAAAAAAGTCTGGACGCAGCAAGTGCGGTATGGAAGTGAATTTTCATAAAAAGGTTTCTAATAGCAAATATGTCTCTCTAATGCAAGCAGGCATCAATCTGGTTACCGGTAATATAACCCATATAATAGAAACAATGTACCGTGTTTTATCAAAATAACTTACAGTTTCAAAATGTGCAAAAATTTTTCGAAAATAAACTTTAAATGTTTGCGAGAAAACTGGTTTCCTAGCCAACAAACCTTGGGTTAATAGCCGACTGAGTTATTGAAATTTGAAGCATTTAATGCAAATTCGCTACCAAAACGCACTTACTGCGTCTAGATTTAAAAAATGCAAAATTCAACAATATAAGGTTGTTCGAAAAAAAGTTGTAGGTATCACCAACGAGTTTTAGGCCAGCCTGTGCCAAAATAATTTTATAAGGTGCAGCTCAAGACACTCCATAATTAACGTATACAACTTTTTCCTGTATCTTGTATAATAACAATTATATTGAGCTTTACCGTGTAAATGCATCGCTCTGTATATATGTAAATAGATAAAAACTGAAAATAAACCCGGATATGGATTCTAGGGGGCCTAGTTTGCGCTCATTTGAAGAAATATTTTCAAAATTCAAAAGTCGCTCTCTCCTCATTATCGATTTTTTTCTAGGAAAATTAACTAAAAATTATAGACCGTTAAACCATAAACTTAACTAAAACTAGCGCCAAAGCATCAGAGAAAGGGTCTATTTGAAATAAGTTCTTGAAATATTTTAGTAAAATGGAGGACAATGACGGTTGAAGCTGAAACTTAAGGGTTTGCAGAACACTCTTCTTGCGACATTTCCTTTACATATTCCGTATTTGCTTCAGGTTCTTTGCCAAAATGTTGCCAATTTTGACGTTTCAAATCGCGACTTTGACGGTTTGAGGAAAACCCCAATTTTTTTTTCTCTAAATGCCCATAACTTTTTTGTCTAAACATACAGACCTAAATTTTGGTACGTGGTCCACTCTTTATATTACAAACACGCCTACCAAATTCGGTTGCCATCACTATGTTATTTCCGGAGAAATAATTTTTCCGAAAGGAAACAACATTTTCCCGAAAAACCTCGGGCGCATTTCCTGGCTAACGAACTTGTCCAAGCCACTTGCAAAAGAAAGGTACTCGGAAAATTTGATCAATATATATATATATATATATATATATATATATATATATATATATATATATATATATATATATATATATATATATATATATATATATCACACCGATAACTTAATGATAGACCGATTTTTACAAAATTCGGCAGGTACCTTCCGTTTATTAGTGGCTTGGGTAAGTTCGTTAGTCAGGAAAATAGAGCTAGGTTTTCCGAGAACATTTTGAGTTTTCTTTTGGGAAAAAATTTATATCTCCGGAAATAACAAACCCATGGCTGGTTCAAATCTCGCCGTAGACTTAATTTCACTTTTAGCTTTTTTTAACTTTTTTCGTCTTTGATGGAATTTTAAAGTTATCTGATGCATTTCCAATATTTTTAGGATTTTTTGTTGAAAACAATCACTAATGAAAGATAAGCACTCTGAAGACTTTTAATTCAAGTTTAAAAGCAGCTGTTGTTGTCCTCAGTTCGCAAAACCGGTCCACAGTTAACATAGACGTAGAGATTTGTGGTATCAGAAGAGATGGTTTCCTTCTCTACAACCAGATTCAATTTTTACAGCATCCACAGGCAAAATAATTTTCTCTGTGATGCCACAGAATAAGTATCTAGTTCTGTATTTAGATCAGATTTTGAGTATTCTTGAATTTATTTAATTTATTTCTATTAGCTAATTTTCTTGTACAAAATGTTCTTTTAATAGCGAATTTTCTTATAAATGAATTTAATGTATTTTCTTTGAAGAAACATTTGTTGAGAATTTTTGTGTGAAAAATTATTCATTTGATGGAACATTTTTTATACGAAATACGTCGAAAATAAGGTGTATGTGTCTGTGTGTGTGGAAGGAATTGGCTTCGGACATTACCTCCATTGGCCACAAAACTCTGCAGTAAATTAGCACCATTGTTATATCTATACATTGTTATAAAAAGCGATTCTCCTTCAAATATATTTATAATTTGCTGCATGGATATCAATACTTACAGCAATAGGGAGGGTTAAAGCGATAGACGTACCTTTATGTGTAAGCTCTTACAGAGTATGACTATTTCTCGAAAATAAGGTTTTAATGGATTTTCGTGCAAACAAATTATTTTATTTTCAATTTTTGAATGCCAAAACAGTACGTGACCTTTTGCATCACGTCACTCACAAACTGCACGCCATTGTCGCTGATCAGCTTGCGACAAGTACCATATCTCAAAAATACCTCCTCAACCAGAAGCTTTGCACATGCTTCAGCCGTTGACTTTTTAAGCGGAAATATCTCTACCCACTTGGTAGCTGAATCCTCACAGTTAAGTATCCATCTGTTCCCGTTCTTGGTCTCCGGTAAAGGTCCGAACAAATCTACAGACATGACTTCAATGCGTTGAGCTGGGGCAGGAGTCTGCAGCAGGCCGGCGGGCTTCATGTTGGACACTTTATATCGCTGACATTCCGGACATCTCTGAATGTAGTCCGAGATGTACTTCCGCATGCCAGGAAAGTAAAACTTTGAGATCATCTTATGAATGGTACGATCAACACCATAGTGTCCGGCCGATGGTGAATCGTGATACTCTTTCATGATCTGGTCTCGACACTGCACAGGGATCACCAACTGTGGCTCTTCATTGCCCAAGTCGGGATCATAATGGAAAAGAACTCCATTGTTCATAGTGAATCTTCGTTCTGACCATCTTCTAGAGTCTAAACCCTCGCTAGTTTCTAAAGCCTCAATTACTTTCTTTAGCTCTGGGTCATCCAGCTGTTGTGAGCGAAAATCAGTGGAACCTATAGTAGGCATTTCCACACTCACTAAACATATGGTGCAGACGGAATGGTCGTCGTGTTCACAAAACGGCCTCGAAAGGGTATCAGCGACGACATTTGACTTCCCAGGGGTATACATAATTTTCATATTTATCCCCTGTAGCTTCAGGGCCCATCTGGCAAGTCTGCCAGTTGGCGTTGTCAACGAAAGCAGCCATTGTAGGGGCTGGCAGTCAGAAGCTATAACAAATTAGGCACCTTCTAAATAGGTGCAAAACTTCTCCGTACTCCATATAACTGCAAGTGCTTCTCGCTCAACCGTTGAGTAGTTTTTCTCCGGAGCCGTTAACAGGCGACTCGCATACTCAATGGGTCGTTCGTCATGTCCTTCTCCCGGCAGTAGGACGGCTCCTAATGCATAGTTACTAGCATCCCTACGGAGTATGAACGGCTTGGAACAATCTGCCTGGATAAGAACTGGAGATGAGGCATGTTTTTGTTTTAAGGTGTCAAAAGCGTGGCGTTCACGATCACCAAACTTGAAACAGCTCCTTTCTTCAACATATCCGTAAGAGGTCGGGCAATTTCCGAAAACCCAGGGATGAATTTTCTATACCATGAGCAGGTTTGAACGAACGAATGAACGTGTTTGATGCACGACGGAGGGTTCATGTCCACAATTGCGGAGACTTTATCGTAATCGGGCCCCACGTTGGGCGCCAGTGTGGATTAAATATTGTCTTTATTAGACGAATAAGCCGATATATGTACAAGAATAATAGGATTTGTCTGTTTACTTATTTACACAACACAAACATCCATCACTTATCACATCTCAGTTCCAACTACCCTTCTTCACTGACACAGGGTTGTCAAATTCAAAGATTTTCTCCGCGCTACAAATTTTAATTACATTTTAGGTAGATAATTTGAATTGTATGTATGCTCTTAGCAACATTTTGTATAAAACATATTTAGCCAGTTTTCGGAGAATTTTTTTTTGTGCTTCCGTAGAAATAATTTTTTGTAAGATATTATTGTAAAATTTTCGTAATTAATGATAAATGCTTAATTAGTTATTATAGAAAAAATGTTTACGGATTTTCTTGAAACAATTGCTTGCAAATTTTCAAGAAATTTTTTAAAAGTTTCGTGGAAAATGTTTTTGTGAATAATTACATTTTGGTTGGTGGGTAAATAACTTGAAGAGGTTCGCTGGCCAGAAAAATCAGACCAGTTTTTTGGAAAACGTTTTAAGTTCTTTTTCGGAAATATTTTGCACTTTTTCAAACAATAAAGTTATTTTGATGAAATATGGTACATTGTTTCTACTATATGGGCAGCCAAATTTGATGGCTGCTTTCATTAAAGAAAGACAGATTTGTTATTAAAAACTTTTTTTAATCGAACACACCTTATATTATTACATTTTTGCATTTTCTATCGAAATATAATGCATGTGTGTAAGAAAAGAAACTCAGGACGCAGCAAGTGCGTTATGCTAGCGAATTTTCATTATATGTTTCAAATTTCAATAGCTCTATTTGCTATTAGGTTAACGTTGTTCGCTAGGAACCAGTTCTTTCGGGAACATTTTGAGTTTATTTTCGAAAAATCTTTTACACTTTCAAAGAATAAAGTTATTTTGATGAAATATGGTACATTGTGTCTACTACATAGGTTATACTAGCAACCAAATTTCATGCCTGCTTTCCGTAAAAGAAAAGACATTGGAGATTAAAAACATTTTCACAAGATTCACTACCATAACGCACTTGCTGCGTCCAGCCTTTTTTATTAATTATTAATTTATTTCAAATAACTTTTCTTTAGTCAGTAAAAGAAATTCATAATGAAACAATTATTGACAAACACCTTCCCACGCACTTAGCGGCAACTTTAACAGAAACAAATGAGTCTGAGCAAGGTAAGTTCTAATTAATTATTTAATTATATCGATATGGATGAGTTAATATACAAAAACGATGTAGTCAAGAACAAAGAAATATTATAATATGTAGCTTGTTCGTTACTTTAAACTAAAAATTAATAGAAAAAAGTGTTGCATTATGCACATATCTCAGTATATAATATATGTTTACATATATACAATAAATATTCTTGGGCACATATGCATTATTTAAGTTTTAATACTGTAATTTTGCAAGGCCTTTGGAAATTTTTAATTAGTACATTAATTTGCAATGGAGAAAATATATTTAAATATAACATATGATAGATAATAAGTATATTACCTTCCCAGTTTTTTGCTATCCTTTCGACACACAATTCTGTTAACGGTTTTACCAGATTTTCATTCCAGTCTAAGTTATCGCTTCTAAGTTTTAGGTTATTATCACTTTTTGTAACATTCTTGTAAACTTCGATTGTATTTTTGCTAATTGTACAAGGTACTTTCATAATATATTTGGCTGCAAAAATTCCTGAAGCTATGACCGTCTACTAGCGGAATACGTGAACAAAAGCATTTGTAGGGTTTAATGTTTGATCGATAAACTAATATCGATCGTATTTTAAATGTTTACATTGTTTCTGGTAAGGCTGTCTTTATAATTATTATTTCTTTTATAAAGCATCCAAAAATGTATCATTTGTTTGATTGTCATTGACTTATTTACTTTTCCAGATGTCAACCTTATCCTTCTGGTTTCACAAGACAGTTTTGGCATCTTTTGTATAGCACTTTCTTAGCTCATTTTAGCGAATTATCGTCGAAAAAATTTGTTCATTGGTGACAGATTTAAAGATTTTATCGATCTTGGTTTCAGGGTTTCACGGATACAATTAGCAAGATGTGTTTTTGTGATATATATATATATATATATATATATATATATATATATATATATATATATATATATATATATATATATATATATGAATCCCAGATTGTTGCTCAAGACATATCCAAAGCATTCGACCAGGTCTGGCACGCAGCGCTGCTTAATAAACTTCCGTCCTATGACCTACCACCAAAACTCTGTACCTGGACAGCAAATTTCCTCTCCAACAGGAGCATTTCTGTTGTTGTGGATGGCCATTCCTCTAAACTGTATCCAATTAATGCAGGAGTTCCTCAAGGTTCAGCTTTAGCCCCCACTTTGTTTCTTCTCCACATCAATGACCTCCTCTCTAGCACATCCAACCCAGTTCACAGTTACGCGGATGACAGCACCCTCCACCCAAATATACAATATTCTAAGCCTGCCTCTTTAGCTCAATTAGATGAGTATCGCAAACTCATGGAGGGTTCTGTCTCCGTGGATCTCCAAAAAATATTAGACTGGGAAGTAGAAATCTTGTACGATTCAACCCCACCAAATCTCAGTCTTGCTTTCTTTCTCATAAGAGATACACAAGTCCTAGAGCCATCACAATGAACAACCAAGTTATTCAAAGTAATGAGTCCTTTTCTCTTGTTGGCATTTCTGTGGATCGAAATCTTAATTGGCACCAACATGTCACATCAATTGCAGAAGCGGCTGCTAAGAAATTAGGTTTCCTCTTCCGGGCTCGCAAATACTTTTCACCAGCTAATCTCTATACCTTATATACTTCACAAATAAGGCCAAACCTCGAATACTGCTCCCACATCTGGGGTGCAGCTGCCGCTTCTACACTCGCTATCCTGGAGTCCATTCAAAAGAGAGCTGTACGTCTCATCGGTGACCTTACCCTCACCCAAAGGCTGCCATCCCTTGCCCACCGACGTGCCGTTGGTGACCTCTCTCTCTCTCTCTCTTTTATATATATCTGCACGGGCACTGCTCAGAGGAGCTTTCCTCCATAGTTCCCCCACCTGCTGCCCCCAACAGATCTACCAGGGGAACAGAGCGAATGCACCCTTTTACTGTCCAGGTCACCAGACATAGAACATCTTTTTTTGCCCGCTCTTTTGTCCCGAGGACTTCCAAGTTGTGGAATTCCTTGCCGGCACATGTTTTTCGTTTTCCTCCGAACCTCCAAACCTTCAAGTCCAACATTAACAAGTTGCCTCTTTCCTCCTTGTCTACACCCACGGTACGATAGTATTTAGGCTGTAAACCCTCGTGCTGTGTTGTTGAAATCATATATATATATATATATATATATATATATATATATATATATATATATATATATATATATATATATATATATATATATATATATATATATAAACAGAATATACCACGATGTGCGTTGGTTAAGCATTTTTATACTTATTAACGTATTTCAATTCTGAAAATTTGCATTCATATAGAAAACATAATGCTCTTTCCACATAAAATAAATTGGAGTCGACAGCACTTCCGGTTTAATCGAAAGTAGTGATCAACTTTGTTATTTTAAATATAACACCCTGTATATCTTTACATATTTACATACAGGGTTGAAATTTAATACCGGAATATTAAAACTAAACAGTTTACCCTGAAATTCAAATTTCGAAAATAAACTTAATAAAACGTCCCTTTCTTATAATAAATGTTCAAAATGTTCTCCATTAACTTGCACACAACGAAATAATCTGCTCTGAAATTCTTCCCTAACTCTGTTGAACCCGTTAGGCGTTACGTTTCTAATTTCTGTTGTTATTTTCATTTTCAAATCATCTAAATCAGCAGGTTGTGTTTTATACTCTGTTTTTAAAGTATCGGCATGAAAAAAATCAAGAGGTATATGATCTGGTGATCTAGCGGGCCATTCTACGAAACCTCCTCGTCCAATCCATCTTTGTGGAAAGACTGCGTGTAAATACCCTCGTACTTGAAGAGCAAAGTGTGGCGGTGCACCGAAACCATATCCTTTAATGGGGAATATTAGGCTCCTTTACATTTGGATACAATTCTGCTAACATTGGGACAACCTGTTCTCTTAGCATTTCTAAATATCTTGGACCGTTTAGATTTTCTATAAAAACAGGTCAAACTACGTGATCACGTGTGTTTGTCGCATCCAGTGGGGATTTTCGGCAGCCCAGTATCTTCAATTTTGCCTGTTTACATCGCCATTCAAAAAAAAGTTGCTTCATCGGAAAACAGAACGTCAGCAGAAGAAATAACATTTCAATGTAACATGTCCAGCAGTTGTTCACAAAATTGCAGTCTTCTATCAGAATCACCGTCTTGGACGTGTTGTAGTTTATAGGGATGCATTTTTTCGTTTTTGAGACACCTTAAAACTGTTGATTGACTAACATCATTTGCACGTGCAACTTGTCGGGTAGAAGTTGTTAGTTATTCTTGAAAAGCCAATAAAATATTGAGTTTTACATCTTCTTCAACAAACTTGGGTCCCCTAGTCAGTGGTTTAACGTGTCCATAATCACGAAACTGTTAATGTATCTTAGACACAGTTCCCTGGGTTAGTGGGGACAAATCTGGATGTTTTTCATTAAATAGGTTAATAACTTGTGGCTGTGTTCTACACATATCACGATACCCAATCATCATTAATATTTCTGTTCGCAGAGTTTCAGTTAAGTATCGCATTATTAGACTAAAAATTAATTGAAATTATCGGAACAAAATTACGACCAATTTATTAGGAGACCGTGCATTCAACAGAATACACCAAGTCCATATAAGACCATATAAGTCAGATTTCACCTTTCACACTGCAAACATTGGTAGTTACTAAGAAACGATTAATGATACCAAGTACGTTTTAGATAAAAGAATAAGACATTTAAGATAAGAGTCAGTGAAGAGTTCCAGAGCAGATTATTTCGTTGTGTGCAAGTGAATGGAGAAGACGTTGAACATTTATTATAAGAAAGGGACGTTTTTGTTAAGTTTATTTTTGAAATTTGAATTTCAGGGTAAACCGTTTAGTTTTAATATTCCGGTATTAAATTTCCACACTGTATTGAAACCTGTAATATTAGACCACACATATGGGGCATCTCCGCATTCAGAAAAATGTGATCCATCGAATTGTGATGAAAAAATTTAGGGTTGCCATTAAAAAATGGATAACGTGGTGGGGGTAGAATAATGATAGAATTGTGATGAAAAAATTTAGGGTTGCTATTAAAAAATGGATAACGTGGTGGGGGTAGAATAATGATAGTTTATTTTTTTTAACTATGATTATAAGGTAACGTTCGACAAAATAAACTTCACGTATGTCAGCGTTTTCCACAAAAACTATTTTTTGCTGAATAATGAATTTTATTCCCTAAATGTGTTTCACACTCTATATATTGTTAATGAAAATTCACTAAAAGTGACATTCATTAAGTGAATATTGGAGCCTGTGATGAGCACTGATAGATACACTTGGAGAACTCAGATCACCACAACACATTAAAAAACCTGTATTCATTAAAATGGTTTGAAAAGATGTTAAAATTATGTCAAAACAACCAGAAGAATAGCTTGTTTGTAAGAATTTATTCTGTAACAAATAAAACATAAAATAAATACAATAAAAAGTTCGGGACGCAGCAAGTGTGTTAAGGGAAGTGAATTTTCATAAAAATGTTTTTAATAGCAAATATGTGTGTTTTTTTAAGAAAGCAGGCATCAAATTTGATTACCAGTATAACATATATAGTAAAAACAATGTGTCATGTTTCATCAAAATAACTTTATTGTGTGAAAATGTACAGAAATTTCCGAAAGTAAACTCAAAGTGTAACCGAAAAAATCCGTTTCTTGGTCAACCTTATAGGTTAATCGCAAATTGAGCTTTTCAAATATGAAGCATTTAATCAAAATTCGCTACCATAACGCACTTGCTGTGTCCAGAATTTCTTAACTTACAAACATGCATTATATTTCGATGGAAAATGAAAAAAACATAGTGCGTTTTCGACTAAAAAAAATTATTTGTATCACCAACGACTTATGGGCCATCCTGTGATTGTAGCAATAATTTTTTAAGATGTAGTTCAGGACACCATATAATTAATGTATACAATATTTTTTCATATTTTGTATAATAAAGGATATATTGGGCTTTATTGATTTTTTACGAAAATTCGACAAAAATTATATACCATTAAACGATAAACTCTATAGCTAAGGCTACTGCCAAGCATCAGAGAAAGATTTTTTTTTAAATGAATTTTCTGGAAATATTTTAGTAAAATGAAGGACAATGACGCTTGAAACTAAGACTTCAGGGTTTCTACAACATTTTTCTTGAGACATTTTCTTTCCATAGCCCGTATTAGATTCAAGTTCTTTGCCTAAATGTTGCGAATTTTGACGTTTTAAATTGTCATTTTGACGTTTTGAGGAAAACCCCAATTTAGTTTTATCTCTAAATGCCCATAACTTTTTTGTCTTTTGACCTATAGAGCTAAATTTTGGTAGGTAGCTCACCTATGTGATTATGTAAACCAGCGTACCAAATTTGGTTGCCCTTACTTTGTTAATTCCGGAGATATAATTTCTTTTTGAAAGTAAACACAAAATTTTCCGGGAAAACTTGGGCCGATTTTCCTGACTAACGAACTTATCCAAGCCATTTGCAAAAGGAAGGTATTCACCAAATGTAATCAAAATAGGCCCATTATTTTTTGAGTTATCGGTGCGATACACACACACACACATATATATATATATATATATATATATATATATATATATATATATATATATATATATATAAACATATAAACATATAAAAATTGAAACTGACCCCGGATATGTGTTCTAGGGGGCCTAACTAGCGCTCATTTGAAGAAATTTTTTCAAAATTCAAAAGTCGGGATCTCCTCATTAGTGATTTTTTCTAAGAAAATTCACTAATAAAATAAATAACATAAATAAAATAAAGCAAATAAAATAAATAAATTAATGAAGTAGTAGCAAGTAGCAATGGTGGGGCGGCTAACACCAGGCAAGTAGGCCGCAACGTAGATTAATGAACTAAATAAAATAAATAAAATAAGTAAAATAAATAAAATAAATAAAATAAATAAAATGAATAAAATAAATAAATAAAATAAATGAAATAAATAAAATAAATAAATAAATAACATAAATAACATAAATAAAATGAATAAAATAGATAAAATAGATAAAATAGATAAAATAGATAAAATAAATAAAATAATTTTTTTCTTTCGGGTTTTATGAATTATTTAACTTACAATTATGTTCGGAACCCATTATTATCAAAATCTACTACCATAACCCATTTGCTGTGTCCAGACTTTTAACGTGTACAATAATTTAATTATTGTAATATACTGATTAATGTAACTGTGATTATAAACCGGATTCACCAAGACATTTCCCATACACAATATTAACAAATGACTTACACGATTAAATGATAGGTTCAATTAATCAACTCCATTTGTTTCATTAACAAACTGTTTATTGTTTAATCTTGTGATAAATATGATCCATCGGATTATGCAAATTGGACAACTAAACAAATTAACGTTTTCTTTGTCAAATTCACATTTATGTAAGAATTGTGTTTGCTAAGTTATGATAGTATCTTTAATTTATACGGTTATTTAGTCTAATTAACAATAACATTCAGTGTTTGTTTCATGATTTATATGTACATAATTGTTTTTATCTATCTTTGGAGTACATGATATATATTTATTTTCAAACTTTTAATAACATGGGTAACCTTCGATATTAATTTATTCTCGTATATGGACATAAAAAAGTCAATGGAATTTCCGAACGGGTCTTCTTCACAACAATGCAGATTTTTTTACCTGTTTTGATATTCTTTATTTTCAACAGATTTGGCAAACTACAGAAATATATTTGCTATCTAATAAAATGTAAAATATGTCTTGTTTTTTAAGCATTTGGTCTCCAAAAGCTGTATCTATAAGGGTGATGACCGTCATATCGTATATCTTTGACCGCAATAAAACTTCTCTCACATTTATAAGTGAACAGAGGTCCACAATCTCGTCATATACATATAACCTCATTCTTCTTAGAGCGCAAAAAATAATGGTTTTGCAGAAATCTCTACACAGCAGGCATTCCACCCGCTGTGCTAACTGATATCGCAATTTATAGGTTCTTTTGTTATCTATTAATAACCAAAACCAATAAGTACACTTGGAGAACCCAAATCACCACAACACATCTTTTTAAAGGCCTGACGATCGTTTCACTAACAAAGTTAGCATCACCAGAGGATAGCGTCGCCGTGGCCGTGTTGGAAAGTCGAGTAAAACTTCCCGATTCGGACTTGGGGGACGACGGTTCGAGAATCACCGGCAGCGGATGATTTTTCAAATCACTTCTGTCGTTAAGATCGAGCTTAAGGTGGAGGGTAATGCACAATAGGCCAAGGGGTGCAGTGCTATCAGGACGGCAAAGCCGCGGACGAGTCCTGAGGGAGAAAAAAAATCACCAGAGGATGAAAAATTATAACTACTTACTACTAACAGCACCTTCTATACTGAATCTTAGGTCAATAACGATAATGAGAGGGAGACTAAATCGCAGGAATATTTTTCAGTGTATTGTATTTGAATTGTGGGACGAGGTTTTTGAACTTCCTTTATCACTTTACCTGACAGGTTTCGGGATGTTTATCTGCATCAAAGAGAGAGCGCAAACAGAGGCCTACAAACCTATGGCGGAATTCGGTTTAAGGAACTTTGATTTTTTAATTGCCCTAGAAACATAAATACTTTCGTACGCATCCAGCTCCGCTGGCCGTCTAACATTTTTGATCTGTTTCAGATTTTCTTTATAAACGTGTTGGTTTATCCCAAATATGTTGTGCCACACATGACTTGTCTACATTACCGTATCTCAGCTGTGCCAGATGTTTACAAAATCTAGTCTAATGGTTCTCTTAGTCTGCCCAACGTATTTAAGATTACGGTTAGAAAAAAAAAATTGTCCCCCAAAAATTCATAAGCCGGGAAAATCAAAGATACCTATTATTTCTGCTATATATTATCCGACATATAATCTAGCGAAGTGGTTGGCAAATGAGTTTAAAAGCTCACATGTTAAACAAAAAAGTTATTCAGTGTCAAATTCACTGGAATTCATTTATAAAGTTAAATGTATTAAATTGGGGGAAGGCGAGGTTTTGATATCATTTCATGTAGGTCTTTAGTTCTTTGCGTACCCACGAAACAAACGCTAATGTATTTAGAACAGTCATTGAACAGTTATTGAACAAACATAGGTGAAGAAGTTTGCATAGAATATTAAACTTTAACAAACCTTTGTATAAAACAAATTATTTTTCAATTGAACAATGAGTTTTTTGAACAAACTGAAAGCACGGCAATGGGCAAACCACTCTCTCCATTCATTGAGGACCTTTTTATGAGTAGATTTGAGAAGGATTTAAAAAATGAAAGTGAGTATTTTCCTAGAGTATGCTTTCGTTATGTGGACGATATTTTTGCATTTTTTAACTCTAATATATGCACAGTAGATGATTTTATTAAAAGACTGAACTGCCAATGTGATTCAATAAAATTCACCCACGAATTAGAAATTAGTAGTAAACTTCCTTTTCTAGCTGTACTAGTTATTAAAAATAACGACTCCCTTAAATACGATGTCCGCAGGAAGGAAACTACCACTCTAAGTTACATTACAAATGACTCACATCATACGTCTGCACAAAAAACGGCCGGTTTCAATTTCTTAGTAAATAGACTAACAAAATTTCCCTTGAGTAAAAGTAGATATAATATATAATTAGAGTACGTTAAAAACGTGGAGAAATATAACGGATACTCAGTTTGCTTAGTGGAAACATTAATTAATAGACAAGGAACAAATAAAATGTTAGCGGAATGCACGTCATTTACGAAAGATAAAATAGAGTAAAAAATTGTTTGCCTTTTGAACAGCGTATCACAAGTGGTCTCGAGAGCATTTTTAACAAAGCCGATTTGCAGCTAACTTTTTGGCGAAAAAATAATTTAAGAAATGTGTTAGGTAATACGGAATATAAAGAAAAAGCCACTGAAATGTCGGGTATCTATGAGATCGGTTGTAAAGTTTGTCATCTTAAATGTGTTGGGCAGACTAAGAGAACCATTGAGACTAGATTTCGTGAACATCTGGCACAGCTGAGATCCGGTAGTGTAGACAAGTCATGCGTGGCACAACATATTTGGGATAATAACCACCACATTAATAAAGAAAATCTGAAACTTATTAAAAATGTTAGACAGCCAGCGAAACTAGATACGTACGAATGTATTTATATTTCTAAGGCAATAAAAAACAAAAGTTCCTTAAACCGAGCTCAGCCACTGATTTATGGTCCTTTGTTTGCCCCCTGTCTCTGATACAGATAAAATATTCCGATACTTGCTAGGTAAAGTTATAAAGGAAGTTCAGAACCTGGTCCGGCAATAAAAATATAATACACAGAAAATTCGCCTGCGTTTTAGTCTCCCTCTCGGTATCGGTCTCTACCTAAAACTCAGTATATAAGGTGATGTTTATTAGTAAGCAGTTTAGAATTTTTTCGTTCTCTAATGACGCTAGCCTTGTTAGTGAAACGATCGTCAGGTCGTTAAAAAGATGTGTTGTGGTGATTTGGGTTCTCGTCGTGTACTTATGAGGAAAAAAAAATTTTCGCCTTTTGAACCGCGTATCACAAGTGGTCTCGAGAGCATTTTTAACAAAGCCGATTTGCAGCTAACTTTTTGGCGAAAAAATAATTTAAGAAATTTGTTAGGTAATACGGAATATAAAGAAAAAGCCACTGAAATGTCGGGTATCTATGAGATAGGTTGTAAAGTTTGTCATCTTAAATGTGTTGGACAGACTAAGAGAACCATTGAGACTAGATTTCGTGAACATCTGACACAGCTGAGATTCGGTAGTGTAGACAAGTCATGCGTGGCACAACATATTTGGGATAATAACCACAACATTGATAAAGAAAATCTGAAACTTAGACAGCCAGCGAAACTAGATGCGTATGAATGTATTTATATTTCTAAGGCAATAAAAAACAAAAGTTCCTTAAACCGAGCTCAGCCACTGATTTATGGTCTTTTGTTTGCCCTCTGTCTCTGATAGAGATAAAATATTCCGATACTTGCTAGGTAAAGTTATAAAGGAAGTTCAGAACCTGGTCCGGCAATAAAAATATAATACACAGAAAATTCGCCTGCGTTTTAGTCTCCCTCTCGGTATCGGTCTCTACCTAAAACTCAGTATATAAGGTGATGTTTATTAGTAAGCAGTTTAGAATTTTTTCGTTCTCTAATGATGCTAGCCTTGTTAGTGAAACGATCGTCAGGTCTTTAAAAAGATGTGTTGTGGTGATTTGGGTTCTCGTCGTGTACTTATGAGGAAAAAAAATTTTTCGCCTTTTGAACCGCGTATCACAAGTGGTCTCGAGAGCATTTTTAACAAAGCCGATTTGCAGCTAACTTTTTGGCGAAAAAATAATTTAAGAAATTTGTTAGGTAATACGGAATATAAAGAAAAAGCCACTGAAATGTCGGGTATCTATGAGATAGGTTGTAAAGTTTGTCATCTTAAATGTGTTGGACAGACTAAGAGAACCATTGAGACTAGATTTCGTGAACATCTGACACAGCTGAGATCCGGTAGCGTAGACAAGTCATGCGTGGCACAACATATTTGGGATAATAACCACAACATTGTTAAAGAAAATCTGAAACTTATTGAAAATGTTAGACAGCCAGCGAAACTATATGCGTACGAATGTATTTATATTTCTAAGGCAATTAAAAAACAAAAGTTCCTTAAACCGAGCGGCGCCACTGATTTATGGTCCTTTGTGTGCCCCCTGTCTCTGATACAGAAAAAATATTCCAATACTTGCTAGGTAAAGTGATAAAGGAAGTTAAAAACCTCGTCCGGCAATAAAAATACAATACACAGAAAATATGCCTGCGTTTTAGTCTCTCTCTCGGTATCGGTCTCGACCTAAAACTCAGTATATAAGGTGATGTTTATTAGTAAGCAGTTTAGAACAGCGTCGATGAGCGATAGCTCAGCAAGCAGGGCGTTCTGCTGAACACGTCGAGAGATTTTCGTTATGGTATAATTATAAAGTGCAGTTAAAGTACATTATGTGTCCGGAAATGTTTGCGAAAAAGACAAAGTGTAAGTGAATAAGTGAGCAGTGTAAAGTGACCAGTTCCAAAAGCGAAAAGACGTTTTTAACTTAGTGCGACAGAGACGCTTAAGCAAACCCCGCCCCGCTCGAATAAACAATGGAAAACATAAACATGGACATTCAAATTGAGACAAATGAGATGCAAGCTCTTAAAGACGAAATCCAAGCGCTCCGCCACCAAATTGACATATTATACAGAGACAACCACGTGCTAGTGGAAGAAAATAAAAAAATTAAAAAACGAACAAACGCAACGACCAGCCAGCCCAATCGATCATTTCCCACCACTACAGCATAAGAAAGCAAAAACTCGGGACGCAGCAAGTGCGTTATGGTAGTGAATTTTCATAAGATTAAGATGTTTGATTTATGAAAAGAAAGGTACTACCAAAGGGACAAATAAAATACAATATCTCTAGATCAATCTTTATAGTGGGTTAATTTAATAAAATAAATAAAATAAATGACAATCAGGAATTTAATTTGTCTAAACAGCACAAAATGAAATATATATATAAAATAAATTTGGTAAATTAGCAGTTTACCTCATGGAGGGTTTTGAGAATTGTTTTCCGAAACATGCTTAGGATTCTCCTAGGTGCATAACCCACAACAAACATTTCTTATAAACAACCTCTAAAAAAGTTACAGGACCAGGAGTTAATAAGGGTGTAGGGCGAGGAAAACGAACTGTAAATATGAGTGGGAAAGCGAAAAAAATAGCTTAGTCGGATCTCTAACAGCTGCCTTTTTCAGATTTTGCAGTCGTACCTCCTTTAAATGTTTTTTAACTTATAGTAACAGATCATGAAGAAGTTCACATGTAAATAACTCAGTAAAGACAAGGAATGCAAAGGGAAAGAGTAGTGTCGACGTGCATTAGTGATGTCAAATTATATTTATCAGCAGTTGATTTATCTAAAAGTGTTGGATGTGGGAAATTCCCTAATAGTTCTCACAGAAAATAAACAATAAGTTAAAAGAAAGGAAGTTTAATACAATTTTAAAAGTGTAATTAACAAAAAACAATACAAGGTATATTTAAGTAAGGGACAAAATTCGCTTATTGTGACAATACAATCAAAGGCTGTTAATGAAAATCGTGTAAAATAATATATTTACTAACAGGTGTAAGATTTACATTTTATTATTATAATTACGTGGCAGCTGTTTCCCTCCGATATGGATAAATTATCTAAAAAAGACACATCGTTGGGAAAGAGCTGTCATGTAAAATCAATATAATATATAGGTCATATTAATAGTTTTAATATACATTTGAAAGTGAATTTAGTTCTAGTGTTATCTACTATCGACTAATTAAAGAAGACTATGTATCACAATTCCAACAGTTTAGTAAATGTAAAAGTACATGAAATATAATTCTCCAACAAAAAAAAAAAAGAGGCAAAACAATACGCCTAGTTGGTTTTAATTTAAACGTGTTTAATTAAATCATTTCTGATAGTGGTTTGAGATGGACAAATGAACTATTTTAATTTATAATTAATTGTTTTCTACAAAAAATTTTGGTTTGTTTAAAAATACAGACGATACAATGTTTTTATATGTTGAAGCTTAAGGTTTCTCTGGTTGGCGTTTCAAGGAATTGTTACACATGTTGATTTCCTAGCAGTCCAATGTGACACCGTACATATCTCTTCTTGAACTCATTGTGACACTCGAGTAAATTATTGAGTCCTCGCGACTGAACGTTGCTTATAAAAGTCTATACACTAATAAACGGATTTGCGTAGTATGTACATATATACGAGGCCCACTCATTGTTGTTTGATGATCTTTCGCTACCTTACTTAAAACACATTCAAAGCAATCTCAATTGTCAATAAAAATTGGAATCTTCTGCCTGAGGTTCCATAAGTGCACAGTCCATTTTTGTTACAATTTGTGCATTGTGTTGCTTGGAGTTTATGCAGGTACGTCAAAAACTTTTGTAGTTTCAAAGTTTCCATTTATTTTGATTGTCCAAATAACTAATACTGTCCCATACACAAATATAAAAAGCATGATTTGGAAACAATTTTTTTTGGTCTGTAACGAACGGTTCAGATTATTTTAAAATTGCTCCAGGGGATAGGTGATAAATGATTTTGAGAAAATTGAATGTTTTTTTAAACCTTCAGTAATATTATGTTTGTTTGTTTATTACAAAACTTTGAATTTCATCAAACATCTGGTATTCTATGCTGAAATCAAATTTGGGGTTAAATGTGTAAGGGTGGAATATTGATGCCAATTTTTTTTAAGAACAAAAAAAGACAAAACATCTGAAAACGTACACAACTTGATTCTGGAATGGGATTTGTTTTGTCTTTGGCAAAGGAACACTTCATATTGTCTTTGGGTTGGGTCACTTCAGGGGGTAGGGGATCAATGGGGGGTGATTTTATGAAAATTTAATTTTTTTTGTTAAAAGTCGAGTAATATAACCTTTCAGAAGTTTATCGGTAGAGGAATACGAATATTTTCTTTTTGTTCAAGTCATGGATCCTGAAATCATTTCATGAGATAGTATTTCTAACAAGAGTAGATTATCACAGCTATTTGGATGTAGTGATTTAATTTGCAATACTTTCTCGTTAGAAACGATTCTGACAATTGTAGTGGGGTTACCTTCCACTGCATTGAGAACTGACTCTTCAATTTGAGGAGGTCATTGGTATCTTTTGCATATAGAATTAGATTTTACAGATTTCAAGGCATCTATTTCCCTAAAACATCTGCAGATATGTCCAAAAATATTTCTGCTGCGTGCTATTCATCCGGGAAAACCTGTCATAATAAATTCTCACTGCTTCTTTTCCATTTTGTTTCGCTTCACCACAATGTAATAACAAATTAGCTAATTCACCCAAGGTATAATTGAAAAGTGCATTTTAAAAGCATATACAGCATCTATTACAAGGCTTGTTCAATTAAAACCCATCTTTGGTCAGGTTAGCCTTGAAAACAGTTGTAATCTCTCAAATGACGTTTTGCAATGTAAGTTTTGTTTGTAAACATCACACTTATGAGTTCCTGTCATTTGTATTTAACAGCGATTTTAAGTATTGTGACTTTAAAATGGCGTTTGTTGTTAACAATCCATCTAAATATAATCAGTGTGCGGTCATTCAATTTTTGTGTGATAAAGGTTTGCAACCATTGCAAATTCAAACACGATTGCAAGCAGTGTATGGAAACACATGTTTTGCATATCCAACTGTCAAGGAATGGTTTCAAAAATTTAAGAGTGAAAGAGAGAAGATAAATGATAAGCCGCAACTAGGTGCATTGAGTACTGCATCAACAGACAGGAATGTGGCATGTGTAGAAGACCTGATTAGAGGAAATCGTCTATTGTCATTCAAAGCAATTACAGAAGATGTTGGTGTGATTATAGAATCTATCCGTAGTATCGTATACAAACTGGCTTACAGCAAAAGGTGTTAAAAGGTAATCGTTTTCAGTCGGATGAAGAAGTACTAAATGCCTTAAAAGAATTTTTCGGGCATTAGCCACAAGAATTCTTTAAGCAGGGTATACATCAGTAGGTGAAACAATGGGATATGTGCCCTAATAATAATAGTAATTATTTGTAAATATATTTGCCAATAAATTTGTTCTGAACCAAAAATGGGTTTCAATTGAACAAGCCTATTATTACCTTGATAAATAAATGACAATAACAGCCTAATTTTTTCATTCTTTCCAAAACACATTCGATACACAACATAAGACAACATAATTGCATTTATCTCATAAGCGAGATGAAAATCGACAAAATATAAAAAAAATTATCAGCACTAAATGACCTACATAACTGCTAAGAAAGAAACGTCAGTGACAGATTTTTTTTTTCTTAGAAAATTATTAGTAATGGCACCAATGTACCGCCCCTTTAAAGGTAACCACACTCTTTTAGCAGTAAAATATGTACCAGTCCGAATATCTATCACCTTCCAAATTTCATGCAGCTTGCTGGTCATGATCTTCATTTTGATATTTTTGACACATCGATCCTTACCCGATACCAAGTTTGTTTTTTCAAATGAAACCTCCGGTATATATATATATATATATATATATATATATATATATATATATATATATATATATATATATATATATATATATATATATATATATATATATATATATATATATATATATATGTTTTAATATTAACTAATAAACCAGATTTTTTTTTTCAGCTTTATTTGATAATATGACAGGTTGTTGAGCAATGATTGGTATTACTCCACGGAGTTTCGAAATTTTACTTGCAATATTTTGGTTTTTTGCTAATAAGTCGAAAACCGCTAATAATAGGTAGAATATTATATAGTACTTTAAGAAAGAAAATCAATTGATCTTGCTATTCCTATATAATACAGGATGTTCGATTTGAAAATCTCACATTACCTGCCATTATATGTTCTACCTAAAGACCATTTTTATTGTAGACAGCCTATATGCAATAATTGGATTTTCATGACTATATCAACCTATTAGCAAACAGCAACAAAAAACTCAAACCTCTATCTATGCTGGTTATGGAAAGACTCTTTTGTTGTTGTTAATGAATGGAGGTTGCGAACTTTCCTAACTAATAACTCTTTTATTTTCTTAACGTCTTGAGATAGGTTAACAGATATATAAACACACACACACACACACACACAAATATATATATATATATATATATATATATATATATATATATATATATATATATATATATATATACATATACATATATATATATATATATATATATATATATATATATATATATATATATATATATATATATATATATATATATATATATATATATATATATACTTTAAAAACATTACTGCAAACATAAGAGTGTCACAATACAGACATTTTTTTCATTTGAAAAAATAATGTTATGGGACGACGACGCCATGTCATAAATATTTTCAAAATGAAGACCATAACCACTTAAGAACATAACCTAAATTCACATTTCTATCAATTTTGAATCACTATATACTTCTAATACTCCATTGAGTTTGGCCCACGCTTTACATATAATTTTGATACAAGTATATAAAGTGGTATTATTTGGTGGTTTTAAATTACAAATGCAAATTAAATTAGCTGCGATTTCTATGAAATCCTGTTTTTAGGATTGTCATTTTAGGACTAAGAGTACAACAATTATACTATTTAACTCATCTGTAAATATGTACAAAGTTTTCACATCACCAGACAGACGATCCTAAATTTGATATTTTATGTCTATGATGGACAAACCTTCCCTTTAAATCTTCATTCATGTCCATGAGGCGTTTCTGGTATGGTTGATAATCTGCAACACAATTATAAAAAAATTAGATGCATAAAAAATTCTAGATTCTACATCTAACATTCTATATGTGAGGTATATAATAAACCTCACCTACCCAACCAATAGCCCCAATAAGGATTCAGATGAAAACCCCACTATAGACAATACAGAACCACCAAAGGACAGTTTGATCTCTTTCAAGTCTATGGTTGAATACACCAAGGCTTTAGAGATGATATCCGGTGAGATTTCGAGAGTAGGAAGATTGCGACTCCATAATTGAACTACAACCCAACCTACACCTAACCACCACTCTAAAGATTAGGCAGATTAAGGCCTAAAGAGTTCTATTCCATTCATATTTTACCCAACCTCTTGAAAATGACAAATGGCTCCAAGCCAGAATGTCGAGGTTCAACAAATTCTAGAGAAAGTTCAACCAGACATATTAGTTAAGCGAATGATATGATATCTGTCCGCTTTACATAAGTCGTCACAAGTTATTTACTACCAGTTTCAATAATTTTCTGGGCATACTAGATCATTAAGTTTTCATAGCCAACTTAGAATGTTCTGACGACAGCCATATTTTTATGGGGCTGAATGGAGAATAAAACAAGCAGTATAAGTCACAAAAAAATCAGAGATAGCATCACAAAAGGCTAAACTGGCTTCCACTTTTTGTAAGGAGTGTACATATGCTCATGCACTATGTTTGTATAATAGAACATTTCTTCATGACAATGGCAATTTTTTCTTGTTTTAACTTTTTTTTTCCACATATATGAAAAATAAACACTATTCCTTATCCACTTCGACTACTCTCTTATTTCAGCATGCACAACTTGACGAAACTGAGTCACCAGCGATGCCCACTTGTCATGTTACTTGATTCATTTAGATACCACTGCCATATTTTATTTGTCCACTTTTATATACCTACCAGCAATTTTTACATTCTACTAAATATAATATTACAAGATATCACCAATAATACAATTGGTCCACAAATTATCCAAGAGGTTTATGCACCAGTAGTACATATCATATCATATCATATCATATTTATTCACCATCAAAATTAGCATCATATAGCATCACAACGGAAGAACTTCGGCATAGTGTTAAAATCTAAGTATATAATACAATCTGAGTGTAGCGTGACCAGCATTAACATTGCTTTCCATAATTATAATTATAAAATTTAACAATTTAAAGGAGCACCTATTATAATAACCAGTCTAGCTAATCATATAGAATCCTGTCTCATTGAATCAGACAGGATAGAAAGCTTGTCTGCTTATACTTTGTAATCAGTATGGAAAAGCTTTCTGATAATGTAACAAAATTAATCAATGACACCCACTAAGCATGGTAACTTACAAATGCTTACCGCAACGTTAGATAATTTACCATTAGGCAAGTTAAGTTTGCAACATTTCTAAATGTTTGCAGGCAAAAAACCAATGCAAACTTACAAATGAAACTTTAACGTAACTTTCAAAAATAATATCTAGTTTGCCGTGTTGTGGTTTTTCTCCATTTGTAAGCTCACGTTAAGTTACAATTGTAATGTTTCTGAAAGTTTGTTTCAAATTGTAAACATTTGAATTCCCTCCGTTTTCGGGTATGTTCGATCCTATGTCATCGTCGTCCAATAGCAACATAGCAACACCGACGCCAACAGCGAACTGACTGACAAATGACAAAGCGCCCGGCATTAATTAATGGCGGTTTGTTGTTTACTTTTTTTATAATTTCATCATCATAAGTTGTTATTTGATCTATGTCTATTTATTTTCCTGGAAGTTTTAAAGACTGAACAATCTTATTGTAGCCTGAATTGTTTGAATTTTGTAATTCGTTGTCTGGAGAGTAGATAATGAAACATGGAGTATATCGACAAACATTTCAGGTAAGAATCCCTAAAACAGCTATATATTAAATACATGTGTGAATTCATTATTCTCTTTTCTGTAGCATAATTATTTTGTTATGTCGCTATTGGTGAATTATTATAAAATGGCTGCATTTATATTTTTGTTTCTTTTTATGAAATATTATATTATTTACATGAATTTTGTTATGTCCTTAGAAGCAGCCTGGAGATGTCATACCTGGTCAGACCAATTCATTTTAAAACGTTAAATATGATTGACCTATGGAAGCATGTGGCTTATACATAGCAATTGGCATCATAATAACAGTGGAGCAGTACCCATCAAGCTGCCAGGATTGCTTATTTTACACTTGTCGCAGTATTCTATGCTATGGAACATTCATATGGGTTAACTCGTCAGCAGCGGAACATGTGTTTATCATGCAAAAAAGAGCAATAAGGACATTGTGTGCGTAGGTCCAAGAAAAAGCTGCCCTGATGTGTTCGAGGCCAATGGGATACTTAGGTACACTTCCAGCTATATCCTTCTTCAGTATATGTATTCAAAATATCCAGTGAATGATGAAGTTTGCAACATCAATACCTCAATACCAGGTACAGGCATGAATTAAAAATACAGTTCCACAAAAAGGAGAAAACAAAGCAGATGTTTGATTACTTGGGAATCAAATTCCTCAATTTTCTACCTAATGTTATTAAGATGCCTCCACTAACAAGATTACAGTAGGCACTAGTGGATGTTATAAAACAAAAACCAAGGTGAAGGAATTTATTAGTGCTCTAAACCAATGTGTATAGTGTTACATACTACTTGTATTCATTCTTTGTAGTGTGTGTGTCTGTGTGTTAGGCAAAAGCTTTGGAAGGCAAGTTCGACTAGCCACAGACTTTTTTTATAGATACGTAATTCATTGTAGTCATAATTTTGCTTTATTTTAACTCAATGTTTCTGACATTTTAGACATTGACGGTACTATACTTACTCGATAGGGATAGTTAAGACATGCGTGAACACTTTCAGAGACTGTCGTCATGTTTAAGCTATTTTCGCAGTGAAGTTGTATTCATTTACCTGTGCTTGATTTATCCATTGCATATTCTTACGTTTGCTTAATTAAACTTTCTCTAAAATCGAAATGAACGCACCATTTTAGATATTTCTTTTTCACAATAGTATTTGATATGTTGAATTTATTTTATGTAACATATGTCACCACATATTTTAGAAGCTAAAAAAAATCTTGCCTCTCAAAACAAGTAATGCTGCAGAAGGCTTCGTTTTTGTTATTGGTGTTTCACACGTTTTTCTAGACGACTAAAGAGTTATTTAGTAAAACAATATCAAAAACAATTAATTGGTATTTATTTAGAAAAAGGAATTTTTGAAATCCGTCAATTAATAACGATATCACGAGTTCAAGTTATCTATTTTGTCGCTGAGTTTTGACTAGAACTGCATTTTAGGCTAAACATGGACACTCGCTATATGTCTAACTATTTCTATCTAGTAACTATAGTCGGTACTTATAAAGACAGTGACTTACCATGTACATTTGATGGTCAATAAAGTCTATATCTATCTATCTATCAGCAGAAATGAAATTGTAAGTCTTTAATTTTTTTATGTAATAAAGATTTTATTCTAATTAACATTGTCTTGTCATTTTTTACAGTTTTACAAGACATTTTATATTATGTATAAATACACCTATATACCTATATTCAGTATTAGTTTGTAACTTGAAATAAATTCAGTTAATCAAATACAGTTTCTTTTTTCAAAAATGCTTCGACACATTGGTTAGTATTTCGAGTTGCAGTCTTTTAAAAAAGCTATACAGTATATACCATATTTGAAAAATGACTTCATCGATAATTTCTTTAAATCAACCTTACGTTTTTGTTGACTATTTTTAAAGTTCTTACATGTGAAGTTGTAGAAAACCAGCAGATTTAAAATTTTTATTCATTGATAACTACACATTTTTTTTCGTGCTTTCAACTCAAGATTTATAATAAAAATTTGAAAGTTGGTGGTTTTGTATCGCTTAATGTGTACTTTAAAAATAGTCAACAAAAAGCTAAGGTTGTCATTTACAAAAATTATCAATGGCATTTGATACAAATTGTATAATACATTTTTGAAAAGATTGTAACTGAGAATATTATCAGACTCCGAGCATTTTTGAAAAAAAAAGTTGAAGTAGATTAATTGGAATTATCACAGGTTACAAACTTGCACTGTATATATAATATATACAATTGCAGATAAGTTGCAAATGTAAGTTTAAATTTTACAACTTTGCCAGGCCCTTTTAAAATTGAAGCTTGCTGTAAGGTAACATTTGTAAGTATAAAGAAAGTTTGTAACAGCTCACTACAGTAAACTTGCAGTAAAGTTACAAAAAAAACACTTACATATGTAAAGTCACTGGGGGGAAGATTTGCCATTTGCAACAAACTTGCAGGAGGCTTTCTGCAAGTTATCTAGCAAACTTACACTTGCTTTGGAAAAGATTCTGCAATGTTAATGCAATATTACCTTGCTCAGTGGGCATTAGCTTAAGGGAAATTACAAGATTGACACTATTTAAAAAAAAATTACCTGGACAGTACACTTCCTGTTTTCCATACTCCATACTACATATTTTAATTAGAAAGAAGCCACTGTAGCATCAAAGGTCATAGGTTATACCTCTTGCGTGACCCTCTTACTCTTTCTCATCTTTAAGAAAACTCACTACTGCTGATTTTGTGAAAACTACCATTGCTAAAAAAGGAAATAATTTTTAAAGTAGGTTCTCCTTATATCTACATAAATGACAATAAATTATAACAAAAACTAATTCAAGCTCACAAAACACAACAGAAAAAATCTTAGGCTGTGGACATGTGCTAAATTATTTCACCTTGGGTAAATACTTCAAAGTATATAAGATTACCTCTAAAATGATAACATAAAAAATAGGAATACATACCTTTTATATATAGTAAACATCTTTCAACTTTAATTATATAAATTCATCTCTGTTTTGTTGTTTTCATAAAAGAGATTCGCAAATTTAAGGTTACTTTCTTAAAAACAATTCACGTAGATCCTAACTTGAATTTTGCTTTCACTTGTGTGTCTTCTTCTGATAATTTTTGTAAGGTGTTTCTGCCAAAATAAATATAATATCACGATTACCTGAATCATGGTAGTGAAGAAAAGATTTCACCGTACTATTTGATATTTAGAAAAAAAACATTAAAACATGATGTGGATATACCGTGTACGTGTTGTAGCGCTTTCCACCCTAACGGCGTTTAAATTGACAGTAGACAGTACAACACTGCTGCATTGACATATAGTGCAAAGAGTTTTCAAGTATAAATAAGTTTTAATTTAAAATATCATACGGATTTGGTAATTCAAAATCTTTGGTTATTGTACCGCAATTATTGTTTGAATTATGTCATTAGTAATTTAAAAATATGTTAGGTCCATATGTTTTCATCCTAAGAATCAAATTACATTTTAATATTTGTTAATTTTTATTATATCTGACAACCCTGCTTATTTATATTTACGAACTCTTGTGTCGCTTCGACGATTTTACATTTTTCGGGTCTAAAGTAATAAAAAACACATTAATACTCTAACTATCCTTGTCAACGTTGAATGTGCGAAATGGCTATGCAATTCAAACTGATGTCGTAGATTATTTATTTCTTACTCATTAATTATTTCTTACAAATTTTTTATTTTCGAACAACTTCTCTCCTCGTGGACCATTTAAGTTGAAATTTGGTTACCAACTTTATTTTGCCACCCCCTTTATATGTGCAAATTTTCATTTGAATCACTGCATTACTTAAAACAAACAAAAATATTGCGTTTTAAAAACTTCCTTTACATTTTTTATACAAAAAATTTAACCTACGGTGCTCATCTTCGAACTCATCCAAGCCATTAACAAAATCAAGGTATTCTCCAAATTTAGTGAAGATCGGTCAAGTATTTTTTGAGTTATCAGTTGGATACATATATATATATATATATATATATATATATATATATATATATATATATATATATATATATATATATAATATATATATATATATATATATATATATATATATATATATATATATATATATATATATATATATATATATATATATATATATATATATATAAGCATATAAAAATCAAAACCGACCTTGGATATGGGTTCTAGAGGACCAAATTCGCGCTCATTTGAAGAAATTTTTCAAAAGTCTCACCATCGATACCTCTCTATTAGTGAATTTTCTTAATGAAAATTCACTAAAAATCAATGCAGAACCCAAAAAACCAGAAAGACCGTCTTTTGTCACCGACAACCCTTATGCCCCATTGGTAAATCTAAATGAAGAACCACGACCAAGAACTGACCTACCAGAGACAAATGAAACAGTAGAAAGAGAACGAGGCATCCCACCAATAATTCTTACAGCCAAAGAAAAATGGCAGTCTGTCGTCCGAGCTTTCGACGATAACAATATCAAGTTTAATAAAGCCAGAAATATGAACGACGGCATTAAAATTAATCTGAACACCGAAGACGATCACAAAAACGCCACGAGACTACTAGACCACAACAAAGTAACCTATTACACTTACAAACTCAGCCATGAGAAAAACTTAAAAATCGTATTAAGAGGTCTACCAACTCACATCTCAACCACCGAAATAGAAGAAGATCTACAAAAACAGAAATTTACACCAATTAAAATAACACGAATGCAAAGAAAAATGACGGAAGGTAATAACACTAAGTTAATCCCTATGCCACTAGTATTAGTCGAACTGCCACAAGATCAATCCCATATTTATAGAATTGACGAATGTTCCCGAATGTATATAAAACCAGAACCTCTAAGAAAAAAACCCACTACCTCACAATGTCACAGATGCCAAGCTTTCAACCATGCCCAAAGCGGATGTAAAGCCGAAGCAAAATGTGTTAAATGTGGAGCAAACCACGAATCCCAAGAATGCAACAAACCACCGACTACAGTCGCTAGATGAGCAAATTGTAAAGGGCCACATCCAGCAAGTTACAGAGGATGCCCTATGTTTCCTAAACCTCAACCGTCACCAGGACAAGCAACCCGTTTCGTTCACCCTACCTCAAGTTACTCCAAGATAGCAGCAATGCCGACAACTTCCCAAACACTACAACGCCCCACCCCCTGGAAAGCTCAGAGCAATCAAATCACCTCCATAACAAACACACTATCAAATATATTAAGAGAATTTGGAAAACTCAACCCAACAATAGACATGTTAAAAACCGTCATTCAAGAGACTCAAAATATACTCAATCAACTTTAAGAGAAATGGCTAACACAGTCGTTACACAGAACACCCCAACCCGCTACTACAACAGATGGCCAACTACGACCCATACATGGAACACAAATACAAAAAACTAAAGATGGTTCTCAGAAACTAAGACCTAAAAACACCAATCAAGGGCATAAAACCCTACTCAACTATTAAACGACAATAATAAAACAGATGAACGGGCCTATAGATTCAATCTGGCCTAAGAAGCCATTTAAGTCACATGTCACATGTCAAGCAGTTTAGAATTTTTTCGTTCTTGAATGACGCTAGCCTTGTTAGTGAAACGATCGTCAGGTCTTTAAAAAGATGTGTTGTGGTGATTTGGGTTCTCGTCGTGTACTTATGAGGAAAAAAAGTACTTTAGATATTTTCTAAAAAAAGAATATGTAGATTCAGAACTGGAATAGACCTTGTGAATCTATAACCACTGCCATCGCCAATACAATTGATTTTTTTATTCTCACACCGATAACCCAAAAAAATATTCGGCCGATTTTGCTGAAATTTGACAGGTACCTTTCATCTGTAAGTGGCTTGGATAAGTTCGTTAGCCAGAAATATCGGACCAAAATTTTCGGGAAAATTTTGGGGTTTCTTCACACAAAAAAAATGTCGGAAAATAAAAAGCTATGGTAACCAAATTTGGCACGTAGGTTTACGTTGTAAAAAGTGAACTATACACCCCAATTTAGAACTCTACGTCACAAGAAAAAAAGTTATAAGCATTTAATTAAAAAAAAAGTTTGGTGCCAGACCATTTCTATGAAAAATCTCTACCATAACGCACTTTATGCGTCCAGACTTTCAGTTAATTTTCTTTAAAAAAATCACTAATGAGGAGATCCCGACTTTTGAATTTTTAAAAAATTTCTTCAAATGAGCGCCAATTGCCCCTTAGAACCCATATCCGGGGTCACTTTAAATTTTTATATGTTATATATATATATATATATATATATATATATATATATATATATATATATATATATATATATATATATATATATATATATATATATCACACCGATAACTCTCAAAAAATAATGGGCCGATTTTTATTAAATTTGGTAAATACCTTCCATTTACAAGTGGCTTGAATAGGTTAGTTAGCCAGGAAAATTATCCCAGGTTTTCCCGGAAAATGTTTAGTTTTCTTTCGAAAAAAAAGTTATATCTCCGGAAGTAACAAAGTAAGGACAACCAAATTCGGTACACGAGTTTATATTATTATAGGCAAATCACCTGCCAATTTAGCTCTATAGGTTAAAAGACAAAAAGTTCTAGGCATTTAAAAAAAAATTGGACTTTTCCTCAAAACGTCAAAGTCGCGATTTAAAACGTCAATATTGGCAACATTTAGGCAAAGA
Source organism: Tillus elongatus (assembly GCA_964006375.1). NCBI lineage: Eukaryota > Metazoa > Arthropoda > Insecta > Coleoptera > Cleridae > Tillus > Tillus elongatus. The sequence goes on from OZ023265.1 coordinate 178,884,979, forward strand.
ACCTATGAGACGAGCTATGGAAAGAAAATGTCTTAAGAAGAATGTTTTACAAAGCCTGAAGTCTTAGCTTCAACCGTCATTATCCTTCATTTTACTAAAATATTTCCAGAAAATTCATTTCAAATAGACCCTTTCTCTGATGCTTTAGCAGTAGCCTTAGCTATAGAGTTCATCGTTTAATGGTATATAATTTTTGTCGAATTTTCGTAAAAAATCAATAAAGTTCAATATATCCGTTATTATACAAGATACGAAAAAATTTTGTATACATTAATTATAGGGTGTCATGAGCTACATCTTGAAAAAAATTCTCTGGCTAGATGCTAGATACCTTACATACTTTGTCCCTATATTAGGATAGAAATGGGCTAGGGTTGACAATTTACTAAAATTGTTAGTTAGTTGTATACAGTCTCTATTTTTTAATACTTTGTGTTGAGCTGGCGTGACAATATACTACTTGGTTCCGCAACTAGGTGGCGGCACGTTGCTTCGTGTCTTACCACTCAGTCTACTTTCAGAAATTTTTGTACATTTTCAAACAATAAAGTTATTTTGATAAAACATGGCACATTGTTTCTACTATATAGGTTATACTGGTAACCAAATTTTATGCCTGCTTTCTTTTTAAAAAACACACATATTTGCTATTAAAAACATTTAAATGAAAATTCACTACCATAAAGCACTTGCTCCGTCCAGGCTTTTTTAAATTTCTACCAGTAAAGCGAACACTTGTTTTTATCAATGTAATGAGTAACATACCAAGTTTCCTTAAAAGATAATATCCGCGATGTGAATCACACCTATATCTATTCTATTATTTGCTTATGACATATATTCGCTAACACCCTATATGTATTAGTATCTTTAGAATTACCATAGAATAGGTCATGACCACCCACCTTTACAGATGCAGGATTTCATATTGGGAATTTCTACTTGCGTTGACATATGTAATGTAATGAGACATACCAACTGTTTATAAATCATTATTATAAATATTGTAGACAAACATAACAATAAGATTGGATGATAATAAATAACAAGAGAACTAGAAATAATCTTGTTAAAATTATATTGTTGCTACTTTCGCGGATGAGTTGCTTGATGAAATTCAGAGGCGTCTCGGTAGTTTTGTCGCTAGGTTCTCAGGAGATTTCTGTATGACAACAATTACCAAACAAATAGTGAAAATTTTCTTGAAATACGAGAGCAACGACGATTTGTGATCGTGCTTTATCTCCGTAACTAAACGCCCGCAGAATTGTTATTCTAAGCAGTTTTGTTATATAAACCATGTTTTTAAAGACCCTTAACCCCCTTTTAAGTTAGTTTTTTACCTTAATTACCTCATAGAAAAACGTGCGCCAAGTTACCCCCCCCCCCATTTACAATTTGTTGTAATTGGGTACCCTACCAGTTAGCTAATCGTTAGTGCTCTTTAGTGCACAAAAAAAAATCGTTAGTGCTTTAATATAAACGGAGATACAGCAAAAAAAGCGTGGGGGGCAACTTCACGCATGATTTATTGCAAGTTGACTGTGAGTGGTATCATTCAACCGCAAATCGTTAGCGCTTTGTAGAAACACAACATTTTTTGTTGGTGCTTAAATACTTGCAAAACAAACATGTTCAAACAAACATTTTTCCGTCGGGGTGAAAACTATCTTTTTCAGTTCATAAAATACAAATTTTTGTATGACTCGTGGGTTAGTGCATCGTTAGTGATTTCGAGAAAAATAAAAATGTTCGTTAGTGCTCTAATACAAAAGGAGATATGCCAGAAAAACTGTGGGCGGGGGGCAACTTGACGCATGGTTCTTTCCAAATAAGGTGTGAATGATATCAATCGATAGCAAATCGTTAGTGCTTCTGAGAGACACAAACATTTTTGTTAGTGCTCAAATATTTTAGAAAAAACAGTCGATGTCCCGTGAACTTGAAAACTTTTTTTTTCGTTGATAAAATACACATTTTCTCTATGACTCGCTGGTTAGTGCATCGTTTGTGCTTTCAAGAAAAACACTAAGCACTAAGGATTTGCTATCGATTGATGCGGGTAAGATGACTTTACTATGCGGGTAAGATGACGAAGGGTGATAAATAACAGAAAAAGAATACTTTCTAAGAAAAAGTTTAATTCACGTCACAGAAATCACAAATATACGCTTTGGCCTTGCTTCTGCCGAAGTGAGCCCAGTACACGCAGCATGAGCCCACTTCTGACAGAGGGAGCAAGCATACCAAAGCTATTTTTTTCCTGCATCATTACAAATCGAGCAAATATCTTTTTGATCTTCTGTGAAATCATTATCATCATCTTCTTCCATATAACTAATCGATATGGACGAGTCAGATGATTCTCCATTATCATCAAATATTACTTTTTTGACTTTTTGCTTCCGCCTTCCTTCAATTTCCTTCTCTTTTCGCCTCTCAGATTTTTCCTCAAATTATCTTCTCTGCGCTTTCGACTTTCTGCCCTTTTCTTTTCTTTGTTTATTATGTCTGTTTCTTTGTCCTCTAAGGCTTTTTTGACTGGTGAGCTAGTTATGTTCTTCCGTTTTCGGTTTTCCTTGTATACAGCTACAGGCAAGGTGGGTAAACCTAGGAATGGTTTTGGGCGGGATGTTTCAGATACTGCAATATCTACTGCACTTAGGGAGTCACTGGTTGATGGTCCTGCTACTCCAGGGTCCACAGTTGGTGAGAAAATGGTGTGTTGGGATGATTCCGCTGCTTGAATTTCCTCCGGAGTCCCTAAAGAGGAACTATTGTCATAAAAGCGTTCTTCTCTGTCCACGTTCAACAGGTTCAATGGCCTTTCTGTTGTCATTGAAGGTTCAAAATCATATTCACTAAATATTTGTGAATTGAGTGGAACTGTGCCAGTTGCTTTGAAACCTTGTACAGCATTGTTGATTGTAGCAACTTTACTGTAGGCTACATTGTATAAGCCGGCTACATCTTTAATGGTGATGACTTGTCCTGGATGCTGTACCAAGTATTCATTACAAGCTCGACTGTAAGCTGTTTTGAAGGGGCCATAAAAAGCGACGTCTAAAGGCTGCATGCGGTGACTTGTGTGAGGAGGAAAACCTAGTACTGTAATATGATTTTCTCTGCATATATTGACCGCTTGAAGAGTAACGTGGGACGAATGGTTGTTCATTAACAGAAGAATGGAATTCTCTTTAGAAGGTCTGACATTTTTTATAAAATGTTTCAACCATTCGATAAAATCCTCCGCGGTCATCCACCCTGACTCATTATATACACCTGAAGAGCCCGTTGGTGCATTGCTCAAAAAATGCTGCTACATTCGTACCCTTGGGAAAATGAAAAAAGGGGGACGTAATGACCCACAGCACTGAAGCAGCACGCCACACTGACGTTGGTACCCTTTTCAGCAGAAGATATTTTTATAACTCGACGGCTTCCAGTTGGACTCAAAACACTGGGTGTCTTGGTAGGTATAGTAGGGCAGCTGGTCTCATCCAGATTGAAAATTTGATGAGGTTGGTAGTCTTTACTTGCCAATATTTTTTGGAAAAGGTTAAAAAATGTTTCCACATTTGCTCTATTGAAAGCAGCCAACCTGGCTGCCGATGTGGCTTCCGGTTTTCTTAGAGAAAACTGGAACTTTGTCATAAATGATATAATGACATCTTTTCCAGCTCTCTTCGTTTCCTGATTGAAGCGGCGCGGAATGGTCAGGGTTTCGGCGAAATCAAAAACTATTTTTGAAAACTCTCCTCTCGTTAAGCCAAAGGCCCTTTTGTTCACATCCTCCACATATTGCCTGAGATTTTCTAGCTGCTCATTGGTGAATGTACACGTGAATCGTCCAGCACTAATTGGAAGAGTCTAGAAAGAAAAAAAATTCTAAAGAGATCGCAACTCATTCATGATTTTGCAATGTTCAGTGTGACATTACTCCTTTGGATTGTACTCAATATCATGTGTGCATACTTAGGTACATTACTCACCTCCTCAGAATATTTTTTGGCGTAACGCAGCAAAGTAGCTTCAGGCAGGTTACATTTTCTTGATGTAGCATTCACGGCTGCATCTCTTTTCACCTCCTTCACAGCTTCGGCCATTGCTTCTTTAGGCCAGCTCTGCCTATTTGTCTTTCTTTGATAAGTTTTACCCATGATAATTACTGAAAATTAAACACAAAACCTTAATTTGAACTATTTATAAACAGGGCGGCCAAGTTGACGAACTCGTCATTTTAGCCACCTAGTGATTTCGTCATCTTACGCGAAATGGCACATTTTTTTCTAAATTAAAATATAATATAATTGAAATGATTTTTCAAGTGAGCTCTATGAGCTCTAGCATAATTATAACATAAATTTGAGATAATACTTACTTTTAGATGAACACACTTGATTAGAAAAGCCAAAGAGCTTATTTTATCTAGCACCAATATTACAATGGCACATATACAATAGATGTAACACGCCACCACGGTACCAAAATACGACAGGTTACATTTGGTTCTAGTTTGTGAGGTAAGGGGCGCTGTCATTATACTAAACAAATTGTTCAAGTAGTGCCATCTATCAACATTTTCTAAAAATTGACGATTTTTACCCTCATTTCCCCTACATATACCAGTAGTCTGAAAATATTTTAGCCGAATGTCCCCCAATTGTGTTAGTGTTAGTATAGTACCAAATTTTAAGATGTTTGCTGATGGTGGTTTTCCCACAATCAATCGATGCTGTTCCCAGTGGTATATGGTGTACATACATGTACTGAATATTGCTCTGCATTGATTCTCGTAGAATAAACTATTATTATTTGTCTATTTACATGTAGTGTTTTCAGAACTATCTTTTCTCTTATTGTCAATTAAAGTTTGAAGGGAATCAATAAGCATATTTCAAATAAAACACTTTTTATAGGAAGCGTTAAGAATTTACTTTGGTGAAATCTGGTGAGATTTTTTAATATATTTAACACCAGCACTGCACACGGTTTAAAAACCGCAAACGACTTTGACTTTTAAATACTCAGAACTAGAGCTATGTAAACTTTTAATAAAATGTTATGAAACGGATATAATATCCTTTAACTCGATAACATTGACCGAGTGGGACTTCGTTGTACATATATCCATATAAATTTATTCAGACACGTGAATTCTTGAGAACTCCATTTGATTTATAAATGACACCTTGATATTAACCATTCTTCAGCGTTACGCTTTTGGTATTTTCGTAAGAGAAACAGAATTCCAGATGATTCAGAGGATAAATTAATAGAACAAAACAATGCACGCGCATATACATACATACACATAACGTACATAATATACGTAAGTTTTGTCAGGGGCGTGCCGGACGGGTATGTGTGATGCATACAAAAACACCATACAGTTTTGAGATCATACAAACAAAAATATTTTGGGGACAGAGTACGTTATGGTGGCAAATTTTCATAGAAGTTCGATTTTCAATAAGAGAAAATTTATAGTAGCAAATTTTACTGAAGTTATATTTTCAATCATAAAAATATACGTATAAAATATAACTAAATAGTGGATTTTTTTTTTCATTTCGAGACGCAGCAAGTATGTTTTAGTAGTGAATTTTCACAAGAATTGTACACTGTTCTTATACAGCATATTACAAAATTTTTTTCTGAGGTAAAACAGACAAGGCTATACTCCAGACTGAATTTGAATCTGAATTTGATTTAAATTCAGTCGGGAGTATGTTTTAGCTTGGAAGTATGTTAACCCCAGACGTTGTGACATTCAGAAGTTATACTAAAATTAATACTTTAAATTTACACAGACCTTGAAGATCGCTTTTAGAGGTCCTAGTACGCGTACATTTGAAGAATAATTTCGAAAGTGTTACCATCGATATCTCTATATTATTAAACAAATCTTGTGGTCTAACTCCTTTTCAGAAAAATGCCTGAAACTCAATTTTCTATGAAGCTAAAAAATTAAATTTTGCTATATCTATAGATAATGTAAGTCTCTTTAAAAGAAAGTTGTATTACAAATTCATTAAAGTTACTAAAGCTTTCCAGAAGAGGACCTAATTTATATTTAGAAAATAAAGCATCTGCCAAATTATAAACGTAACAGTTGTTTTCCTTATTAATCGGCTAAATGATTTCGTTTTAGTCAACCTAATCAAACCGGTTTTTTCAACATTAACAAAAACAAAATATCTGCTGAAAATTATAATTTCATACTCAAACGTGGCAAAATTATTCAGGCGTTTTAAACAAAAATGAGATCTTGTTCAAAACGTATAAATTCTATACACTATTGTTTCTCCAAATGTCAAAATAATAAAAAAAAACATACATTCGTCGAGCCGGAATTTATCACGCAACCTTCTGCGTAGAAGACAAGCACGCTACCACTGAGCTATCTAATGATACGATAACTAACGTTTTGTTTACATGGTACTTGACATCGGCTTCATGGGGTATATTATATTATTAAAAGTATACGTAACAATTGATTACAGAATTACTAGAATTACCATTGAAACACATTCAATCAATGTTTCGATCTTATATGACGTATTATGTTTAAGTTTAAGGATAAAAAAGAAACTATTTTAAAATCTTTTTTATAGAGACTTGACTTGTTTTGGTTTACATTTCCACTATGTTATGCTACACTTTCATTTTAAAACTGTATTCAACTTATTTAATGTCGTTTTGTCATTTGCGATATTTGTGGCCGAGATTTCACGATTGTTGGTTCGGGTAGTATGTTTTATGCCTGTTATTTATTTTGTTTAGTTACCGTTGATGTATGGTTTATACATGTTGTATGAATCAATCTACGCATGGCATTGGACTTTAACCACTAATAAGTCGTTTCAACGCATGTCTTTCAGATTATTTTTTTAATTTGGAGAAAACTTTAAGGATTGTAAAGCAAATGACTTAAAATTCACAACATATGTTTGATTATACCATTTCTAACCACATGTAAAGTCTCATTCTACTGACTCTAGTACTTACAAAAATATAGCGTTTTCAAAAATATTTATTTTTATTATTTATATCCATGTTTTAAATATGTTGGGTTAATTAAAAGTCAGTTGTAAAATATCAAACGTTGTACACGTCTCCACCTATAGCATTTTGTGTTAACTAGAGCTGCTGCGACGACATACTACCTGATTCCGCACCGAGATGGCGTCCCTGTCGTACTTCTCTTCAATGTTCTACATGCTGACATGTTGCAATAATGTAACTTCCATTTGTTTCTATCTACGATTAATTTAAAGGGCATAGCAGTACAAGTAACGTCATCTGTCTTTGTCTAACATAATTAAACGTTGAATGTAACGGATTCTCCTCCAGACGCAAAATTTATTTCAGGTTTCTCTTACTCCTGGCGCGTTTCGACACTCCAAGAGGTCATCCTCAGGGGATAAATCTACAAACATAAACAAGATAGGTCTGTCAGAAAAACATTAGTTTTTCCGGTAGGCAATTGTGCATGTCAGAGCACAATGATGACAAGGTGATCTTCACAGAAAAGTCAAAGGTCAAAGTCACAAGTCACACAGAAAACATCGACCAACAGTCAAGTTAAAATCTAAAACTCGGGACGCAGCAAGTGCGTTATGGTAGTGAATTTTTATTAAATGCTTCAAATTTAAATTTCAATACGTAGTAAGGTTTTTCCTAAGGCAAGATATCCACAAAATTTCATTAAAATAACTTTGTAATTTTCAGAGAAAAAAATTTTTTTCGAAAGAAAATTTAAAATTTGAATAACTCAATTTTCTCTAAACTTAGAAAGTTGAATTTTGGTACGTAGTAAGGTTGAGGCAACATATATAGTAAATTTCATTAAAACAGCTTTGTTACTTTCGGAGAAAAAAAATTTTTTCGAAAGAAAACTCAAAATTTTTCCGGAAAACCCCGTCTGATTTTTCTGGATAACGAACTCATCCAAGCCATTAATAAAAGACAGGCACTTGCCAAGTTTCATCGAAATCGGTTAATTATTTTTTGAGTTACCATATATATATATATATATATATATATATATATATATATATATATATATATATATATATATATATATATATATATATATATATATATATATATATATATAAACATATAAAAATTAAACCTATTTACAAATTAACTTTAAGATATTATGCTGTGACAATACCTCTCTCAAGCACCCTAAAATATAATCAAAATGTGCACAGTTATATATGTTTTATTTCTTTTTCCCTTGTCTTAATACACTACATATTTAATTTACTTATTTGATTTCATAAATAGTCGGTTAATAGTGACTTGGAATGAAGTAGACACCACATCTTCAAACATATTAAGAGAATATGAGTAAATCAACAGCAACTGGGAATGAATTCGGTCAGTCCACCAGCCACGTGGTTAAAAAACACTGTTTGTATGAGTGGTTACAACTCTACCTCTAAATAAAAGGACTGTAACAGCGGCAGAAGCAGAAGTCAATGGAAGGTGTGTGTATTCGCAAAGAAACTATTGACTATTAATAACAACAATTGACTAAAAACGCTGCGAGTTGTAAGGAGAAAATAATTATACTACAGAGGTGATAAATGATAATAAATTACAATAGGGTTATATATAATCGTAAATGCTTCCAATGATTAACAATTAGTGAATTCAGTATTATTGACATTTATCTGAAAGTTAAAAATGAATTTCATGAGTCAATGACAATAACAGAAGCATTGACTAACCAACAGCAACCACATACCTATGATTTAAACATAAATGTTTGAAATTTGAATAGCTCAATTTTCTGTAACCCTAGAAAGCTGAATTTTGGCACATAGTTAGGTATTTCCCAAAGCAATATGTAGACCAAATTTTATCGAAATTTTCGGAAAAAAAATTTTTTTTGAAAGAAAACTCAAAATTTTCCCGGAAAACCCCGTCCGATTTTCCTGGCCAACGAACTCATCCAAGCCATTAATAAAAGAAAGGCACTTGCCGAGTTTCAATTAAATCGGTTAATTATTTTTTGAGTTATCAGACGGATACATATATATATATATATATATATATATATATATATATATATATATATATATATATATATATATATATATATATATATATATATATATATATATATATATATATATATATATATATATTAACATATAAACATTCAAACTGACCCCGGATATGGGTTCTAGGGGTCCTAATTAGCGCTCACTTGAAAGAATTTTTGCAAAGTCTCACCATCGATACCTCTCTATTAGTGCATTTTTTTAATAAAAATTCACTAAAAATCTAAAAAAAACTACAGATACAGTAATAACAGTTAAAATTATTAAGTTAAACATGCAATTACGTTAACAAAGCTAAAAGCACCAAGCAGTTGAAAAGCAATGAAATTTTTGAACACTAAATAAACAAGTCTATTGTTGAGGCAAAAAAGCAAAGCCAATGAGTGAAACTGACAGGTTAAACAACACAGCAGGCAGGCAAAGTCAAGCAAGAAATCCAATGAGAACCATATGGGCAAAGAAAACTGTAAAAATATTAAGCGAAAAGAAATGAGCCATACTCACTGGAACAATTCTCAAAAAATTGAACTCGAAACTATACATGAAGGTTTTAACAGGTCACAACTTCATTCATTGTGGCAGGGGTCATGCAACACTACATCTGCATAATGCCAGAAAATTATCTTCAAGAACAAAAATCAATGTAAAAGATCGGCGATTTTTAACAGCCATTGAAACGAGCAGGATGCACCGGCGCAGATGTGAAGAAGTGTCAGAAGCGAAATGTCAATGAAGTAGGGGAGCCATAGAGCAGCCATCTTCAAAACATAAAGTTCATGGTCATGTAGAAAACCATAGAGTTCAGCAGCACTATTACACCAATTGGCTATAGAATGAAGGAAAGTTAGTTAAATCCGTGTTGGACAAGTTCAAAACATCACTGGCTTGACACTTGGAATGTTTGAAAATCTCAATTTCCTATAAGACGAATTGTTCTACGTATTTGTCTAACATTGTAGATATTGCATTACAGAATTTGAAGTGATGTAGAGGATAATTTTAATATTAATTTAGAATAACTTTATTTTTCTTTGATCAAAAGATTTTAAAATTGGCACATAGCCACGTTTGTCTATGTTATTTCAAGTTGTAAATTTTCGTTTCAACGGCTTAAACAATTTGGGAAATATTGCGTTTAAGAAAATGTTTTTTAATTTTTTGTTAGGAAAAATTTGGCGTCAAGATCTGATGAACGAACTCATCCAAGCCATTAACAAAATAAAGGTAATTTCAAAATTTGGTCCAAATCAGTGAAGTATTTTTTGAGTCATCAGTTGGATACAAACACACACACACACGTATATATATATATATATATATATATATATATATATATATATATATATATATATATATATATATATATATATATATATATATATATATATAACATTTTAACTGACCTTGGAAATGGATTCCAGGCGCCCTAATTCGTGCTCATTTGAAGACATTTTCCGAAAGTCTCACCGTCGATACCTCTCTATTAGTGAATTTTCTTAATAAAAATTCCATAAAAACGTAGTCAAACATTATTACTATTGATAATGATGACTAAAAGTTAATATTTTACGGGATCACTGTTATATTATTATTGCCACAAAATTAGCTTATAAATAGTATGCAAAAATATGCGCTGCGTTTAATTCTAGAAAATAGTCCATTAATTTTGTTTTCAACAGAGGTTTTATGAAATATGCGATAAAAATTAATTTCGGCATTGGATGAAATGTTAGATCAAATAGTTTTAAAGATATTTTTATGGTGTTAGTATAATTATTGCAAAACGTGAATTCTTTTATGGCTATCTTAAAGTCATTTACATTTAGAGCACGAAAAATTTACTAATTTACATACTGATTATTAAATTTCCATATATATTTGGCTGGTTTCTTCCTTATATAAAAAGGCTGGACACAGCAAGTGCGTTATAGTAGTGAATTTTCATTAAAATGTCTTTAATAACAAATATCTATTTTTTTGATGAAAGCAGGCATTAAATTTAGTTACCAGTATAACCTATATAGTAAAAACAATGTACCATGTTTCATCAAAATAACTTGTTTGAGAAAGTACAAAAATTTTGCGAAAATAAACTTAAAATGTTCCCGAAGAAACTGGTCCGATTATCCTTGCGAACGAACTTCTTCAAGTTATTTACCCACCTACCAAGATAGTATTTTTTCGACAAAACTTACAGCAAATAAATTTCATAGAAATTTGCCAACATTTTTTTCACAATCCGAATCCGAAAACATTTTTTCTGCATTTTTTTGATAGCAAATATGTATTTTTTTTAATGAAAGCAGGCAGTAAATTTGACTACCAGTATAACCTATATAGTAGAAACAGTGTACCATATTTCATAAAAATAACTATATTGTTCGAAAATGTACAAACATTTTCCGAAAATAAACTTAAAATGTTCACCAAAAAACTGGTTTCCTGGCCAACGAATCTTAGGTTAATAGCAAATTGAGCTATTGAAATTTGAAGGATTTAATGAAAGTTCGCTACCATAACGTACTTGCTGCGTCCCGAATTTCTTGGAAATTTGTATCACCAAAGACTTATATGCTTAATTTTATAAGATCCAACTCAAGACAACCTATAATTAACGTATTCAATTTTCTCTCATATCTTACATAATAACAATTATATTGAGCTTTACCGTAGAAATGTGTCACACTGTATATATGCAAACAGAAAGTAAACGCGGATATGGATTCTAGGGGGCTAGTTTGCGCTCATTTGAAGAAATCTTTTTAGAATTCAAAAGTTACGGTCTCCTCGTTAACGAATTTTTTCTACGAAAATTAGCTAAAAATTATAGACCGTTAAACTATTAACTTAACTAGAACTACTAGCATCAGAGAAAGTGTGTATTTGAAATGAATTTTGTGGAAATATTTTATTAAAATGAAGGGCGATGATGGTTTAAGCTAAAACTTAAGGGTTTGCAGAACACTCTTTACATAATACTTATTTCTTTCAGGTTCTTTGCCTAAATGTTGCCAATTTTTACGTTTCAGCGGCGACTTTTTACGTTTTGAGGAAAACTCAATTTTTTTTCTTTAAATGCCTATAACTTTTTTGTCTTTAAACTTACAGACTTAAATTTTGGTAAATGGCTCACCCTTCGCGCTCATTTGAAGAATTTTTTTCTAAATTCAAAAGTCGGGATCTCTTCATTAATGATTTTTTAAAAAGAAAATTCAATAAAACAAACACTTGTGAAGCCACGGGAAAAGTCTACGACTGTATTAAATATGTAACGGTTTCACTCAGTTAGGATAAGAACAAACAACCAGATACGCTATTCAAAGTAAATTATTGAGTCTTAAAACTTTCATCTCCTCTTTATTAAATTCTGTTTGGTACAAAAACTCCATAAAAAATTCATCGGAATAACAACAATCTGATCAGATAACGGTAAAGTGAAATGAGACTAAAAAAAAAGGATAAAAAGTGAAGTCACTAACTAGGATTCAAACTCCTCATGTAGGAGTCGATTATCCGATGTACAGAGGTTAGCCCACTAGACTACGGTCGACATGTATGTACTAGCAGGTAGTACCTATGTTAATTGTCGAACGTCTTTACTATGTACACCAAACAATCTTTATTCACAATGGATTTTTTGCTTATATTTTTAATAAAAGAAGGAAAATAACGACTTAGACACATATCTAGGAGCTCATTAGTCATTTCGTGTCGTACTTTGCACTCACATTCGTACTCCTACCATAATTAACAATTTTGACGTTTTAACTTTCTTTAATCAGATAATTTACCTTCAACTTTTTTGTCTTTCAACATAGAGATCTGAATTTTGGTACATAGGATACCCTTTATGACAGAAACCAGCGTACCAAATCTAATTGCCCTTATTTTGTTATTTCCGAGGATATAATTTTTGCTAACAAAACACAAAATGGGCCGATTTTCCTGTGTAACGAATTTGTCTTAGCCACTTGTAAAAGGAAAATATGTAGCAAATTTGATCAAAATAGGCTTACTAGTTTTTAAGTTATCAGTGCATTAGTGAATTTTTTTAAAACAAATTTCACTAATGTATGTAGGGCGTACGATACCGCATTTTAGTATAACCAAAACAATAAGCAAAGTTGTGGTAATTTTTTTTTTTGGCAAAGATTGCGGTTAGTGTTAAGTAAAGAATAATTTATTGTTGTCTTTGGTGAACTGACAAACAGTCAGTGGTTGCTTGATTTATATCAAGTTTCTTATTTCGACGTTATATAATTTGCGAACAACTGAAGAAAATATATGGCACGTGAAGTCTAGACGCAGCAAGTGGGTTATGGCAACGAATTTTTATAAAAAACGTTTCTGTGTGTGTGTGTTTCACCTCACTATCCTGGAAATGTTGCCGAACCCCTGCCTTTCTGTAAGGAGGATAGGGATCTTAAACGTGCCCAACATCACATGGACACGGGACTGACGGATTTACGCCCCCTCCGAAGGGCGAAACGTGCAGACATTCAACTTGCTCAAATACAATGCCAGAGCCTCGGTTGATGTTAATGATACAGAAAAAGCCTGGACGCAGCAAGTGCGTTATGGTAGAATTTTCATAGAAATGATCTGGCACAAAATATTTTATTATAACTTTTTTTTCTTGTAACATAGAAATATAAATTTTGGTATATAGTTTACTTTTTATATCGTAAACCTACCTACCAAATTTGGATATCATAGATTTTTTATTTTTTAAGAAAAAAATTTTTTTCAAATAAAAACTAAAATTTTTCCCGGAAAACCTTGTCCGATTTTTCTGATTAACGAACTTATCAAAGCCATTTATAAAAAGAAGGTACATGCCAAATTTTTTTTAAATCCGCGTATTATTCTCTGAGATAATTTTTTTTTAGAATGAAAACTCAAAATTTTTCCGTAAAACCTCGTCAGATTTTCCTGACTAACAAACATGTCAAAGCCATTTACAGAAGGAAGGTATGTGCCAAATTTTATCAAAATCGGCCTATTATTCTCTGAGATAAATTTTTTTTTAGAATGAAAACTAATAATTTTCCCGGCAAACCTCGTCCGATTTTCCTGACTAACAAAGTTGTCAAAGCCATTTACAAAAGGAAGGTACATGCCAAATTTTATTAAAATCGACCGATTATTTTTTTAGATAAGAATTTTTTTCGAATGAAAACTCAAAATTTTCCCGGAAAACCTCGTCCGATTTTCCTGACTAACGCAAGCCATTTACAAAAGAAAGGTACATGCCAAATTTTATCAAAACCGGCCATTATTTTTTGAGTTATCGGTGTGATACATATATATATATATATATATATATATATATATATATATATATATATATATATATATATATATATATATATATATATATATATATATATATATATATATATATATATATATATATATATATATATATATATATATATATATATATATATATATATATATATATATATATATATATATATATATATATATATATATAAACATATAAAAATTGAAACTGACCCCGGATATGGGTTTTAGGGGTCCTAGTTCGCGCTCATTTGCAAAAATTTTTTCAAAATTCAAAAGTCGGGATCTCTCCAATAGTGAATTTTTTCTACGAAAATTCACTAAAAAAAGTTAAAGGAGTACCCTGCGATCGAACCCAGTCCCCTTCGGTTCAGAAGCACACGTTCTTACCGCTGAACCACCGAGGTTCTTAAAAGTTGTTTCTACGCAGTCGCAAAGAAGTGGCTTTCACCAAAATTTGGCAAAAAATCCACAAAAATGCGCTAAAAAATTGTTTACAAAAACCCGGTAAGATTCGCTTAAAATTATTATTTCTGTAAAAATTGACTGAAAAAAAGTTATGTAAAAAATTACATAAAATAACTTTCACAAAAATCGCCTCAACAATTTTTTTTCCGCAAAAATCTATTAAGAAAGCACGAAAGCATTGTGAATTTCACGAAAAAAAATCTTTTTCTTTAACAAATGTATTGAACATTTTTTGTAAGGAAATTCGCTGCACCAAGAACATAAAAAAATAAATGAAAAAGATAATCTGATTTAAATACAGACGTAGATACATTTTCTGGGGCTTCACAAAGCAAATTTTGTTTCACTGACCAGACATGTCGTGAAAAGCAAAATAGGTTGCAAAGAAGAAGGCAAGCACTTGTGAAGCCACAGAAAATGCCTCTACGTCTATATTAAGTATGAAACGATTTCGCCAATGTAGGGCAAAACAATCTTATCTGCCATTGAAATGGAATTAAATGTCTTCAAATTCCTCATCTCATTAAAAATTTATTGGTATTACATAATACAATCAGATAACGTTAAAATTAAATAAAATACAAAAAACAACTCAAAAAAAGATTGAAAATGTTCTTATAACATATTACTAAAACAGCCTCGGTGGTCCAGTGGTAAGAGCGTGTGCCTCTGTACCCAAGGGTGCTCGATTTGATTTCCAGTGCGACAAATTATTTTTCAGTACATATTGTAAATTCGCATCAATCGAGGCACTGTGTTTGCGCAAGTTGAATGTCTGCACGTTCCGCCCACTGATTTCCTCCACAGCCTCGGAAAAACTGCCCTCAAAGCCAAAGAGAAAACTACAGAAAGAGGCGCTTCGGAAAACAGAACCACAGTCCGTAACGATTAAGGCAGGTATGCAGTCTGGCCCGGATGACATTTTCGGTTTTAGATGCTTGATTGCCAGAAGGACACCCATTTCCAAAATTAATTAAATGTGCAGTACATCAGATGACCCTAATAAGGTTCCAAAACAAGTGGAGGAAATATGATTAGAGCGAAAGAAATCAGCAAAGGCGTTAACTATATCTTGAGGAGTTGTAAAAACACATTTTTGTTCCCTCCCTCGTCCGCGGCCTTGCCGCCCCGATAACACTGCAACCTTGGGTTGATTGTGCATACCCTTAGTCTTACTCCACCCATTCCTAAATCACTGTGCCACTAGTCTGCACAGCGATTGGTAGGGTGAAGTTTTATATTGCTGTGTCTCCGGTCTAGACTGACCGTAGATCAGTTGTCTTTTGCGGTCCACAGCTTTACACTCTCACAAGATGTGCTGGGCTTATTCCTCCCCCTCTCCGCAGAGTCTGCATGCGAGGTCTCCTTCGAACCGCCCCATTTTATGCAGGTGTTTCTTGACGGCCATGTGTCCCGTCAAGATACATGTTGTGTTTTTGAGCTGTCCTCTGCTAAGATTTAGCAGCTACACAGATCTCTTTGAACTGGGTCTGTCAATTATTGACTTCCCATGTCTGAGCCCTGGACAGTCCGCCCAGTACACCTTGTGTTGGTTTCTGACCCAGGACTTAATGGCTCCCCTGGCAGTGCTCTTTGTCACGCTCAGAGCCGGTTCTGGTCCCATAAATGGTTCTGCTGACCGTCTCTTCACGAGACTGTCAGCTTCTTCATTGCCTTTGACCCCCGAGTGATCCGGCACCCAGATGAGGGTCACCTCATTCTGCCCAGCCAGGTCGCTCGTCTCGTCTCGGTACTCACTCACCAGCCAGGAATTTACCCGTGGGATACTTAGTGCCTTAAGGGCTGCCTGTCTGTGGCTATGAGGATCCGCTTGTTGGTGTAGCCCCCTCCTCTTGTTCTCCCGCATACAGTGCAGGATGGCGCACATTTCGGCCTGAAACACCGTTGCATGGGCTCCGAGGGAAATACTATGACTTAATCTCGGTGCTTCCGAGTAAACACCTGCCTCCGTCCCACGCTCCCCGCTGGATCCGTCCGTGAACCAGACGAGCGCGGCTCGTGGTATGCCCGGCGTCTCCTCCCACCATGCCTCGCGGTCGGGGATTTCCACTGTAAAGTTGTTTTCCCTGCACATTCGCGGGCTCGCGAAGTCTGACCTCATTTCAGGCATGTGCTCCTTCACGATCTCCTGAATTTTGCAGTGGCCCCTGAAGCCTGGGTTGATCTTGAGTCTACCATTGCAGGCTAGTCTGTATAGTACACATTAAAATCATGTCGAACAATATTTTCGATCGATTCCGAACCTTTTCCAGCGTTAACACATTTACTTCCTTTTGGCGAAAATTTCGCTTACTATAGGGTTTTTCCTTGGCTTAAAAATAGTTTTGTTAATTAACTAGTCGCCTATTGTTGCGGTAAATCACAAATATCTTTTAATTAAGGAACATAATGCGTCCAAGAATTTAGAGGAAATAACTTGACGATTTTCCGATTTTTTTAAAATCATGTATTAGTTTTAATGATATAATGAGCGGATAAAATTTCCAAATCTGGTGAAGATAATGATACCTTATTAATTATGATTGTAACCATTATAAACATAAACCGTTTTATGGCTTTGAACATTATTTTACCAAGAAAAAACGCAATACCGAAAAGCGCACGTTAATAAAGGATGTGCGAATCCCATCGACAAGGATTCAATATCGTCATGAGTTAACATTATTTTTTCTTTGGATACCAAACTAGTTATATAGGTGTATATATAAACAGTCGCTGTAGAATCTCGCAAGGTAGTTATTAAGAACAGGTAGATCTGTAGGAATCGTTAGCATAAGAATCGCGGCCATGAAACATAAATTAAACATATTATTGTTATTACCTTTAGTATATGTGCATCTGTGTAAGTGAATATGTGTTTTTTTTTCGACATAATTTAGCTTTGTTTACGACAGTTTTAATATTTATTATATGTTTACGTTTTACCAAGAATTTGGAATTAACGACTAATTTTAGCTCTTTTGGTCATTGCAGCCGAACAGTATGGGGGTGGATTCAAAAAAGAAATAAGTGGCAGTCATAGTAAGTATCTTGATACGTTTATTTAATTTTCTACTTTTTATCACTCTCATCTATTTATTATTCTTCAAGGTATTTTCACCAATTATGTTAAATTAATTGATTGTTGCTGTCCTTACTTGGTGAAACCGTAAAATAACTACAAAATCAAATAAAGCAACTCGAACTAAAGCTTTATAAAGAATCTGTCGCTATTGGTAGACAATTATTCCACTTCATTTGATGAATATTTTAAATATAATTTTTAAAACTCTGGCGCCATATGTTGTCTTTGTGTAGATTTTATTTTTTATTTTGTTTATATTATATATATATATATATATATATATATATATATATATATATATATATATATATATATATATAGTGTGAAATACACTTATGGAATAAAATTCATTATTCGGCAAAAAATAGTTTTTGTGTAAAACGCTGAGACACGTGAAGTTTCAGGGTAAACTGTTTAGTTTTAATATTCCGGTATTAAATTCCACCCTGTATAGAAAACTGTAATATTAGACCATGCATAAGGGTTGTAATTAAAAAAAGGATAAAGTGGTGAGGGTAAAATGGTGGGAGTTTATTTTTTTTAACTATGATTATAAGATAATGTTTGAAACATTAAACTTCACTTGTCTCAGCGTTTTCGACAAAAACTTTTTTTGCTGAATAATAAAGTTTATTCCATAAATGTGTTTCACATTATATGTATATATATATATATATATATATATATATATATATATATATATATATATATATATATATATATATATATATATATATATATTTATATAGGGTGGCGCATTGAAAACGAAACAGAGCGATTTGCGTTCAGAGACATTTTTTTTTAAGAAACGCTGAAACACGTCAATTTTAATATTGAGGGGGACATGTTTTGACATAAAACTCAACTTTATCACATCAACCCCTTAAGGGTGGTAATAACAACCCTTATATTTTAAATAGGGAACATGGGTCGAGTGTTACACCATTTAAAAGCTCTTTCTTTTATGAATTCAGCACATACATTTTCTTGGAAGTTTTATTAACTCGTTTAAAAATTATTCACAGTTGAAGATGCAAAAACGCATTTCGCTTATTCCGATAAGAAATTGATAGTCAATGTTTTGTTGGTTTGTAAACAAAAAAATGAGTATCAGAACATTTCTTATCGGAATGAGAGAAATGCGGTTTATTATTTCAGTTTATTGGTCGGTTTGATACTTGATAGTACTACCGAAATGTAATTTTACAATGGTTTATTCTGTAGGAGAAAGAGTTAAAATAATTACTTTTTTTTTTCAAAAACGATGACTGTGCCAACCGTACCGCAAATTTGTTTAATGAACGACATCCGAACAGACATGTTAACAGAAGATACATTTTGGAGTTAGTTTCAAAGTTTCGACAAAGTGGTTCAATAGCCAACAAAAAACGGGATCCAGAACGTGAATTTCCGGTTAGAAATGAGACTACTGAGATTGAAATTTTAGGAGAAATTGCTGCAAACCCAACTTTGAGCACGAGAAAATTGGCCACTGTTTCAAACATCAAAAGAACAACTATTCAGCGAATATTGAAGCATAATAAATTTCACCCGTATAAAATTCATCTTGTACAACAACAGAATGAAGATGATTTTGATCGGCGGCTGGAATTTTGTGAAGTTATGACTGCACGAATAGCTGATAACGGGAACTTTCCGTTCAATATCTGTTTTTCAGACGCGTGTGCGTTTTTATTAAACTCTACAGTCAATCGTCATAATTGTCATTATTGGGCAGATAATAATCCAAGAAGTTTTCACGAGGTCCACACTCAAACTCCACAGAAACTGAATGTCTGGACTGGAATTTTTGGAGACCGTTTAATCGGACCAATTTTTCTTGATGGAAATTTGAGTGGCCAAACGTATTTGGAGTTACTAGAAGGTATCGTTAACCCTCTACTAATTGACATTGTTAAAAATTATGATCGCTATCAAGAAAATCAATTAGTGTTTCAACAAGATGGAGCTCCTCCGCATTTTTCACAACGTGTTAGGGAGTTTTTGAAGAGAGAGTTTCCAGAGCAATGGATTGGGCGTAGAGGTGCTATTGAGTGGCCCCCTAGATCACCGGATTTAACTCCTTTAGACTTCTTTCTATGGGGCAATTTAAAGAGTAGAATTTTCGCAACAGAACCGGGGTCTCTGGAAGAATTACGACGACGCATTGTTGAAGAATGCCGTCTAATAACTCCACAACTGCTCCAGAATGTCAGAGCTCGTTTTGAACAAAATTTGTACTTTTGTATGGAAGCTGGTGGTCAACAATTTGAACACCTACTTGGTTTTGTTTTTTAGTTTTTTTTAACGAAAAATTGACTAATTAGTGCATTTCTTACCACAATGAATGAAATGCGTTCTTGCAACTCCAACTGTGAATAATTTTTAACCGAGTTGATAAAACTTCCAAATAAATTTGTGTGCTGAATTCAGAAAAGAAAGAGCTTTCAAATGATGTAACACTCGGCCCATGTTCGATATTTAAAATATAAGAGTTGTTAACACCACCCTTAAAGGGTTGATGTGACAAAGTTGAGTTTTATGTCAAAACATGTCCCCCTCAATATTAAAATTGATGTGTTTTAGCGTTTCTTAAAAAAATTCTCTGGACGCAAATCGGTCTGTTTGGTTTGAAAAAAATTAAAAGATATATAAAAAAAGAAATAAAAAAACAAAAACAAAAAAGAAAAAGAAAGATAAAAAGAACTATATAATAAAGGAATAATATGGAGTTATCTAGAAGAGTAAGAAAAAAATGTAAAATATTTTAAGTGTACATTTTTAGAATGACCGGGATCAAACAAAAATAATTCAACAAAATATTATTTAAAATTTCTGTGCCTAATGGAATTAAATTCCAAAGCTAGCTTACTGAACTGAACTGAACTGAATTTACAAACCTTATTTACATAGATGTCTCAGATTTTTTTTTAAATAATTAAGTATTAAGTATTAGCCAACATAATGATTTTTTAATGGAACTATATACATAATAAAGTGCTTATTAGCACATCCCATTTAAACAAAGTGAAAGGATAATTTGATTTTATATTTTGGATTGTATAAATCTTCAATAAGAAATTTAATTTGGCAATAAGTCACCATTTAGTCTTAATAGCCTGATGAATTTTAAATTGATATAAATGCATCCAAAGAGATTTCGTTAATAGTTTCAAAAATTAGGTTAACATATTTCATCAGTATTATCATTAATACACTCTAAGGGCGATGTCGCCTTGTCGTCTCCACAATGACCCACTGTCTTCAGCATGATCCTCAATTTTTTGTAGCTTCCGTACTTTATCAATGATCCGGGTTTTTCGAAAGAGATTATCTTGGTTTTTTCAGTTTCCAAGTATGTGCCTTTCAAATAATCTTTTCAGAATGTTAGTAAGTCTTGGAATGTGTCAAACAATGTTGTCTTCCTCCACTTAATTGCCTTAGCTTTCTTCTCCAACCTCTTCTACCACAGCTTTATTCGTCGTTCTCTCGGTGCAACTGGTTTTTGTCATTTTATCTCTATGTCCACATTTCAAAACCTTTTATTTATTTCTATGTCCTCTTTACTCGTTGAAGTTTTCTGATAACCCCAGTACACATTTCTTGATTTGTGTGATGTTTATTGTTCAACATATCAGTGGTGGTGGTGATCAAAAAGGTGGTACGGCCTCGACAGAACTGTCCTTAGCCTCAGATTTTTTTAATTTCTCGTTTGAGGTTTAATGTTTGTTTGTGTTTTTTTTTAATAACGTAAATATAATCTCTCAACAAATCAGTAATTTTTGAATAAAACCGGTGGTTAGTCT
Organism: Tillus elongatus; assembly: GCA_964006375.1. Classification (NCBI taxonomy): domain Eukaryota; kingdom Metazoa; phylum Arthropoda; class Insecta; order Coleoptera; family Cleridae; genus Tillus; species Tillus elongatus. The sequence goes on from OZ023265.1 coordinate 178,906,725, forward strand.
AAAAACTTGTTCTCAAAGACACTAAGTTTTCTGTATTTGCTATTTGATATGCTAGACCAAACAGGGGCGCCATATGTAATACTTGGTGTAATATTCATCTTGTAAATTTGCAGTTTGTTTGTAGTGTCCAGTGCTGCGTTTTTAATTAATTTTCTTTAAAAAAATTCACTAATGAGGATATCTCGACTTTTGAATTTTGATTTTCTTTAAATGAGCGCTGTTCATAGAACAATAGGGTTTGCAAAAGGGTAGTAGCAATTGTAGAAACATAATTATTAAAAACAGTAAAATAATATGTAAAGTTGGTTTAGGAAAATTCTCTACACTAAGTAATGTAAATATTGCATATAATTAAAACAGTAAACAAGGTAAAATTGCAGCGTACAAGGAACGCAGGACTGCTTAAGTCTGCAATTTAGGAAGGACGTAAACTGATTAAAAAACTATAAGTAGTATTTGTTGATAAACATTAAGACACAGTTAATTTAGATTGCTTAAGATGTAAAGACGCGACACTTGTGATTTAATTATATAAACATTAAAACTGTTCAATTAAGATTCACGATGTAAACAGTCCGAGTTAAAATTCATTCAGTTAGTTAGTAGTAGGATTTGTTAAGTTTTGTGAGTTTATTAAAGTTATAATTACACCGTTAATTATGTCTAGTTCGACAAGTTTATTCCTTAAAATATCCTCCGCTCCTTAAACAAGCGCAAACTAGGACCCCTAGAACCCATATCCGTGGCCAGTGTCGAGTGTCAATATATATATATATATATATATATATATATATATATATATATATATATATATATATATATATATATATATATATATATATATATATACAAGGAGAAGGGTTAAGGGCAAAGCCGCAAGGAGACAACCACATACACGTGTTTCAAGTTTATTAGCCATCATCAGTACGGTATAGCCAGGTGAAGATGGGAACACTCTGGATGAAGATGCAAAAATACACGGAGTCACAACAGGCAACCAGTGCACATTTGCAGCAACATTTGGAAGACCCTCAATCCGAGGGCAACAACCAAAAAAGCCACGGAGGCAAAGAAATCACCTGCGTGAGCATCCGGAGCCCAGGAAGTTATATTAACTATAACAGGATTTACAACACGGCATTTCTGTACTATACAAGGAGAATGGTTAAGGGCAAAGCCGCAAGGAGACAACCGCATACACGTGTTTCAAGCTTATTAGCCATCATCAGTACGGTATAGCCAGGTGAAGATGGGAACACTCTGGATGAAGATGCAAAAATACACGGAGTCACAACAGGCAACCAGTGCACATTTGCAGCCACATTTGGAAAACCCTCAATCTGAGGGAAACAACCAAAAAAGCCACGGAGGCAAAGAAATCACCTGCGTTGGTTGTTGCCCTCGGATTGAGGGTCTTCCAAATGTTGCTGCAAATGTGCACTGGTTGCCTGTTGTGACTCCGTGTATTTTTGCATCTTCATCCAGAGTGTTCCCATATTCACCTGGCTATACCGTACTGATGATGGCTAATAAGCTTGAAACACGTGTATGCGGTTGTCTCCTTGCGGCTTTGCCCTGAACCCTTCTCCTTGTACAGTACAGAAATGCCGTGTTATAAATCCTGTTATAGTTATATATATATATATATATATATATATATATATATATATATATATATATATATATATATATATATATATATATATATATATATATATATATATATATATATATATATATATGTATGTATGTATCGCACCGATAACTCAGAAAATAATGGGCCGATTTTGATCAAATTCGGTGAACCTTCCTTCTGCAAGTGCTGCTTGGATAAGTTCGTTAGGCAGGAAAATCGGTCCTGGTTTTCCCGGAAAAATTTGTATTTTCTTTCGGAAAAAATTATATCTCCGGAGAAGACGTAGTAAGGGCAACCAAATTTCCTATGCGTATTTGCATTATAAATAGTGACACACGTAACAAAATTTAGGTATATGAGTTAAAAGACAACAAAGCTATAGGCATTTAAAGAAAAAAAATTGGGGTTTTCGTCAAAACGTCAAAGTCCTGATTTGAAACGTCAAAATTCGAAACATTCAGGCAAATAACCTGAAACAAATACGGATCATGTAAAGAAAATGTCACAAGAAGAGTGTTCTGCAAACATTTAGGTTTCAGCTTCAACCGTCATTGCCCTTTATTTTACAAAAATATTTACAGAAAATTCATTTCAAATAGACCCTTTCTCTGGTGCTTTGGCTGTCGGTTTAGTTAAGTTGATCCTTTGGATGTAGGTTTAGTTAAGTTTATGGTTTAACGGGCTATAATTTTTAGCTCATTTTCGTAAAAAAAATTCGTTAAGAGGAGACCGCGACTTTTGACTTTTAAAAAGATTTCTGCAAATGAGCGCAAACTAGGCCCCCTAGAAACCATATCCGGGTTTACTTTCAGTTTTTATCTGTTTGCATATATACAAGGTGACGGATTTCTACGGTAAAGCTCAATATAATTGTTATAATAAAAGATACGAGAAAAATGTATACGTTAATTATAGGGTGTCTTAAGCTGCATCTTATAAAATAAATAATAATAAAATATTTTGACAATCACAGGCAATAGTCGTTGGTGATCCCTACAATTGGTTTTTTCGAACACCCTTATTGCATTTTTGTATTTTTTATCGAAATATGATGCATGTTTGTAAGAAAACAAAATCGAGACACAGTAAGCGCGTTTTGGTAGCGAATTTTCATTAAATCCTTCAAATTTCAGTAACTCAATTTGCTATTACCTAAGGTTTGTTGGCTAGGAAACCAGTTTTCACGGAAACATTTAAAGTTTATTTTCGAAAACTTTGTGTACATTTTCAAAAATAAGTAATTTTGATAAAATATGGTACACTGTTTATACCGTATAGGCTATACCGGTAACCAGATTGATTAAAATATTTGTCAATAAAAAATGTCAAAATTATTGTGTTAGATAAATTTATATATTGCTAGAAAAAGTGCTTAGACAGAGCCATTTGTGTTGCTGAATTCACGATTAAGATCAATATAAACGTCAGGAGAGTTGGTGCTAAGCATACTAATGAAAAAATAAAGAAGAGGCGTAAATTATGAAAGCGACATTTCGAGCGGATTATTTGGTGCTTGAATATTTGGAAAGAGAATTCACTCACTGATACAAATTATGTTATTTTATATCCACAAGCTAACGTTTTTATATGAGACGTATTATATAATTATAAGGAACCAATAAATAAATAAATAAATAAATAAATAAATAAATAAATAAATAAATAAATAAATAAATAAATAAATAAATAAATAAATAAATAAATAAATAAATAAATAAATAAATAAATAAATAAATAAATAAATAAATAAATAAATAAATAAGTAAATAAATAAAAAATAAATAAAATATATAGGGTGGCTTATTGAAAACGAGCTGGCAGCCATAACTGCTAGGCAAAGATTTTGTCGAAAAAACCTGAAACGCGTCAAGTTTGCTTGTGAGGGGGACAACTGTTGACGTAAAAAGTATAGCCAAAACTTTACCCGTCTAAATGGGGGTGTCATCTCTCAAATTTTTTCAAATGGGAATAGGAGTCATGTGATAGCTCGGTGATAAGAGTTTTTGATTCTCTATACATTGCTTTTTATTTTTGAAATTCAGTCAATTCGTTTCGAAGATATGGATTTTTCACATATCACTAGTGCATTTCCCGAGAAATTCTTAATGTTTCAGTTGGGCTTCACCAGCGTCCATTACCTGATAAAAATGTTAAAGGTTTGCGTAGGTAATAAAATTCTGGACGCAGCAAGTGCGTTATGGTAGTGAATTTTCATAAAAATGTTTTTAATAGCAAATATGTGTTTTTTTTTCAGAAATCAGGCATCAAATTTGGTTACCAGTATAACCTATATAGTAAAAACAATGTGCCATGTTTCATCAAAATAACTTTATTGTTTGAAAACGTACAGAAATTTCCGAAAGTAAACTTAAAATGTAACCGAAAAAATCCGTTTCTTGGTCAACCTTATAGGTTAATAGCAAATTGAGCTATTCAAATATGAAGCATTTAATCAAAATTCGCTACCATAACGCACTTGCTGCGTCCAGAATTTCTTAACTTACAAACATGCATTATATTTCGATGGAAAATGCAAAAACATAAGGCGTTTTCCACTAAAAAAATATTATTTGTATCACCAACGACTTATGGGCCACCCTGTGATGGTAGCAATAATTTTTTAAGGTGTAGCTCAAGACACCGTATAATTAATGTATACAATATTTTTTCATATCTTGTATAATAACGGATATATTGAGATGTATTGATTTTTTACGAAAATTCTACAAAAATTATATACCATTAAACGATGAATTCTATAGCTAAGACTACTGCCAAGCATCAGAGAAAGGGTCTATTTGAAATGAATTTTCTGGAAATATTTTAGTAAAATGAAGGACGGTTGAAACTAAGACTTCAGGGTTTGTAAAACATTCTTCTTAAGACATTTTCTTTCCAGAGCCCGTATAAGATTCAAGTTCTTTGCCTAAATGTTGCGAATTTTGACGTTTTAAATTGTCACTTTGACGTTTTGAGGAAAACCCCAATTTATTTTTCTTAAAATGCCCATAACTTTTTTGTCTTTTGACCTACAGAGCTAAATTTTGGTAGGCGCCTCACCTATAATAACATAAACCAAATTTGGTTGCCCTTACTTTGTTATTTCCGGAGATATGAACTTTTTTCTAAAGAATACACAAAATTTTCCGGGAAAACATCGGCCAATTTTCCTGGATAACGAACTTGTCCAAGCCAATTGCAAAAGGAAGGTATTCACCAAATTTGATCAAAATCGGCCTATTATTTTTTGAGAGATATATATATATATATATATATATATATATATATATATATATATATATATATATATATATATATATATATATATATATATATATAAACATATAAAAATTGAAACTGACCCCGGATATGTGTTCTGAGGGGCTTAATTAGCGCTCATTTGAAGAAATTTTTTCAAAATTCAAAAGTCGGGATCTCCTCATTAGTGAATTTTTTTGAAGAAAATTCACTAACAAGGCATTTAGATTAAGATGCTCCAAAAAAGGCTCAGCAAAATATTTCTTGTGATAACGCAATATTTTTGACATAGGGTGTGGCTTATATAATATAAACTTGTTTCTTTTACATACTCTTTACTCATATTTTTGAAGCACCTTGTTTTCCACATTCAGAGAGAGAAAAATTGCCAATTAGAGGACTAAAACTGAAGATCCAATTTTATTATAAAAGGCTTGTATATTTTGTGACTTTTGCATAGGGGCTCCTGGTAATCATCTGCTTACATTATTAAGCCTAATTTGACAACAAATCTGTTTTTATTTAAACCGCAAGTGTTGGTTTGACTTTAAATTAAATAAGTTAAAATAAAATAAACGACTTTAGGCTTACAATAACAGTCCAAAATTAAGGTTCTACTTGAACAGAATAGTGATAGCGTCTCAGATTGCTCAGTGATGACGTCACAAAAGTTCAAGTAACCATAAAACGGTGTGTGGGTTTTACATTGTCTGATTTTCAAGAATTTGATGCAAAACAAAAGAAATATTTCAATGAATGAATGTTTTAGAATAACATCAGCTGGAAAATGTATTAAAGAAATGCCGATTAAAATTTACAATGACGAAAGTAACGCTTCAATTACTTAAAGCATAATCGTCACATTTCTCAATATAGCAGACACCAAAGTCATGTTCTGCATTGACAATTCCATACCGCATTAATAAGAAGTGAGTAAGCCCTGTTTGCTTTTCAATACAGACATCCTTGACATTAAAATTTCAACAAGATAAATCCATAAAAATATGTGATCTATGATAATGACATAATTATACAAGTACTTTCTTGGTCAACTGCATAGTAATAATAATGATAATAATAATGATGATAACAATAGCATTAAGCATATATGTACAGGGTGAGCGAAACTCGATGCCTCGGCTCTATTGTAAGAAAAGGAAAAGCGATAGAAAAAAAATCTGAAAAGAGGTTATTAAATGGAATTGAGTAATGTCTATTTTAAGCCGAATTTGAATATTTTTGGATATTTGGAAACTGAAGTAATGACGTCATTTTTTCCCAGAAACATACTTATATTTTACACATATAAAAAGAACAATTTTTTCTGGACAAGTTAATTACAGAAAAAAATTGCTATCTTTTTCCGTTCATAAATTGTAAACAAATTTGTAGAAAAAAGTATAACAAAAAAATCGCGCAACCATCATGATATAAACAAGAAGCCTTTGAAAACAAATAGCAACGTTTGGTCTGCCGTTGCAACGTTTTATCTGTCAATAATTAAACTAATGGTTAACAAATATTGTTTTGTTGTCAAATGTTTACGCACAACGGAAAAGTCGATATGTTATTAGTTTATGGTGAATCTCAGAAGAATCCTAGAAGATCAGTTCAGTTATACGCCCAGAGATACTCTGAACGTGGTATTTCAAGGTTAAAAATACTTGCAAGAATAGAACGCAATTTATGTGCAAATAACGAGGCATTTTCTTCTCGAAATAGAAGACAAATTGCTAGAAGGGTCAATTCTGACAATACTGTTGCCACTGTTCCGCAGTATTTTGAAGACCATTCAAGGAACTCGTTTCGGCAAGCCTGTCGTGCGTTGAATTTAAAATATAGTTCGATACGAAAAATTTTCAAAGAAAATGGTTATCACGATTATAAACTTCATAACTTAGAACACTTGTCAGATAAATATCAACAACGAAGAATTAATTATATTGCCCAAGTTATGGTAAACTTGATCAATAGCAATCGTTTTTTTTTCAGTATGTGTTGTAGACGGACGAAAGCCGTTTTGCTAGTGACGGTAAGCCCAATAAAAAAATGAGCATATTTGGGCTACTGAAAATCCACATTTTGTCAATCCGATTGAAAATCAAGGGCACTTAGGGATTAATGTTTGGTGTGGTCCTATTACCGAGCATTTGATTGGTCCGTATTTTTACGAAGGAATTTTACATAGTGAGTGATATTTGCAATTCCTCCAAGAACAAATTCCTGTGCGGCTTGAAAATGTGCCATGACAGCTGCGAGCAAACATGTGTTTCCAATATGAAGGAGCTCAACCGCATAAAGCAAGAATTGTGCAACAATATTTAAATGAAACTTGCGGAGAAAAATTGATAGTATAAATAGACCGATACAGTGGCCGCTTAAATCATCGGACTTGACCCCACTAGACTTCTTCTTGTGGGGAGCTTTGGCGCAAAAAGGTCACTGAATGACAAAAATATTACTGTGAAAATTTGATAACTTTTTCTCTTAAAACGCCAAAGCGCGATTTAAAAGGTCAAAATTGGCAACTTTTAGACAAAGAGCCCGAAGCTATGTATGGGCTATAGGCTATGTAGAGAAAATGTTGCAAGAAGTCTGTTTTACAAGTCCTTAAGTTTCAGCTTCAATCGTCATTGTCGTTCATTTTACTAAAATGTTTCCAGAAAATCTATCAAATAGACCCTTTCTCTGGTGCTTTAGAAGCAGTTTTAATTATAGAGTTAATGGTTTAATTCTCTAAAATTTTTAGCAAATTTTCCTACCAGAAATTCGTTATTGAGGAGACCGTGACTTTTGAATTTAAAAAGATTTTTTCCATTGAGCGCGAACTGGTGAACGAGGTGACCACCTACGACCCACATCCGAGGTTAGCTTCAGTTTTTATCTATTTAGGTACATACATACAGGGTGACGCATTTCTACGGTAAAGCTCAATATTACTGTTATTCTAAAACATACGAGAAACAATTGTATACGTTAATTATAGGGTATCTTGAGCTACATCTTAAAAAGTTATTTCTAGAATGATTGGGTTGCCCATAAGTCGTTGGTGATACGAATTTTCTTTTTTTTTAATCGAACACGTCTTATATTATTGAATTTTTTCGTTTTCCATCGAAATATAATACATGTTTGTAAGAAAATATATTCAGGACGCAGCAAGTATGTTATGGTAGCAAATTTTCATTAAATGCTTTAAATTCGAATAGCTGCAATTTGGGCGGCATCTTATAAAAATTATTTCGACAATCACAGGTGGCCCATAAGTCTTTGGCGATACAAATTTTCTTCTTTAAATCCAACACCCCTTATATTACTTAATTTTTGCATTTTCCATGGAATTGTAATGCATGTTTGTTTTCGAGTTGTTTCAATTGTTTTGCAACATTTCACATTTTTGGGACATATTGTGATACGGCATTTTTACCAACAAAAATCGGGGTCTAATACAAATGACGCATTCAGAGAAGTTTTCATTTATATTATTTTATGAAAAATTCGAGATGCCATGCACCGGACGTTCTCAAAAAGTGATTGAATTACAAAAAATCAAACTGTCGTAACTCAATTGTTTCAAATAGAACAGGCTGTATTTTGTGGTTCATAAGTGAAGGAGATAATTGTAAATATTTAGTAAGTTTTTTTTTAAAATGTTTTCGGATTTTTGTTAAAAAAAATTTGAAAATTTTTATGCAAAAAACTTTTTTGGGAGTTTTGACGAAAAGTTTATTTGATGAAATATGGTACATTGTTTCTACTATATATGTTATACTGGTAACCAAATTTGATGCCTGCTTTTATTAAAAAAGCCTATTTGCTAGTAAATATATTTTTATCAAAATTCACTACCATAACGCCCTTGCATCGTCCACACCTTTTTGAAAACTAATTGACGTGTCCGAGCATTTCGCCAAAACCCAAATCGCTCAAATTTTAATTCATTTATTACATAATTTTGTCGCTCACTCTAGATATACTTGGTGATGCTGGCAGAGTGGGTGATGGTAGAAGGCTATTAACTTTTTGTATATTAATAACATTGAACTAATAATTATAATTAATATTTACTTATTTATATTACTTATACATTGAAAATATCACAAATGAGTTATAAACATGCGCTTGTGTTGAGATGCGATTTTAACAGTTTAATTCCATAAAATATTATCCAAACTTCCAGAATGACACTAACACCTTGAATATTCACAGACCAAATGAGATGATTTACTTTCACAATTATTCTTTTGAAACTAATTTACAGTTGTTGTCTTCATCTCCAGATACACATATGCTACTAAAAACGCCAATTTCACCCTAACTTTCTTTTTTCGTTCTACATTTTTTTTCAATAAATTCTAAATTTTACTGGAGATTTTTTTCTTGTTTTAGCAAATTCTCGTGAAGATAATTTTGCTTCCAGAGAGGTTAATTTTTTTTATTTTTCTCCCATCGTCCTCATGTTTCTTTGAATCCCTATTCACTTTATCGGTCTCTTCCTTCTCCTGCTTCTTTTTCTGTATACACTTCAATCATGTAAGACATAGGCAACTAGTTGTTCTAAAACACAAGATGGAGGTCGGGGGTGGGGGGTGGTGGTCTTGTGTCATTTGGATCTTCAGATTAGCTTACTGCTTGAAAGTAATTTTTCAGATACCTCTGTTGCTCTGGAGTAGCTTTTCCATTTTGTTATCAGAGTGTCATAAACCTTAAGAACACTGTATAAATACGTTGTGCCCCTCTTGTTCATTTCTTAAAACAAAAGGTGCTAATAGGATTGAATAAGTCCTCCCAGAAGCTAAAACAATATGCGCCTTGAAAAGCAATGTCAAAATAATTGGATGGAAGCCTTTCATTGAACGTGTGTTCACGAAAATGTAGGTCTTAATTATCTGATTAGATGCAATATCTCCTTAAATTTACAAAAGTCTGTATCGTTCGAACCAGTGAAATGTATAATATCTAAATTTTTCTGGCTTTCACTCTGTATAACATAATAATATATTTTAGGTTCCTTCTCACTTTGTCTCTGTCTATCTATAGGTGGAAGATTAATGAACTGACAATATGGTTTCATTGACTTATTTAAATAGTTTTTATTATTCCTTCTGACAAGGATTACCATATTTGTTTTAATATTCGTTGACTTTTATGGTTTGAAATGTTGCAGAAAGAATATAGAAGCAACACAAACGGCCTTGAATTTTGAATTTTTCAGCATGTTCCTTTATTGAGTTATATAAAAATAGTTTTATTTCATTAATTGTTGTTGCACTTACTTGGTGAAACCGGTTCATACTAAATACAGATACCCTGCAAAACAAGAGGTGCCGGGTTCGATTTCCAATCAAGGCAATATCGCATTAATCTGGTGTGGATATGTCATTATCACAGTCTGAATGCGATGATCCCTTGTCATCGTAACCATTACTATTTGGCACCAGCTCCTTTATACTAAGTGAAGATTGGAACCTGTGATGGGCATCGATAAGTACACTTGGAGACCCCAAATCACCACAACGCATTAAAAAAAACGCCATATGATCTTATCAAAAAGTTTACGATTTTCAAGATATTGACTATTTTATGAAAAAATGTAAAAATGTCAAATTTTAAGGTATTTTGCCCCACCACATGAAGAAAAAACATTTACAAAATGTGATTTTTGTGCATGCTAATCCTCAATAATGGCGTTATCGAATCAATCTGAATTATTTTGTATTATTATTAAGAAAATCTGAAGAAAAAGTAAAAAGTCTGACTTTTCTCCCCCAACTTTCTTTAATTTAGAATAAAACTCCCTACTGGACAAATTTTGCAAATTTATTGGCTCATAATTTCAAAAACTTCCCTGTTTTATAGAGATTCTAAAATGGTATAAAATATTATCAAAATCTCTAAAAGTAATTCACTGTCGACGATTAAATGTAAATTTGGAAGTGAAATCAGGTAGCTAATAAATAAAAAGAAACAGATTGTGACATTTACAAAAATTATTTTACTCATAATTGACGGCCATTCTGTCTTATACATAAACGACATCGTCTTATGAACGATCCTCTTAGTCTTCTTAGACTGCTTCGTGAAATTTCTTGAGCTGCTGTTCTGATTCTTTGACGTAGCTCCTCTTGATTTCTTATTGGTTTTTAATAAACTTTATCTCTTAAGCATACCAAATAAAAAAAGTCGAGTGGATTCAGGTCCGGTGAGGGAGATAGGTTCTAGACGGCCAATGCACCTCCCCGGGTATGTCTAATTCAAGTATTGCCTTACTTCTAAGGCACTGGGCTGGGCATCCATCATTTTGAAGCCACATTGTCCTCCGAAGTTGTAATGGGGCGTCTTCCAGCAGTCCTGGAAAATTATTTTGTAAAAAGGCCAAATATCTTTGGTCCTTTTACGTAGGAGCGTCCCAAAAGTGTTCCATTAAAAATACCGGCCCAGAGGTTTATCTTAATTTGATGCTGGGACAAGTACATATCCTCTCTGAACGCATGTCTATTTTCAATTTTCCAACTATGAAACCTGTGAAGGTTCATGTGTCCATCATCTTCACATGCTGGTTCCATTAAACTTTATCGAAGAAATTGGGATCTTGACTGATTTTTCTTAACATAATTTTGCAAAATCGCTTGTGCTTTGCGTAGTTACGCAGTTCCAAAACTTGGACCCTCTGAATATGGTAGGGATGGTTCCCATACCTTTTTAAAATTCTATGAGTAGTAGACCTTCGTCTCTGTACTTTCCGCGTCGAGATACCAGGTTGTTCGATAATAGTATCCAGGAGAGCATCATCGTGGGGAGTTCGCGGTCGTCCAGTTCAATCAAAACGATGGATGCCAGGCATTCTACCAGCGCTATCGGCGTTATGGGTTCTTATGGACACGCCGTAATATGGATGTTGTCGGTCTGGGTGGCGCTGCTCATAAATCATTGCCGCTCGTCTGGCGTTGTAAACCACACCACCTCTGAACGGCACGTATCAAGTCTCTCCATAAATAAGATGCATGTCCGGATACTCTTGATGGGTGTAATTCACTTAATTTTTCATTGTATAAAATATCCAGAGTAAAACAAAGTTTGTTAGAAAATTAATTTACTGAGAAGTGAGCGCGTTTGTAGCAAGTACAAATTAGTAATCTTACTTTCACTGACAGAAATATTTTTCATAAATCTCAAAGTTTGTTTTTGTTTATTAGCTACCTGATTTCACTTCCAAATTTATTTTCAATCGTTGACCGTGAATTATTTTTAGAGATATTGATAATGTTTTATACCATTTGAGAAAGACCATAAAACAGGAAAGTTTTTGAAATTACGAGTCAGTAAATTTTACTGAAGTTTTTTCAGTGCGGAGGTCTATTCCAAATTTAAAAAAATTGGCGAAGAAAAGTCCGATTTTTAAATTTTTCTCTTCAGCTTTGCTAAATAATAAAATATTTTGCATTAACGTGCACAAAAATCACATTCCGAAAGTGTTTTTTCTGCATGTGGTGGTGCAAAATACCTTAAAATTTAAAAATTTTCATTTTTTTCATAAAATTGTCGATATCTTGAAAGCCGTAAACTTTTTGATAAAATCATATAGGGTTTTTGTAAAAGGGCTTGAGCCAGGCTATCTTCGTGAGACGTTTGATTTACGACTTTTGGGACAGCCTATATATATATATATATATATATATATATATATATATATATATATATATATATATATATATATATATATATATATATATATATATATATATAATTTAACAAAACAAATTTCCCACACGTGTAGCAAGAAAGCCTCGCGTACGGCGTACGTCATTACTGATCTGAACACTATTTTACCGAGCAAACATGGCGTTTGTAAATATTTTTAAAATTCTGGCTAGTTACCACTATCAATTTTACAATGTATTATCTAATAAAATTATAAAATTTTACATGATTATGGAGTAGAAAAAAACTATATATACATATACATATATATATATATATATATATATATATATATATATATATATATATATATATATATATATATATATACAGAGTGTTCTCTTTATCCCACTAATTTATATTTGTACGAGTGGTACTACTCAGACTAGTAATCAATAAAACCATGGACGGATGCATTAGATAAAAAAGATATGGAAAAAATCATGTTATTTGGTATGCCAAAATTGTATGTGATTCAAGATTTGCAAGAGAGCTTTCAAAGATGTTGGAAGGATCCTATTAAAAGGTGTCATAAACTACTATAAAAAACCTAGAACTTTGTTGTTCTGACATGTGTATGACTTTCAGCAAAAAAAATTTGTAATAATAAAATTTCCTATCAAATTTATAATGCAAGCACCACAAAATTGATTTGATTTTCATACAAGGGGTGTCAGCTATACTCCTAAACTTTACCGCTACAAAATTGTTTATGGTAAAAAGGCAGTTTTTAAATCTAATTTATAATATAAATATTAAATAACTGTTAGCTTTTTAAATAGAGCAACACATTTTCAATAAATTTTTCTATTTTTTCAGGTTCCGCCTCTGCTTCCTCACATGCCTCATGTAAGTAAAATTTATATTTTAAGTAAAATAATTTAGAAATATTTGCTGAATGTATCTTGATTGCTATAACGCATCTAAAACAAATTGACTAAATATAGTTCCTAGTGCATACAAATATAGAATGAGCTATAGTAAGAGAGAAACCGGTTTGTGTATTTTATGGTGGAGAAAATGCATCTTCTATATTCCCTTGCCTTGACAATGGACAATTGGTACTAGGGCTCGTGAATGTGTTCGACACAGCCTGTCTGATTAGTAATTTGTGTCCATCACGGCTGTAATGGAAACCTAGCTCCTATTCTAGCGATGTTGCTACCTGTCAATCAGCTTACTGATTTATAGGGAAAATATTTAAACTACAGTGTGCTTTCTTTCTAAAAATGTTGTGATTGGAAATTACAGAAAATTTAGCAATAGATAATTTGGGTGCTTTTTTCTTACCACATCTGATAGAGATCCCACAAAGCTGATTTTTAAAATTTTTTTTCATTTCACATACTACAAAAATAACGATGCAAAAAGAATATTTGTAAATAGGAATTTCATAATTGATTTCAAACACTACTATTTTGCCGCCATGATAAGTGACGTCACGGGATAGTAAGTTAGTCAACAATCTTTGCTTCTCTGTGTTTACATCCTATGTTGCAAGTTATTGATCGAGTCTTGCTTTTTGTACGTGATTTTATTTGATAATATGGAAAATAAAGCTGATATTAATACTGTATAGCACCAATGTGTACAAATAAAAACTCCAGAAAAACGATTTTTTATGGTTCCAAAAAGTGGCTCAAATTAGCAAGCATTGGTGCAAATTTATGAAGCGGGACGAAAGAAAAAATCCACAGTTAACCGCCTTATATTGTTGTGAAGACCATTTTAATCTAAGTGTCTCCTCATTTCACATGAATATTAATGATATAAGGTTAAAATTCTTATGATATGTTATTAAGTTAGGTTGTAATTTCCATGTGGCCAAGGTATGTTTATCTGTACATATTAAGTATGAACTTTACATATTACTCTTAGTATTAACAACTAACAAAAATTGTGGTTATTTATTAACGAAATTATTGGGTTTGCTTCCATAAATTATCTGTAATTAATTCAGACAACATTGTTCCATCAAAAACATATGGTTATGTTGTTGTCATGTCATGTGGACTTCATTCAAAGCAAAATATGTTACAAATGACATGAATATACTTGGCTAAACATGTGTTCAACTAGCATTGACTTATTTACCCATACCTTCGAGCTTGTGTCCATTTTACTTCAGCAGTTATGCAGTCTGGAATTTCACCAAGGACTGATCTTATCATAAATGACTTAATTCTTGCCAAATTATCTGATTGCGCCTGTTGAAAACCTTTGTCTCCCGTTTTATTACGCACACATTACACTATTCAACTAGAAGAAACACAATAAATGAATCAAATACACCACGATGCTGAGAAATAAGCGACCATACTTATCATAGCATAAGGGAAATGGAAACGCGATATTTATGTACTTACCAACTACGTCACGACCAATAGGAGAACGTTCGCGGTCACATGATAATAATTCAAATTTTTTGATTCTAACAGTCTTTTTCTGTCCACTATATTAAATAGAGGTACAGCTCCAACGTTCGTCAATCGTACCCGACAGGAGGTGATTAACATCACACTGGCGAGCAGAGGAATTAGATATGACATATCTAGCTGGAGGGTGATGGAACACATATCAATGTACGATCATCGTATGATCAGCTTTGAATTCGATGTGGATCGTGAGGGTCCTCCCACCAGGAGAAATCCAAGGAAGACCGACTGGGATGCGTACGTAACAGGTCTTGGTCGGTCACTAAGGAGCCCAAAAGCGAGATGACTCTCTATAGAGGCATCAGATAGCGCGGCCGAGGCTCTAGAAGGTAATGGCAACCAATGAGGCCGCGTCACCACTCAGGGAAGAGCCGGACATCAAGGTCCGATGGTGGAATCGGAATCTCGCCGCACTACGCGGGCGCGCTCGGAGGGCCTTAAAGCGAACCACCGTCAGAGAATCTGGTGAGGCGGCCTGGGATGAGTTTAGAACTGCCAGAAGGGAGTTTAAGAAGGAATTACGATGGAATAAACGAGCCGGCTGGCGCGCGTACTGTGGGGAAGTTAACTCCTTGCCGGGCGCAGACAGGCTGGTAAGGGTACTCAAACAGGAGTCAGGAAGTACTATAGGATCCTTAAGGAGCTGGACTAACACCGGCGAGGAGACCTTGCGCCACTTCGCCCAGATTCACCTTGCGGGCGGTGGATCCGTCATGGGGGCCGGTGGTCGGTCACGAATGCGGACTTGCAGCTGGCAGAGGAGGTAGCCACTAATTGTGCTATAACCTGGAAGGTGAACGAGTTTGCTCCATTCAAGTCCGCAGGCTGTGATGAGATCTTTCCGGCCCTGCTCCAGAGGGGCCTGGATATACTGCTTCACAACACAAGGGAGGTTTTCTGGGTCAGCCTGGCTTAAGCCCATGTCCCAAAGACGTAGCGCCGGATCAGGGGGGTCTTCATTCCTACACCGGGAAAGGAGGACTACACGCTGACCAAGGCGTACAGGATAATCAGCCTTACATCCTTCCTGCTTAAGGTATTAGAAAAGATAATAGAGCGGTTCGTGTTAGGAGAGAGCCGCAATGATCACCCTTTCCATAAAAATCAGCACGCGTATCAGTGGGGGAAATCGACGGAGACGGCGCTCTACGCTGCGACGCGAAAGGTGTAAAGGTCTTTACACTACAGAGAGAGCACATTAGCTATGTTCTTCGATGTGTTGGTGGCCTTTGATAGGGCAAGGGCGGATATGGTCTGAGCCGCCCTACAGGACAGGGGATCGCCTAGGTCCCTAATAAGTTAGGTAGCGAGCATGCTGGACGACATGAGAGTTTCGCTGACCTTGAGATGCCGAGTGCTGGACGGTTTAAGACAGGCGGCTGTTCTCAGGGCAGTTGATTTTCGTCACATCTACGGTGTCTGGTCATGGACGGCCTCATGGAGCGGCTCTCCGAGAATGGGTTCTACGCCAATGCCTACGCTGATGATGGGCTGGTCTTAGTCACCAGCAAATTCCTCAGCGTCGCCTCTGGGTGCATTAGAGCTGCCTGTAGCATAATTAAAAGGTGGTGTGTTGAGCTGGGACTCCCCGTAAACCCAGCAAAGACGGATCTGATCCTATTCACCAAGAAGAGTAATCTGGAGGGGTTCAGGCCACCGGTGATGTTTGGAAAACCTTTAGCTTTAGTGCGCGAGGTCAAATATCTGGGGGTGGTCCTGGACTCCAAACTATTATGGGGGTCGCAAATAGAACGAATAGCAAGGAAAGGAGTAGCAACCCTCTAACAGCTGCGTCGCATGATAGGGAGGACCTGGGAACTTAATCCCCGGATCCTTCATTGGATTTACACTGCGATCGTCAGGCCGAGAGTCCTTTACTTGGTCTGGTGGTGTGGTGTGAACCAAACTGCTACCCAGAAGCTGGTCAAACTTCAAAGGCAATCCTGGGTATCACCGGCGCTATGAGGATGACACCCTCAGCCGCGCTAGAGGTCTTGTTGATGCTGCTACCGCTTCCCATCTGTATCAAAAGAGAGGCTATGGCGTCGCATCTCAGAATGCGTGACTCATGAAATTGGTGCGGAAAGGCAGCAATAATAGGACATGCAAGAATTGCACCATCAAGGTACGGAATGCAGAGGACAATATTAGGTTGACTAGACCATATACCCTCAGAATCCCCAGTAGGGATCAGTGGAGGGACGAGCCCTGAGGGAGAAACAAACTAGTGAGTTGCTAACTAAAATTGGGTCACTGGAAAATATTTCTTCCTAATTTGATTATTATTTATTAGCTATTAATTATTAGAAGTAAGTATGCTTGGAGAATACTGTTTTGCAACACTATCAATTCTACTTATTTATTGCGATATTAATATAAGAAAATTGTTTAAATTACTTTTCACTAGTTTTGACTTATTTTCAAACAATATGGGTATTTAACTTTACTTAGTGAAATTTTATTGCCACTTTTTACACACTTCGATGTTTATTACATTGATTGTGACTGTCCTAAATTGGTGAAATATTTTATGCTAAATAGAAACGTAGAGACTTCCCCCCTGACTTTACAATATACTCTCGTCTTCTCTGCCTGACGACGCATTAATCGCAAAACCGGTTGCAAGAAAGAAAAGCTGTTGTTAATCTAGGCGAAAAACATTTACATCTCTATTTAAATAATGTTTTAACATTAGAGTTGAGTTAACCAATTCAAGGTATTATTCTTCAGAATGTGTTCGTTCAATTATTAATATTTATTACTTTTTAGCTTTCAGCAGTTCGAGCAGTTTTTCAGCGGGCGGATCTGTAGCAGGCGCGGGATCAAATGATATTGGCAAGGGTTTATCAGGAGCTGGATCCGTTTCTCAGGCTTCTGCTTCAGCCTCTGCTTCAGCATCAGCCGGATCACTCGCAGGATCCTTGGCAGCTGGAGATGCTGGAAGTTATGGAGGAGGATCAGGATGTTCTGGAAAAGGAGCCTGTTTGGGTGCCAACACTGGTGGAGGAACAGGTCATTCCTTAGGTAAGTCATAAGACACATTTACTATAGTATATCCAGACCCAACTTGTCCGTGAGATGCGGAAATAGAAGAGAAACAGTAAATATAACAAAATAAAGAGATAGTGGTTTGCGTAAACTCAAGCCAAAGTACAATCTGGAGAGTAAATTTAGTAAAGGAAAATACTACACTAATTAGTTATAAAACAACATGAGTCAAATAAAAAAAAATTGATGTATTACATAAAAAGTTGATAATTTTGAGATAATTTGATAATAATTCTAGCCGAAAGCGACAATAAAACTGCCAATTAGGATTGAAAGTTAAAGAAAAATTAAGATAATTTACAGTTCCTAATTATTTTTGCACTTCAAATGAAAAGAAGATAGGAGACATTGACCTGGTTGCTACTCTACATGTAAGGTCAGGTCAGGTCAAGTCAGGTACCTTGTAGATACTTCTACGTTAATTACCGACTACAGTAGCATCTTTTAATTAAGACATATATATGTGTCTCGCCTAGTGACCTTGTAACAAAAAAAATTGCTATAAGAAGTTGTGGCACAAATTTTTAGAGTAGCATAACTCCCTGAAATTTTTGCTCATTATTTCCGGACACCTGTATATATACATGTCATAGAACAAACTACAATGCAACCACGCGCTGGAGGACCAAAACAAAAAAAAAACAAAAAAAAAGTTCCTATAATACACTAAGGTACGATTGTTTTTGTTTTTAAGTCACAGGCTGTTGAAGTTTTTTTTATACCTTTTTGATTTATTTCATTTCTTGCGATTCTAAAGACATAATTGAACCAAAAGTAGTACACGTTATAGCATCGCACTATTTTAAGTTACAGACTGTTGAAGTTTTTTTATATATTTTTGATTTATTTCACTTCTTGCGATTCTAAAGACATAATTGAACCAAAATTAGTGCACGTTATACCTTTGCACTATTTTATATCAGAATATTAAAATTATTTCCCATCTAGTGGTTGGCTTCAGACCCTATACGTCTATAAATCTAAAAAATTCTAGGACGCAGCAAGTGCGTTATGGCAGTGAATTTTTCTAAAAATGCTTTGAATATCAAATATTTTTTTTAATGCAAGCAGTCATCAATTTGGTTACCGGTATAACCTATATAATAGAAACAATGTGCCATATTTATCAACATAACTTATTGTTTGAAAATGTACAAAGATTTTCCGACAATATACCTTAAACGTTAGTTTTCTAACCAACAAACCTTAGGTTAATAGCAAATTGAGTTATTGAAATTTGAAGCATTTAATGAAAATTTGCTACCAAAACGCACTTACTGCGTCTTGGTTCTTTTTCTTACAAACTGATTTCGATAAAAAATGCAATAAAATAAGGCTGCTCGAAAAAATATTGTATCACCAACGATCGACTTGTGGGCCAGCCGGTGATTGTCAAAACAATTTTATAAGATGCAGCTCAAGACACCCTATAATTAACTTATACAATTTTTTTCTCGTCTCTTGTATAATAATAATTATATTCAGCTTTACCGTAGAAACACGTCACTCTGTATAATATCAGCCCTTTTGTAAAACTTCGATCCTTTATATGTGTTGATAAAACATAACAAACACTGTTTAATCCACCCACTAACATTAATAAAGGAATAATTTGCACTTGTATATAAAAAATTCCCAAATGACACAAATAATTCGTCGACTCAACAACAAATAAACATATAAACGATCTCATATCATACGATAAATGTCAGTTACAGCGTCTAACAGACCTGCACAATAATACCAAATGTTCCGTTACCACGGCAACAAGATACTAGATCTCGTATAAGTTGTTGACAATGAAAGGCTGTGAAATTAAACATAAATGTTTCAAATTTGAATAGCTCAATTTTCTGTAACTCTAGAAAGCTGAATTTTGGCACATAGTTAGGTCTTTCCCAAAGCAATATGTACACCAAATTTGATGAAAATGTAATTTTCGGAGAAAAATTTTTTTTCGGAAGAAAACTCAAAAATTTCCCGGAAGAAAACCCTGTCCTATTTTTCTGGCTAACGAACTCATCCCAGCTATTAATAAAAGAAAGGCACAATTGGTTAATTATTTTTTTAGTTATCGGTTGGATACATATATATATATATATATATATATATATATATATATATATATATATATATATATATATATATATATATATATATATATATATATATATATATAAACATATAAAAATCGAAACTGACCCCGGATATGGGTTCTAGGGGCCCAAATTCGCGCTCATTTGCAAACATTTTTGCAGTCTCACCATCGATACCTCTCTACTAGTGAATTTTTTTAAATAAAAATACACTAATAAAAAACAACATTGCTTCAGCCTGTAATTGTTATGACAATATTCGCATTGTAAAAGGTTTGGTAGTAGTGGGTAGCAGGCTATGATTTTATGAAACGAAACCAATTAGGTAACTGTCAAACTAATATTACAATATAAGCTTGTCGTGTTCCTGATTACGTACGTATGTAGTTCACTTGTTTGTCGTTTTTGGTGAATTTTCTTTAAAAAAAAAATCACTAATGAGGAGATCCCGACTTTTGAATTTTGAAAAGATTTTTCAAATGAGCGCAAACTAGGCCCCCTAGAACCCATATCCAGGGTCAATTTCAATTTATATATATATATATATATATATATATATATATATATATATATATATATATATATATATATATATATATATATATACAGTGTGGAACAGCCAAATGGAATAAATTCGATAACGGATAAATGAGGACGTGTTGGGAAAAACGCTTGGACACGTCGATTTGTATTTTTAACTGCGCATCTTTTTCAAGAAAAAAAAATTATATAGGGTGCGTCATGTGACAGTGGCCAATACCAACTTTCTTATTTTAAATACAAGCCCCTGTATATTATTAATTTTTTGGATTCTTCAGAAAATTCTAGACATAATTCATGTACAATGTCCTATACCTATCTTCAACTGTTTCGGAAATATTAAGTATTTTCAGATTTATTACAAAAATTAACATTAAAAATAGAAAATTATTTTATTTCACAAATTCTAATAAGAAATACTGATTATTTCTTAATAATTTAAAAAAACAAAAAAAAATTAATGTCAATGTAGTAAATGTTCAAAATGCTCGCCACGAACATCTTGGCAACATGCTAATCTGGTATAGAAATGTCTTCTAACATTACTCAACATCTCAGGCGTGACTGATCTAATCGCAAGCGTGATTCGTCTTTTTAAGTCATCTAAGTTGAGGGGCTTAGTTTTGTATACAATACTTTTGACATATCCCCACAAAAAGTAGTCTAATAGCGACAGATCAGGAGATCGTGCTGGCCATTCTATCGATCCGCGCCTCCCTATCCACCGATTTGGAAAAATTTGGTTCAGGTACTGCCGGACATTGATTTGGTAATGGGGCGGTGCTCCATCTTGCTGAAACCATATTTTATTGGCAGGAACTTGTGGAATTGCTGGATCTGGATATAAGTTTGTCAAAGTTGGCACGACATTATTTTGGAGCAGTTCTAAATATTTATCCCCATTCAAGTTGCCATCAATGAAAAAGGGACCTACGATATGATTTCCAACAATTCCTGCCCAAACATTAACTTTTTCAGGATATTGCGTATGTTCCTCTCTCATCCAATGAGGATTCTCATTAGACCAATAGCGGCAATTTTGACGATTAACATGACCGTGAAGTGTAAATGTGCTCTCATCAGAAAACAAAACATCTTCTAATTGGATCACATTGTTATCTAACATTGCCATCATTTGTTCACAAAAATACGTTCTCCTATCGAAATCGTCCTCCATGAGCTCCTGAGTTGGTATCATTTTATAGGGATGCATCTTACTTTCCTTTAATGTTCGAAAAATTGCTGTGTGGCTAACGTTGAATAGTTGGGCTGCTTGTCGACCAGAAGTATGTGGGTTTTCTTGAAACTCAAGCGTAATATCCAATTTCGTATCATCACTTACTGCATTGGCAGCTACTTTTTTTATCTGTCTCACATGACCAAGCTCGCGAAACTGCTTTTCTATTTTGCTAATTGTTCCTTGGGATACAGGCGGCAAATTTGGAAATTTTTCGTGAAATAAGCGAGACACTTCCATCTGTGTCCGTGTGTTATCTCCATAACCAATCATTTGTAGAATGGTTATTTTGTGCATTTCTGTTAAATGAACCATTTTTCTGATATTATTACGTACAGTTAACGAAATTCAAACGACAATAGCACTGACACTAATCACTACTGTCATGCAGGCAGACAACAAGTTGCTAAGGCTACGAGTTTTATACGAACAGAAAGAAAACTGTTTTTGTTTTTGTTTCATTTCATATCAGTAAAAAGAAACGCAGGAATGGTTTTTGTTTACTTTCTCATTATCAAGAGCTGAATGGGAAATAAGTATTGAATGCAATGTAGCGAATTTGTGAAATAAAATAATTTTCTATTTTTAATGTTAATTTTTGTAATAAATCTGAAAATACTTAATATTTCCGAAACAGTTGAAGATAGGTATAGGACATTGTACATGAATTATGTCTAGAATTTTCTGAAGAATCCAAAAAATTAATAATATACAGGGGCTTGTATTTAAAATAAGAAAGTTGGTATTGGCCACTGTCACATGACGCACCCTATATAATTTTTTTTTCTTGAAAAAGATGCGCAGTTAAAAATACAAATCGACGTGTCCAAGCGTTTTTCCCAACACGCCCTCATTTATCCGTTATCGAATTTATTCCATTTGGCTGTTCCACACTGTATATATATATATATATATATATATATATATATATATATATATATATATATATATATATATATATATATATATATATATATATATATATATATATATATATGTATCACACCGATAATTAAAACAATAATGGTCCGATTTCGATCAAATTTGGTACGTACCTTCTGCAAGTGGCTTGGATAAGTTCGTAAGCCAGAAAAATCGACCCAGATTTCCCGCAAAATTTTGTGCATTCTTTCGGAACAAATTCATATCTTCGGAAATAACAAAGTAAGCGTACCAAATTTGGTACGCTGGTTTCTATCATAAAGTGTATCCTATGTACCAGAATTCAGATATCTACGTTAAAAGATAAATAATTTATAGGTAAGCATCTGTTTAAAAAAAGTTAAAACGTCAAAATTAATAATTATGTATGGTACTCGTACTAATGTGAATGAAGAATACAACACACAATGACTAAAAAGCTCCTAGATCTGTGTCTAAGTGGTTAGTTGCCTTTATTTCGTTAAAATATGAGCAAAAAATCCATTGCAAATACAAATTGTTTGGTATAAATAATAAAGACGTTAAAAAATTAACATACGAGCGTATATACCTGCTAGTACATATATCTGCCATGTCGACAGTGGTCCAGTAGTCTAAGCGGTTGCATCAGACAATCGAGTCATATAATAAGACGAGTTCTAATCCTAGTTAGTCACTTCATTTTTATTAATTTATTTTAGTCTTTCATTTCATTTTACCGTTATTTGATCAGATTATTGTTATTCCGATGAATTTTTTAGCGAGTTTTTATATAAAAAATAATTTAATAAAGAGGAGATAAAAACTTTTAAGACTTAATTCAATCTGAATATCTGGTTGTTTGTTCTTGCCCTAACTTAGTGAAGCTGTTCCATATTTAATAAGGTGGTAGACTTTTCCCGTGGCTTCAGAAGTGCTTTTTTTCTGCAGCTGATTCATTAATGAGGAGATCGCGACTTGAATTTAAAAAATCACTTTCAAATGAGCGCGTGTAGGCCCCTAGAACACGTATTCGGGGCCAGTTTTAATTGTTATACGTATATATATATATATATATATATATATATATATATATATATATATATATATATATATATATATATATATATATAATAAGAAAGGTTAAGGGCAAGGCTGCAAGGAGACAACCGCATACACGTGTTTGAAGCTTATTGCTATCATCAGTACGGTATAGCCAGGTGATGATGGGAGTACTCTGGAAGAAGCAAAAATACACGGAGTCACAACAGGCAACCAGTGCACATTTGCAGCATCATTCGGAAGACCCTCAATTCGAGGGCAACAACCAAAATCACCACAGAGGCAAAGAAATCACCTGCGTGAGCATCCGGAGCCGCATTCTCATAACAATAAGAACCGTAGACCGGTTTTGCTCTAATTATAACTCTTCCAAGCCATTAACGAAATAAGGGTAATTCCCAAATTTGGTCCAAATCAGTGAAGTATTTTTTCAGTTATTGGATGGAGACATGCATATATATATATATATATATATATATATATATATATATATATATATATATATATAAACTTTTTAACTGACCATGGAAATGAGTTACAGTGGCGCTAATTCTCATTTGGAGAAATTTTCCGAAAGTCTCACCATCGAGACCTCTCTATTAGTGATTTTTT
Organism: Tillus elongatus; assembly: GCA_964006375.1. NCBI lineage: Eukaryota > Metazoa > Arthropoda > Insecta > Coleoptera > Cleridae > Tillus > Tillus elongatus. Next base: position 178,931,250 of record OZ023265.1, read on the forward strand.
TGAATCAAAATTCATTTAAAACGATCGGACCTTAGTGTTATTAACTTTTAGTGAATTTTTGTTTAAAAAAATTCACTAATAGAAAGATATCGATGGTGAGACTTTGCAAAAATTTTTGCAAATGAGCGCGAACTAGGACCCCTAGAACCCATATCCGGGGTCAGTTTCAATTATATATATATATATATATATATATATATATATATATATATATATATATATATATATATATATATATATATATATATATATATATATATATATATATATATATATGTATATGTATATGTATATGTATGTATCCGTCTGATAACTCAAAAAATAATCAACCGATTGCGATTAAACTTGGCAGGTGGCTTTATTTTATTAATGGCTTGGATGAGTTCGTTAGCAAGAAAAATCAGACGGGGTTTTCCGGGAAAATTTTGAGTTTTCTTTCGAAAAAATTTTTTTTCTTCGAAAGTAACAAAGCTGTTTTTATGAAATTTACTATATATATGGCCTTGGGAGAGATCTTACTACGTACTGAAATTAACTTTCTAAGTTTATATGAAATTGAGTTATTCAAATTTTAAGTTTTCTTTCAAAAAAAATTTTTCTCCGAAAATTACAAAGTTATTTTAATGAAATTTGGTGGATATCTTGCGATAGGAGAGACCTTACTACACACCAAAATTAAACTCTCTAAGTTAATAGAAAATTGAGTTATTCAAATTTGAAGCATTTAATAAAAATTCACTGCCATAACGTACTTGCTGCGTCCCGAGTTTTTTTTTAATTTATTGTGGTCTTCTATTGTGTAGTACTGATGCACTGTAGTTTGTTCTATGGCATCATGTATATAGGACATGATAACGCTGGTAAAGATGATGACTAAATTAAAAGATTATTCAAAGAAGACTTTATTCATGAATTCAGGACATTATTTTAACTTGAGTAGTTTTTAGAATTCCGCATTCTTAAATCACAGGTGAATGTGAAAATGTCTATTTATCAAAATGTCTGGATATATTTCAATTTTGAATACGAATCGGTATGGTTGTGGTCATATATATATAACAAATTTTAAAGCAATAAATATTTATGAGAATAAATAGGTGAAAATTGAACTGTAGACAAAATTCACGTGATTTCAAAATTATCTGTTGTTAACACAACATAACCAGTTACACAAATTTCAGCATTGAATATTTAATGAGTAATATAAATTAGGTAATAATTCAAACATTTCACATTAGTCACTATTTTAATATGTATAATAAATCTTTTGAAATGAATATTTCCATTCAAGAAAAAAAGTTGAAAAATCTTACAATTAAAATCAATGTTACAAACGTGGGAGTTCAGAGCTATGACTGAATATACAGTGCGTTTTAGGTGTTTTCTCTAGTATTTTAAAGGAAATGCTGGTAAACTTAGATTTTTGTTTGTTGTGACAGTTACAGAGACGTTGAGATTCTCAAATGACACATAATATCTATAACTAAATTGTGTCTTGTGCAGAGGCAAGCAGATGCTTATTTGTAACAACACATTATAGTCATTACATGCAAAAAAAATATACTGTACTATATTGTAATACGTATATATATATATATATATATATATATATATATATATATATATATATATATATATATATATATATATATATATATATATATATATATATATATACCTAAATCGGGTACGCCCTATCAATTGGTGATAGAGTCAACTTCTGGAACAAATCGGAAATGGTTCGTTCTAACCTAAAGTTTGTATTTTTAAATGGAACCTGGTATCTTTTATGACAAATTTGGGTTACATATAAAAGAGTAAGAAACTTTAGGGAGAACCTGGGGAGTTAATCCTCGGATCCTTCACTGGGTCTACACTGCGATCGTCAGGCCGAGAATCCTCTATGGGGCGTTGGTCTGGTGGTGCGGTGTGAACCAAACTACCAGCAAGAAGCTAGCCAAACTCCAAAAGCTGGCAATCCTGGGTATCACAGGCGCTATGAGGACGACACCCTCAGCCGCGCTAGATGTCCTGTTGATGCTGCTACCGCTTCCCACCTGTGTCAGGAGGGAGGCGATGGCGTCGCATCTCAGAATGCGAGACGCAGGAAACTGGTGCGGAGAGGGAGCAGTAATAGGGCATGCAAGAGTCGCCAAGGAGGTGGAAAAGGAAATTCCGATTTCCGCCATAAAGGTGCGGGATGCCGAGGATGATATTAGGTTGATTAGGCCATACACCCTCAGGATCCCCAGTAGGGATCAGTGGAGGGAAAATGAGGTTGAATTCCAGCCCGCAAGCCTGGTCTGTTTCACCGACGGATCGCGGCTGAAGGACCAGCAATCCTCCGGGGCAGGAATATACATCGAGGGCCTGGGGGTGCGCGAGAGCTATGGCCTTGGCGCATATACCACGGCATTCGAAACAGAGGTGTACGCTATCCTGTCTATGGCCAACAGACATGATGTGAAGAGAAGTCCCGAAAAATTTGTGTACATCTGCTCGGACAGCCAGGCAGTCCTCCGGGCAGTCTGCGCGGCCAGAATCAGGTCTACACTGGTTAAGGAGTGCGCTGACGCCTCCAGAGGGTTAGCCAGGACAAAGGAGGTACAAGTAGTGTGGGTTCCAGGACACTGTGGCGTGGCGTGGAATGAGGTCGCGAATAATCTCGCAAGGCTTGGTTCCCGGCGGCCGTTCTGTGGCCCGGAGCCGGCTATAGGTATAAGTAGGAAGTCGGTCTCCGTCGCCTTAGACAGGTGGACCGAGGAAGCAATGAAGAGGCACTGGGGGTCGGTTGGTGGCTGCATGCAGGCGAGGGACTTCGTGGAGGGGCCGGACAGAGATAAAGCTGTCTGGCTACTCGGAAGGAGTCGACCTACGCTTCGCCGCATCCCTGGGGTGCTCACAGGCCTCTGCGCCCTTAGAAGACACCTCACATTGATAGGCGTAGAGAGGGATCCTCTTTGTCAGGAATGCGGCGAGAATGAGGAAACGTCCTACCACTACTTGTGTGAAGGCGAGGCTTTTGGGAGTCTTCGAGCAGAATTGTTCGGATCGAGGACTCTGCAGAGGAATCAGGTAAGTACCGTCCAATTGAAGACCGTCACGGCCTTCATCTCGAGGTCGAGGCGGTTTGGCGACTGAAACGAGGAGGAGTGCATGGAGAGCATGGTTGCTGGGGTTGGCAAAAAGGGCCCATGGTGGCCTACTTGCTTGGCGTTGGCCTCCCCACCACTGCTACTACTAAGAAACTTTTATACGAACCACTTTCCCGATAGATGTCACCATTAACCTTGAAAATAAATTTCATCTGCTCTTAACACACACCAGACCCAACGACAAGAACATGGCTGCTGTGTGTTGGGATAATGAATGTCAGAAGATGTGAGCGTTCATAAATGTTCAAAGTGTCTGCTACCTTGATTCACACATTCGTTCGAACGCTGTCGGTAGCGCGCAACATTTCAACGACTGGCAGGCTTCCCGGATTCGCACCTTCATATCACCTTCTGTTATGGGTTGATGTCCGTAAACAGTATCTTTGACCCGGCCTCAAAGAAAAAAATCCAGGGGTGTCAAGTCTGGGGATCGAGACGGTCTTCAATTGGACGGTATTTACCTGATGCCTCTGCAGAGTCCTTGATCCGAACAATTCTGCTCTAGTAAGCTAATAAGCGACTGGTACGGGTGTACCAGTCTGTATACCACTCTGTATATATATATATATATATATATATATATATATATATATATATATATATATATATATATATATATATATATATATTTATATATATTATTGTAAAATACTGTAATACTAAATATTTTTGGTAAGCATTTATAATTTATAGGGGGTATTGAATATTTTTAAAAGTCTAATTAACTGAAGGTAAATCGTAGGTGGCTGTGATTTTATTAATCAGTAATTATAATTGGGCAAGGCGAAGATCAATGTCACTAACAAAAAAGAAGAGAAAGTTCTGCACAACATTATGCAAACATATTATATATACTAAGAAAAAAAGGATGACTCAGTTTTAGTAACGTGAAGGTTACCACATTCTTTGTATCATAATTTACCTATCACAAATTGACTATACTTTACCCTTGTCCTATTTTGTCTTGTCGTTTTAGTGAATTTTCTTTAAAAAAATTTCTTTAAATGAGTGTGAACTATACCTCCTGGAACCCATATCCAGGGTCATATATATATATATATATATATATATATATATATATATATATATATATATATATATATATATATATATATATATATATATATATATATATATATATATATATATGTATGTATCCGAGCGATAACTCAAAAAATACTCAACTGATTTGAACGAAACTTGGCACAAGCCACCAACTCGTTACAATCGCCGACGAGTTCTTCAATCAGCTATAACAAACATATTTTTCCCTAAAAAATATACAAAAATATTTTTAAATACGCTATATATTTTTTTGGAAACTATTAAAGCAACTGGAATGAGACTTTACGTATAGCTATAAATGAAATGAATAAACCTCTGTTGTGATATCAGACAAAGACAGAATAGTCACCTGCCAGGCGTAGATTAATACATATACTACAGGCATGCATCATAACGATAGCGTTCACACCCAAACTGTGGCGATTCCACCCTAATGACTGCCTTCGGGTATATTCGGATGCGCGGATGTGTAGGGGAAAATAAGAAAGTTTTATATCGGCTACTTGAAATAAGAACCAGATGGGATAGTGTTTTTTGTATATTTATAATGATTTGACAGTTGTTTTGAAAAGTAAATGATTGTATATCGCTTTCAAAATTGGAAACTAAAGAATAAGAATATGTTTTGTTTATTTATTATGGTGTGACAGTTCTGTTTTGAGGTTAATTAGTAAACGATTGTCATTGAAATAGATATAACAACTTGTATCTATACTATGCTTTTAAAATTGAAAACTAAAGAATATTAACGTGTTTTGTTTATTTGTCATAGTTTGAGAGTTCTGTTTTGAGATGAAATGTATGGAAATCAAAGAATAAGAATATCAACGTTAATACTCATCGATTAATTGTTCAAGTAGGTAAATTATTTGAATAATGAATTGACTTTTTGGGTATGAGTTAAGTTTCCTTCTGTTAAGCTTTTGTAACTTTAATGAAATTTGTAATACCAGTTTATTTTAAAGAAACTTACAATACCTAGATTCATCATTTTGAATATTTTAGCGTCATAGAAAATTTAGTTTTGGACATTCAAAGTTTTTTTCTTAAAACGAGCTAGACTGCAATATTTGCATATTTTTATGATAATAGAAAGAGAGAAATTTTTCAAATGAGCTTAGGACTTCTAAACCCGATCTCAACGTTTATTTAAACTAAAAGTATTAATTTTAGTAAGATGCCCTACTAATAGTGTAAAATCCTTATGAAAATCCACTATTATAACACACTTGCTGCGTCCAGAATTTTGTTTTGAGTTCGACAAGGTAAGTGATGTCTTTCTCGGATTTGTCTGGATCCTCTATAGAGTTGTGCTATAGTCATAGTGCTGATCAAATATTTTCAACATGTCTTTTCAAGCTACATCCATTTATTTTCAAATAACAAATTACCTTTTGTTTTTAAAGCTAATGAAATAGATACACGGTTTTTGCATTTTGGTACAAACCAATGTTGAGCTGTTTAAACTACGAGGTTTTCTGCCTTTTTAACAACCTTTCTTTTGCCTAAAGATAAAAATTCGATTTACCTACACATTACAAACTAATTAGAAAACATATAAAAGTTACTCAAAAAAGTTGTAAACACGTTCTTAACTGCAGTCAACCAAGTATAAAAATGATATTCTTTACACACATATTTTTGCTATAAAGACTTACAAAATATGTTATTATTTTGCGCCCGTTTGAGGTCTTTTAAATACTTTTGCAGATAGCGTGGCAAAAAAGAAGAATAAACTCTAATACCTTATCTAAATATTATACGCAAGTTGAGTACCTATCTGCCAAGTCTACTGTCTTAAATAGGGTTATTCTTATGGGGGAAACGATTCCATTTACGGAACAAGCAAAATATCTGGGGGTTACTCTAGATAAGAAGCTCAACTGGGACGTACAGTTAGAGAATGTAATCCGCAGGGCTAAACTGTCCCTGTGGGCATGCCGTAGAATCTGTGGAAATAACTGGGGAACAAACCCCCCAACAGATGTACTGGCTCTATGCAGTGGTTATCAGACCAATGATAACATATGGAGCCATAGTTTGGTGGCCCAAGGCATTTCGTGGTATCACGAGGGCCAAACTGGCTCATGTACACAAACAATCTTGTCTGATGATAACGGGAGCGATAAGCACCGCACCATCAGCCGATCTGGAGGTCCTCCTTAATATTCCACCTCCTCACATATGGCTGGAGAGGGTGGCAGGTGGACAACGTACAGATTAAAACAAACGGCCGACAGCATGCCGAAGGAAATCAGTCTGGGAGGGTCCGGACTCCTCGATGACATTGAGGGTCATGGGATTCTGGGAATGGTCTCAGACTTGATGCCTACAAATATCAGTAGGGATCTGTCTTTCAAGACCGTCCTCCCGGAAAGGGAGGACTGGATACGAAATCAAACGACCCTATTGAGAGCCGATCTCTGCTGGTATGCTGACGGCTCCAAAACCAATACGGGAGTAGGAGCCGGCACATATAGGGGCAACACCGATGCTAGACTATCAACTAGCCTCGGCAAGTACGCAACCATACACCAGGCAGAAGTGTATACCATCAAGATGTGTGCAAGGGAAAGTATAGAAAACCAATGCACACACAAATCGATAAAGATATATACAGATAGCCAAGCTGCAATAAAGGGTTTTGGTTCCTACCGTTGCAATTCAAAAACGGTATGGAGTTGTCAATCTGCCCGCAACGAACTGGGCAGCAGTAATGAGGTGTCGCTGGTCTGGATACCGGGCCACTCGGACCATGATGGCAATGTTGCGGCCACCGCGCTTGCCAGAAGTGGTGCCCAGAGGGACTTTATCGGACCAGAACCGGTGCTGGGGATAACAGCATGCACAGCAAAACACACCTTAAAGACCTGGACAGAAAGAATGACAATCCAGCAATAGCAAAATCTGCCAGAATTAGCTCACTCTAAGGTCTTCATAAATGGCCTGTCTGAGTCAAGGGCTGAAAAACTTCTAGAGCTAAACAGACAACAACTGAGTACTCTAGTCGGCCTGTATATAGGACACTGCCGCTTGCGTCACCACATGCACCGGTCGGAGTCGGTCACGAAACTGAGTGCCGGCTGTGTATGGAGAGTGACGAGACAGCAGAGCACGTGCTGTGTTCCTGTCCGGCGGCGGACAGGACTAGATACCTGCTCTTTGGCAAGACAAAGCTTGCTCCGGAAGATCTGGATCAACTTTCGCCCACAAAGATTATCGACCTCTGCAGGAGGCTGGCTTTGTTGGGTGAAATATAGACCATTCGGCGTGAGCCACAATAGACCTTATCGTCGCGGTGGAGGGACCGGTATGGCCCACTCACATTCAAGCTTAACCTAACCTAAATAGGGTTCCAGAGATTTGCAATTTTCTTCAAATATTATGCGTTCTTGTACTATCGTGTATCCATCTCGTTTAACATTAGAAAAATATTTATTTATAGCCGTCATCTTATAGTACTTTTTACGGGAATACTCACTGATGTATCTATTTTTCTTGTTTCACTGTCCTTTTTAAATTTCGTTTGCAAAATAACTTTTTACAAATTTTTATTTGCAACTTTATTTTCCCACAGTCTGCCTTGTCTCGATATCATCACGATTGAACGAACAGTACAAATTGTGTTAAATCAACGATTATTAAACAGTAACGACTTTTGCGGAAGTAGATATTAGTAATGAAAAGACTGTTAAAGGACTGTCGTAACAAACATTTAAGAAAGTAACATTAATGTAGAGGAAAGTTTTTGGTATAAGCATTAAATTAAGTTATTTTGGATCATTACAGGTGGTGTTGAAGATATTGGTCTTCCGGCCTCTGGAGCTATTTCGGCCGCCAATGCAGATGCTAAGGCTTCTGCTGGTGCAGGTAGTTTATCAGCAACTGAAGGATTGGGTAGCGGAATATCTGGCGGATTATCTGGTGGACTACCAGGCAAGTTCACCAAAATAGATGTAGATTTTGACTTAGTGAATGTTGGAACATGTGATGAGCACTGATAAGTACACTTTAAAAAACTAAATTCTCCACAATACATTTTTCAGACCTGACGATGCTTCCGCTAACAAAGTTACCGTCATCCGAGGGATGAATAAACTATTTGCTCATCTCTCTAATGTCCCGAACTTTGTTAACGAAACGATCGCCTGGTCTGAAAGTAGCAGTAGTTTAGCTATTATTCACTTATAATTATAATTATACAGTAAGTCCTACAAACGAAACATTGTCTCTGATTTAGAATAACACAATTTTTACCATTGATTGAATCCAAACCTAACTACCAAATATTTCTTTTAATATTGCGTACTGGAATTCATTAAAATTTTGGGCTTTCTCAGGCACAAAAACTGACTTCAGCCTACACTGACAACTTTGCAGAGGTCCTAATAAAGTCAGTATCATAATAATTATTGTGGGTAAGGCTAGATGCATTCTCGCCACAATTAGAACCGTAGACCGGTTTCGCTCTCATTAGAGCTCTTCGGTACGGCATACCAATTGTAGCGAAAATACACCCATAAAGTAAAACGGCTATGGTAGCCAGCCTTCCAACACTAAGTGAGTGGTGTGACACGCAGCAACGTGCCGCCACCTAGTTGCGGAACTTTGTCCCTATATTAGGGTAGAAATAGGCCAGGGCAAACAATTTATTAAATTGTTGGGTGGTTGCATACAGTCTCTATTTGTTAACACTTTGTGTTATTTGAAGCTGACAACATACTACTTGGTTCCGCAACTAGGTGGCGGCACGTTACTGCGTGTCTCACCACTCACTTAGTGTTGGCAGGCTGGCTACCATATCCGTTTTATTTTATAGGTGTATTTTCGCTACAATTGGTATGCCGTACTAAAGAGCTCTAATGAGAGCGAAACCGATCTACGGTTCTAATTGTGGCGAGAATACATCTAGCCTTACATGCTTTGTCCCTATATTAGGGTATAAATGGGCCAGGGCTGACAATTTATTAAATTGTTAGTTGGTTGTACACAGTCTCTATTTTTTAACACTTTGTGTTATTTGGAGCTGGCGTGACAACATACTACTTGGTTCCGCAACTAGGTGGCAGCACGTTGCTGCGTGTCTCACAACTCACTTAGAATTATTGTGTGTTTTTTCATTAGGTGTATCTGGTAGTTATGGCGGAAACCAACCCAGTGGTGTACCTTCAACTGGTTCCTCTGGAGCACCTGTTGGAAGTTATGACACAGGCCACTACAAAGCTCATCCTGGAAGTTATGACACAGGCCACTACATAGCTCATCCTGGAAGTTATGACACGGGCCACTACATAGCTCATCCTGGAATAGAAATCGATGCTGGGGGTATAAAGGGAGGACAATTAGGTGAATATTTATGTGGTGTATATAAGTGGAAAAAGGGTTCTTATTTCCAAAAAGTTCATTGTCTATTAAATAGGTGGTTTTATTTTTTTATATATTACTTGTTTTGTTTTTAGTGAATTTTTATACCAAAAAAATCACTAATAGAGAGGTATCGATGGTGAGACTTTGCAAAAAATTTTTCAAATGAGCGCGAAAGAGGACCCCTAGAACCCATATCCGGGGTCAGTTTCAATTTTTATATGTTTATATTATATATATATATATATATATATATATATATATATATATATATATATATATATATATATATATACAGGGTCGCTGATAAGTCTGGAAACGGTCGATTATCCGGGAAAATATACAAGGTGTCGAAAAAAGTTTTATACAAAAGTTTTTGGGTTCTTCAATGTCTACTAGGCGGTGATAATTTCATTTATACAGGGTTGGTCATACAGGCGTGGCACACCAATATTAATTTTTTTTAATGGAACACCCTATATATTATTCGATATTTCAATCCTTCTCTTAATTTTGAGCAACATTTATCAGAAGCATGATGTACATAAACTCAATCGTTTCCGGGTAAAAAAATAAATAAAAATAAACGCTATTGTTTTTAAAATCTATTGGATGAAGAACAAAAATAAATGAAAAGTAGAATATCTCTTGAAAACAATCTGTGAGTGTGAAAAGAACCGGTTGCGATGTTTTTAACATTGTGTGGAATCATATTTTATAAGATGTTCAAAGTGTTCTCCATTGACCTCCTGACAATAATGAATTCGCTTAACAAAACATTGCACTGCATTTACAAGAGCGTTTTGAGGAATGTTATTAATTTCATGCACAATCCTTGCTTGCAACTCTTCAATATTCTGCGGTCTATTTTGGTAAATTAAATTTTTTACATGACCCCACAAAAAAAAGTCAAGCGGCGTCATGTCGGGAGACCTAGCTGGCCATTCAATAGTTCCCCTGCGCCCTATCCATCTGCCAGGAAAGGTTTGATTCAGATATTCCCGTACCTCAATTCCAAAATGAGGGGGTGCCCCATCCTGCTGAAACCATATTTCTTCCGCTGGTAGATTTGGGTCGTTATTGTTCGGAAATAATCGACTAACGTCTGGAACAATTGATTCTTGCAAAAGTGTCAAATATCGAGCAGAGTTCAAATTACCGTGTATAAAATAAGGTCCTATGATATGTCCACCAATAATAGCACACCAAACATTTACTTTTTGCGGTCTTTGGGTGTGAATTTGTTCCATCCAATGTGGGTTTTCGTCTGACCAGTACCTACAGTTGTGTCGGTTGACTTGTCCATTCAAACAAAATGTAGATTCGTCGGAAAACAAAATGTGGTTGGCAAAGTTAAAATTTTGGCGTAACTTCTCCATAATAAGTTCACAGAACTCGATTCTGCGATCAAAATCGTCTTCACTCAGTTCTTGCAATAAATGAATTTTATATGGACGGAACTTTTCCCGCTTCGTAATCTTTTGAATTGAATATCGACTCATATTGTGATTTAAAGCCAATTGCTGTGCCGAAGTTTTCGGATTTTCCACCACATCCAATATTACATTCAAAGAATTTTCTTCATTTGTAACGGTTACTGGCCTTCCAGTTCTAGGTTTATCCTTGATACCGCCAGTTTCGTGAAAACGATGCAAAGTTTTCGAAACTGTGGATTTGGAGATCGATTCCCGCTCAGGATGCAACTCATTGAACATAATCACCACTTGAGCAAAACTTCGTGTTCTATCACCGTACCCTATCATCATTAAAATTTCGATACGTTCGGTTTCACTTAAACTTGCCATTTTGCACAAAAACTGTTGACACTAAATTACTAATGTTTCAAAACTGTTGACACTGAATGAATGTTTGACATTCGTTGTCCTGGAAACATTTTAAAACAAAAGAATAATACTGCGTTTCTTATGGGCATCTTATCTTATCTTGGGATTCCAAACAATGTTAAAAACATCGCAACCGGTTCTTTTCACACTCACATATTGTTTTCAAGAGATATTCTACTTTTCATTTATTTTAATTCTTCATCCAATAGATTTTAAAAAACAGTAGCGTTTATTTTTATTTATTTTTTTACCCGGAAACAATTGAGTTTAGGTACATTATGCTTCTCATAAATGTTGCTCAAAATTAAGAGAAGGATTGAAATATCGAATAATATATAGGGTGTTCCATTAAAAAAAAATTAATATTGGTGTGCCACGCCTGTATGACCAACCCTGTATAAATAAAATTATCACCGCCTAGTAGACATTGAAGAACCCAAAAACTTTTGTATAAAACTTTTTTCGACACCTTGTATATTTTCCCGGATAATCGACCGTTTCCAGACTTATCAGCGACCCTGTATATATATATATATATATATATATATATATATATATATATATATATATATATATATATATATATATATATATATATATATATATATGTATGTATGTATCCGTCTGATAACTCAGAGAATAATTAACCGATTATGATGAAACTTGCCAAGTGTCTTTATTTTATTAATGGCTTGTATGAGTTCGGTAGCCAGAAAAATCGGACGGGGTTTTCCGGGAAAATTTTGAGTTTTCTTTCGAAAAAAAATTTTTCCTCCGAAAGTAACAAAGCTGTTTTAATGAAATTCACTATATACGTTGCCTTGGAAGAGATCGTACTACATATTAAAACTCAATTTTCTAGGTTTATAGAAAATTGAGTTATTCAAATTTTCAAATTTCTTTCGAAAATTTTTTTTTCTCCGAAAATTACAAATCTATTTAAATGAAATTTGGTGGATATCTTGCGTTATGAAATCCCTTACTACACACCAACATTAAACTCTCTTAGTTTATAGACAATTGAGTTATTCAAATTTGAAGCATTTAATAAAAAATCACTACCATAACGCACTTGCTGCGTCCCGAGATTTTTTAAATATAATGTTCCTTTCTTTTTGTAGTTAAAACGTTTTATATGTTTCTAGCAAATGAGTTTTAGTTGAATAGAAATTCTTATATATATATATATATATATATATATATATATATATATATATATATATATATATATATATATATATATATATATATATATATATATATATATATATATATATATATATATATATATATATATATATATTATTGTAACAATAATAAATCACATTGAATAGGTTAACTTATTTCACACAGACAAAATGAAAGGAAAAAATACTCTATTCATAAGGGTATTTATAATCAACAGGAAAATTTAAGGCAAATACAAACATAAATGACACATATTCAATTGAAACATCAGTAAAACATAAAAAACAAAAGAAAACTATTCCTCATAAACTAAACATTAGCACCTATTTCCAAAATCAATACCAAAGCTAGTCTTGTTTTATGCTGTGACTACTGCTGGTTATAAAATATTCAGAAGCCATTGTAATTTGTTAGTAACATAATACTACACAAAGCGACTTTTATTAGGTTTAGTACCTTGAGTAAGTGTATTATAAATTAAACTTTTAAACATTAAATTGAATTCATCAGCTGGTGGCAATTATGGTGGTGGAAGTGGCTCTGGATCAGGTGGCGCCTATTCTCCAGGAATTGGTCAGAGCTCAGGAATAGCCAACGCAGGAGGATTGGCGGGTAAGTAACCTGATGTACAAATAAAATGAAAATCACTTCTATTCTAAGGTTTCCTAGCAAACAAAGAAACCGAAGAACACAGTTTATCATTATCAGTAACAATTCAAAAAATTATCTACACTCACTTTCTCGTAAGTAATAAACAGATAAAACAATCACCAAAACGCGACGATATTTGTAACAAATCAAAGAAAGTCCTCTCTTATCTTTAGGAGTCAATTTTTAAGGTCCACTGCTTTAAATTTTAAAAATAAGACAGGTTTGAAAAGAGATTTACATCAGCTCTAAAATGATGTGCTACTTGCCCCCTCTTGTCATTTGTGATTCTTGGGGGGGGGGGGGTATTTCACCACAGCTTAAGGGTGGGTGTCGCGATGTTGAAAATAACCCTAAAAGTCTTCCCTCTTGAAAGCAAAAATTACTTCTTTAAGCGATTTTCAACAAAATGACTATAAATAGAGCCTGTTTAGTTTTTAAGTGGGCATCCTATATTAAACTCATTAATTCTTGTTGCCCTTGCTTAGTGATACCGTCTCATACTAAACACAAATGTAGAGACTTTTGCTCTGGTTTTACAAGTGATTATTGAAGAAAGTGCTGAATGTCAGGCTTATTGCTTTTGTATCAAAGACTTTTAAATTTGATAGAGATCAGTTTGGATTTCACAAAAATAGCAATGCACATATGGCAGCTGCAGACGTTATAGAATTCATTACGACTAACCTTGACCAAAAGAAATATGTTTTTGGAATGTTTTTAGATTTGAAAAAAGCATTTGATATAGTTAACCATGTCATGATGCTTGATAAACTTCGTAGTATGAGAATACGTGGAATTGCATATAAGCTTGTTTAACAGAAGAGATATAACTGTTGTAAATGTCAAAAGAAGTTTAAAGAAAATTATAAAAACTGGTGTTCTTCAAGGATCTGTACTACCAGTGTTGTATTTATTATATGTACAAATTTTGTCACTGGCTAAACATACAGCCAAATATGTAACCTTAGACATTTTATGATAATTCTGAAATGGTTCCGAATAAGAACTTGAAATCTGCAGGTGTAAAAAGGGCCACTAGAAGACTCAATCTAATAGTATTTTCAAAAAATAAACCGCCCAGTGGCGTAGTAACAGGGGTTGTGATATAATCTTTAGATCAAAAAATATATAAATTGCACTTTTTGTGACCAGCCTGTACATTTTTTGAAATAAGTAGTCTATTGGCTACAAAAAAGGCCTCTTGTGATTTTTTGAATGAGGTGTAATTTTCGAAATAATTGCAGTTTACAGTATCCACGACAGGCAGTATGGATGCCGATCTCCTTTCCTTTGTCACCCATTCTTGGAACAAGTCTATGAAACTACACGGTGAATCCCAGATTGTCGCTCTAGACATATCCAAAGCCTTCGACCAGGTCTGGCACGCAGCGCTTCTCAATAAACTTCCGGCTTTTGGCCTACCACCAAAACTCTGTACCTGGACAGCAAATTTTCTCTCCAACCGGAGCATTTTTGTTGTCGTGGATGGCCATTCCTCTAAACTGTATCCAATTAATGCAGGAGTTCCTCAAGGTTCAGCTTTAGCCCCTCCTTTGTTTCTTCTCTACATCAATGACCTCCTCTCTAGCACATCCAACCCAGTTCACAGTTACGCGGACGACAGCACCCTCCACTCAAATATACAATATTCTAAGCCTGTCTCTTTAGCCCAATTAGATGAGGATCGCAGACTTATGGAGAGTTCTATCTCCGTGGATCTCCAAAAAATATTAGACTGGGGAAGTAGAAATCTTTTACAATTCAACCCCACCAAATCACAGTCTTACTTTCTTTCTCATAAGAGATACACAAGCCCTAGACCCATCACAATGAACAACCAAGTTATTCAAAGTAATGAGTCCTTTTCACTTGTTGGCATTACTGTGGATCGGAATTTGAATTGGCATCAACATGTCACATCAATTGCAGAAGCGGCTGCTAAGATATTAGGTTTCCTCTTCCGGGCTCGCAAATACTTTTCACCAGCTAATCTCTATACCTTATATACTTCACAAATAAGACCAAACCTCGAATACTGCTCCCACATCTTATGTGCCGCTACCGCTTCTACACTCGCTATCTTGGACTCCATTCAGAAGAGAGATATACGTCTCATCGGTGACCCTACCCTCACCCAAAGGCTGCCATCCCTTGCCCATCGACGTGCCGTTGGTGACCTCTCTCTCTCTCTTTTATAGATATCTGCACGGGCAGTGCTCAGATGAGTTTTCTTTCATAGTTCCTCCACCTGCTGCCCCCAACAGATCTACCAGGGGAACAGAGCGAATGCACCCTTTTACTGTCCAGGGCACTAGACACAGAACATCTTGTTATGCCCTCTCTTTTGTCCCGAGGACTTCCAAGTTGTGGAATTCCTTGCCGTCACGTGTTTTTCCTTCTCCGAACCTCCAAACCTTCAAGTCCAGAATTAACAAGTTGCCTCTTTCCTCCTTGTCGACACCCACGGTACGATAGTATTTATGCTGTAAGTCCTCGTGGTGTGTTGTTGAAATAAAAAATAAAAAATGTGTGCAATTTCTGGCCGATAAGGTAACGGAACATTCCAAATTAAATATTAAACCATTACATATTAATAAATGTATTGACAAAGTTAGTTACAAATAAGGTTACGATGATAACACTACAAACCACAATAAATGTTGAAAATGTTCGCCGTCAGACTATAGACAAGCTTCTGCTCGCCTTCTCCAGTTCCATCTTATTCTTTGAAATATCAAGGGGGTATTTCTAATAGATTTGAATGCTTTATCAATTTTTTGTCAAAGCTCTTCTCTACTATATGATGCGGTGGCATTAACTAAGGTTTTAGCGTATCCCCATATGCAAAAATCAATAGGATTTTGATAGGCGGCCAGTGAACGGGTCCTCGATTACCTATCCACTGATTTTGCAACATGGTTTTTAAGTACTCTCTTACTACCATGGCATTGTGGGCTGGATGGCTATCTTGTAAATACCACACTTGCATTCGTATATTTAGCGGAATATTGTCAAGAACTTGTGGTAAAATTTCTTGAAGAAATTCGTGGTACATTCAGTCACCCTATTAGGTAACTCAATGCGTCCTAATAGATAATCGCGAACAACACCAGCCCACATGTTTATTAATCATATATTATATCACTTAACATCAGACAATTTTTTATCGTCTAAATGAAAGTAACATTTGTAAAGCCAAATTTTAAACATAATACATATTACTCAAAAACTATTAAAAAAATGCGCATATTATGTAGAAAATTACACATATAATTTTATTTACAAGTGAGTTTCTTTATTCTTTGTGCATTCAAAACCTTTAAAAGAATATATTTTTTAGAACACATTTAACTTGATGGACAAAAAGGTCCCAAGCTTTTTTGTTACAAACATAACACATTTAATTTATAACTCTTAGCAAATAGTGTTTACCGATCATGTCAAAGCATGCCTGTAGTTGTTGAAGTAAAAAAAAGCATTTAAAGCAAGAAAATATCATACTTTTGGTAAACCAATTTTAATCAAAATGTGTAATTAATTATGTTCAAGTACAAGAAAGTATAAAATATTAATATTGTGGAATAAAACAAAATAAAGTAATCAAAAATCTAAAGATATGGATATAACGATCAAATTTTTGAAATTTGTTCCAGACAAAAAAACTAAATTATTCATTCCAGAAATATGTGTTTCATTACAGGAAGCATTAGTGGAGTTTCCAGTGGTAAACCATGCTGCCAGGGTCCTTTTCCCGGACCTAGCGGTACCATTCACGACAGCAAACCTGCTTCTTCAGTACCAGCAATCCACTCTGGTAGCAGTGGATCCTCCACCGGAACTTCTAGTGGAAGTTTCACCAACACCGCAAGCGGAAGTTATAGCCCAGGGGTAATCGGGCAGTGCGGAAAATGCGGAGGAAGCCATGCCCCAGGTGGAACATATACCCCTGGAACAGGGGAAAGTTACAATACAGGAATCTCTGGAAATAGCGGAAGCTATAACTCTGGAAGCGGAAGTTATCAACCGGGAAGCGGAAGTTATCAACCCGGAGGCGGAAGTCCTCAACCCGGAAGCGGAGGCTTCGGAGCTAGTGGTGGAAGTTATGGTTCAGGGAGTGGAAGTACCAGTACCTCAGTAAGTGGCAGTAGCTCAGTAAGTGGAAGTTATGGATCTGGTGGACACTATAGCCCATCTAGTGGAGGTAGCGGAGGAAGCTATGGGTCTGGATCTGGGTCTGGTGTACATTACAACCCATCAAGTGGAGGTAGTGGAGGAAGCTATGGGTCTGGATCTGGTGGAAACTATAACCCATCGAGTGGAGGCAGCGGGGGAAGTTTTGGATCTGGAACTGGTGGACATTATGGTCCAGTAAGTGGAGGTAGTGGAGGTAGTTATGGACCAGCTGGCGCCCCTGTTGGAAGTGGTAACTATGTGTCAGATGAAGGCAAAGGAGGTGGAAAGGGATGCTGCAAGGGACCATTCCCTGGTCCTAATGGAAGCATTCACGATTATAAGCCTGCTCATAGCGTTCCAAGCGGTAAGTTTTTGTTTCTCGGTTTACTATTAGATGTAATTTAATGTTGGTAACGGTACTTTTATCATCTGTGCAGTTTTTTAAATTTATCTATTGATTAGTGGCTGCACTAACTTGATAGAAGAGCTGTCTGTTTAATATACAAGTAATAGGCCTTCCTCTCACTTTATCATATATAACTAGACCAAATTAAATTTTAAAGGGTAATTGAAATAAGGCTAGTATTTCTTTGTAAATAAACTATTATTATGCACTTATTTAATTTTCGGCGACGGTTCGAACAGCATGATTTGTTTATTGTAAATTCTTGTACGTAAGTAATTTATGCCATGTTCAACAAATATATACAAATAAAGGTCTTGCTTTAGCTAAAAAGATGTTTGATAATATATTTAATATATTTTGTTTTGATGCGGATTATATAATAATGTCATATTTGAACTTAGAACTTAGAACTTAGTAATAAAACATAAATAGACTGTAAATAGCGATAAAGGGACATTAAAAAACGATCATGGCACATTTTTTATACTACTAAATAGTTTTTGTCTGTGTTTTACTGAATTGTAATCAAGAAATATTTGTGATTGGTGCTGTTACAGCGACTTATACGGCAACACGGATAATTGAGAAACGCGAACAATACGAATTCCAAGATACAAGGTGTTAATTTTTTTTGTAAAATAACGATTTTTAAAAAATAATTCAAATATCTCCTCACCGATTGTTTTGAAATTTGGCAGCGTTGTTTGTAGTAATAATGGGCTGATTTGACCCTAATTAGATAAATATTGTTAAGTCCATTGGCATTAGGGGGGACACCTCAACAAAAATTATTTCGTGTTTTTGATTTTCTGTATAAAAATGGACATGCCATAAAAAGGTCTTTATTTTTTATCGTGTAA
The DNA here is from genome assembly GCA_964006375.1 of Tillus elongatus. Taxonomy (NCBI): domain Eukaryota; kingdom Metazoa; phylum Arthropoda; class Insecta; order Coleoptera; family Cleridae; genus Tillus; species Tillus elongatus. Next base: position 178,949,956 of record OZ023265.1, read on the forward strand.
ACGATTAAAGATACGGAGAAATTTCAAGAGACAAAAAACTTGTGGTTTTAGTTTCTTTATCTCAAAATAATATACAAATTATACTGCAGTCAGTGGCGTACATTTTTATGTCACTAAATTTTGTTGAGGTGACTACCCCCCCCCAACGCCAATGGACTTAACAATCTGTATCTAATTAGGGCCAAATCACCCCATTAATAATACAAACAACGCTGCCAAATTTCAAAACAATCGGTGAGGAGATATTTGAATTATTTTTAAAAAATCGTTATTTTACAAAAAAATTTAACACCTTGTATCTCGGAAACAATGCATTTAAGCACCTATGTTTATGGCAACTTTTTTTCATAAAATGACCTGGGAATTCAACCCCTAAAATATTGCCCCATCTTTTTTAAACACCCTGTACATATATATATATATATATATATATATATATATATATATATATATATATATATATATATATATATATATATATATATATATATATATATATATATATACATACATATATATATATATATATATATATATATATATATATATATATATATATATATATATAATGTTTAACAGCTGTGTGTTTCTTATGATCTTATTCTTTTCTACCGTGACGCCCATGCAATCTCGAATGTTGGGGGCATTTACAATTTATGACCTTACCATAAACATTCTCGGATATGGATCCTTCTTAGTGTTCCTATTGTAGTGGTACGTTCGGAAATAAATAAGAATTGATCACAATAGAATAAGCAATCTGTGACAGTTCATGCTGCTTCTACATAGATACGAGGTGCGGCAGCATAACTTCGTTTTTCAAAACTTAATAAAAACCATTGTATGAATCAGAATATTTTATTTGTTTTTTATAATGGAGGCGCATGCCTAAAGTTTTGTTTTACATAGTTTCGAAGATCAAATCAGATAGGTGACGTCCTCCATTCTCCATACACTGAGTAAACCGCTTTCTGGCGTTTGTCTAGACTGTTGCCTGCATAGCAGGCGTTATGTTGATAATTTCTTCCGGGTGTTCAAATCTTGTAGGATCCTTGGACCGTTCACATAAACACCGCATTTCAAAAAATCTCATAGAAAAAAATCACAAGGGGACAAATCGGGAGAGCGGGCCGGCCACTCCAAATCACCTCTAGTTGAAATGAGGCGCTCTGGGAAGTGCTGCTGCTGTGTCGGGACAAAACTTTATAGTCCCGCCTCTCGAACGAGACCACTAGCGCTCCGCTACGACATCAACCGACAGAATGGCGCGCATTTTAAAAAAGGAAGTTATGCTGCCGCACCCTGTAGTACTAGACTACAGGCTCTAACGACAGTTTTATTTTCCTCGTGATTTTTGCAACGTATTAATTATAATAGATGATTAGATGGTCGTTGGTTTGTATTAGGGATATTTATTATAAGTGTGCGAGATGAAACCAAAAAAAAAATGTAATTTCGATCTTTCCTGATTTGAAAGTTTGATCAACCGCACACGATAATCGAGAGTATATTGTATATATATATATATATATATATATATATATATATATATATATATATATATATATATATATATATATATATATATAATGGCGGATTTACCAGCAGGCTGAGTAGGCTGGAGCCTAGGGCGGCAGATTTTAGGGGCGGCAAATCTGGGGCCAAAACTCAACAGTCATCTGTTGAACAATCTACTTTGAAAAAAACGGATAATTATGTTTTTAACGAAGAAGCGGTAGAGGAATCATCAATAAGTATAACAATTGAAGATGCGTCTCAGAATCAGACGTTAAGTAATGACCAAGTGCAAACAGCAGTAAATCTAAACAAAGATCCAGCTTTGTGGGAAATAAACAATACCTAAAGGGAGATTATCGCAAGGTACGGCTTTGATCAAAACAAGTTTTGTGACTTCTCTAAAAGTGGAAAAAATATATGCGGATGAGCGTCATTTCTTGCCAGTGAGTATCTTCCAAAGAAAAATGAAAAATAATGAAGTGAATGGCCGAAATTGGCTGATTTATTCTGAAAGTAAGAAATCTGTATATTACGGGCCCTGTTTGGTATTCGGTCCATTAGAGAATAATATTGAGTTTGAGAACAAAGGATTTAATTACCGAGTAGTTCAGCATGAAAACTCTGCGCGTTACAGATCCAGAATCCTTAGTTTGAAAGTTAGAAGTGAGATTGATGGCCGACTTGATAATTTACTGCATGTCAAGATTGATTAAGAAATTACTTATCGGAGAAACGTTCTGAAGATGGTTGTTGCCGTAGTGAAGCGACTGTGTTCAAGAGGCCTCACTTTCAGAGGAAAAAAATAAAAATTCGGCGATCCGCATAACAGAAATTATTGTATGATTTTGGAACTATTAGCTGACTTCGATCGTTTTTCAGCCAGTCATATTGAACGATTTGGGAATCAATTATCTGGATGTACCAGTTACTTGTCAAAGACCGTTTGCGGTGAGTTTATTCTCTTGATGGGTCATAAAGTAAGGGGGGTCTTTTATTTCGATAAAACAACAAAAAACTCGTGAGACGCAGCCATCTTAAATACTGTCGCGAGACGCTCGTCTAATACGAATACGCCTAACGTACGTAACGCCAACTTCCGTGTTGGTTAAATTTAACATTTGCATACCAAATGAATTTTCATGTGGTTTCTCTGCATTTTTGAGGAAATTATGCACCAAAAATAGAAAATATCAGACAGGTACGTAACAGTTTGGTTATATACTGTGTTTAGAGTGATAATGGGCGATGAATACGGTGTCTAAATTCGAAAACCATCATCTTGAAAATAATGGAAATTTTCGTCGGAAAAATGACGATGTCTCTGAAAATATGCGTGTTCCCTAAATTTCTTTGCCATTTTCGTTTTCTACGCATAAAAATACGTGGTTGTGCAAAATTTCATCAAAATCGCTTCTATTGCAAGGTACTAGACATTTACCGAAAAATGAAAGAATAAATTGGTTTAATAAAAGTCGAAATGTAAATTCTAAAGATTGTTGTTTAATGTTAAAATGGTTACAGAAGAAATGGTAATATAGAACGTAGTATAAACTTCTCGATACTTACTTCTCTATTAAATCTAATAAGAGTATCTTCTTCTTTGCTGTGGTTCTAGCAGAAAACTAGATATTTAAGCAAACAAAATTCCACCACGATTTTATTAACCTACAAAGTAAATTACATATTTTTATGTTTTAAATATAAATACATATTTTGGACTGAAAAATTAACTGACATGAAAGAAGACAAGTTTTTACATAGGGCGAGTTTAAGGTTTATATAAACCTTGGGCCGAGTTCGGCAGGTGCCAGCAGCTACCAACAGGTGAATTGTTATGTCCAAAATGTTGAAAAATGTCAACAAATGTTGACACACCAATTCAACTGTTGGCAGCTGCTGGCGACTGGTGAGCTCACCCATAGACAAATAGGGTATCTAGTATCTACTGCTCTATGGTTTAATAACTGTGATTATAATATAATTGCAACTGTTTCTCTATGAGTTGGGAAATGCAGAGTTTGCATAATAATTTACTGAAGACACAAGACAAATTATCATAAAACAGTAGGTATATTTAACAACGAAGCTAACTAGCAATGCTTCATACAGCCGGGCGATAATGTACAATTTAAATAACAGAAAGCCAGAAATCCTCTGCTCAAAATCTAAACTGATTGTTTCTCTATTTTGTTTCTTAAATGGTTATATGAAATGTAGACACATTAAATTTTTGGATTAAAAAAATTGCTATTGTAGCAAATTTGTGTCCTAAAAATTGTCTCAACTTTCATTATCTCAAATCATTTATTAGCTTTTACTATTACAAAACATTTTGAAAATGATGTACATTACTAAATATTACCTGGTTTTCAAAATAACTGCCACTATTGTAAAATATATTGTTTTTCAGGGCAATGGTAGTAAAAGTTCACAGAGAAATTTGTATACGTGAAATAGTTTTACCATTAAAAATGTGACATCTTTTTAACTGTACTTAGCCGCATTAAGTTTAATAAAGTTTGTTGTTTTATATGTATTTATGTTTTATTTCTTCTACCGAAGAATTCAAAGTGAAGAGAAATGTCAAGAACAGAGTAAGAATAATTTTGATACTAATTTAGTGCACAAGTTTCATAACAAGTATGTGTTTTAGTTAACAGATATCATCTTTCAGAATTTTAATTTTTCATAATTTTACATTTACTGTTACTAACTGCTTGCAATTTAAAAGCAGATTCAACATTTAACATATATATGTACATACTCACATGTTACTTTTGTAATATCTTAGCTATAACAATGTCATATCATTACCACAGTTGAAAGCCAATGTCGCCCGGTTGTTGCAACCATGACTCTCTCTCTCTCTCTCTCTCTCTCTCTCTCTCTCTCTGTCTCTCTGTGTGTCTCTCATCAATTCTTAATTGGCACCAACATGTCACATCAATTACAGAAGCGGCTGCTAAGAAATTGGGTTTCCTCTTCCGGGCTCGCAAATACTTTTCACCAGCTAATCTCTATACCTTATATACTTCACAAATAAGGCCAAACCTCGAATACTGCTCCCCCTTCTGGGGTGCAGCTGCCGCTTCTACACTCGCTATCCTGGACTCCATTCAAAAGAGAGCTCTACGTCTCATCGGTGACCCTACCCTCACCCAAAGGCTGCGATCCCTTGCCCACCGACGTGCCGTTGGTGACCTCTCTCTCTCTTTTATAGATATCTGCACAAGCACTGCTCAGAGGAGCTTTCCTCCATAATTCCCCCACCTGCTGCCCCCAACAGATCTACCAGGGGAACAGAGCGAATGCACCCTTTTACTGTCCAGGTCACCAGACATAGAACATTTTGTTATGCCCGCTCTTTTGTCCCGAGGACTTCCAAGTTGTGGAATTCCTTGCCGGCACATGTTTTTCCTTCTCCTCCGAACCTCCAAACCTTCAAGTCCAGAGCTAACAAGCTGCCTCTTTCCTCCTTGTCAACACCCACGGTACGATATTATTTAGGCTGTAAGCCCTCGTGGTGTGTTGTTGACATAAAAATTGGGCTAGGTGTTGCAGAAACTTTACTCTTACTCTACCTCTTTTCTTTTGTTCAAGTATGTACCTATCCAATAGCGGTGTCTGAAAATTGTTATGTTTTAGGATATGTGCAATAATTTCCGCCTTCTCCCTTTAATTATTCTACTTCAAAAAAACAGGAGGCTCTATGTTCGTCTGGATGCATTTTTTATGTATGTTCATCGATATTTTCTGGCAATTGTGGACCAATTTAAACAAATCACCAAGTCAGGGTTTGATGATGGGATCTCAGGGAAATCGAAGAAAATTGAAAGAAAAGTGTCATGTATGTTCACCAATATTTTCGTCAATTGTAGACAAACTTTAAAAAGTCTTTTTTTTTTTGCTTGAAAGGGTATACTCCTGAGGTGGTACCATTTTCAATAAGTGAGGAACTGATGATGGAATCTCAGAGAAATCAAGGGAACTCCTCCATAATTATTTTTTATGTATGTTCACCGATATTTTCGTCAGTTGTGGACCAACTTTAAAAAATATTTTTCTGTTTGAAACGGCATGCCCCTGAGGTAGTCCCATTTTCACCAAGTCAGGATCTAAGGATGGAGTCTCAGGGAAATCGAGGGAAATCCTCAAAAATATTTTTTTATGTATATTCACCGAAATTTTCGTCAATTGTGGACCAATTTTTAAATATTTTCTTTAAATTCTTTCTTTAAAAACACAGTCTCTTCCACGACAGGCAGTATGGATTCCGTCAGCGCGGATCAACTGCCGACCTCCTTTCCTTTGTCCATTCTTGGAACAAGTATATGGAACTACACGGTGAATCGCAGATTGTCGCTCTAGACATATCCAAAGCATTCGACCAGGTCTGGCACGCAGCACTCCTTAATAAACTTCCAGCCTATGACCTACTACCAAAACTCTGTACCCGAACAGCAAATTTCCTCTCCAACCGGAGCATTTCTGTTGTCGTGGATGGCCATTCCTCGAAACTGTATTCAATCAATGCAGGAGTTCCTCAAGGTTTAGCTTTAGCCCTACTTTGTTTCTTCTCCACATCAATGACCTCCTCTCTAGCACATCCAACCCAGTTCACAGGTACGCGGACGACAGGACCCTCCACTCAAATATACAATATTCCAAGCCAAACTATTTTTGGAGATGTCTAACCGCCATTTTGTTGGGATTTTTTATGCGCACCTTTTCTCCTTTTTAATCACGTCTGTATCTGCTACCGTTTTGGAGATCCCCATGGTGGCCCTCCTTATATTGAACACACTGTACATCATTTTTCTTCATATCCACATTTTAAAAGGTTCTTTTCTCTTGAATTCCATCGTTTTTGAAAATCAGATTTATACGCTATACATAATAACACATTCTTACGTATGACTTGATAAACCTGTTCCTTAAGTTCAAGCTAAAGCGTTTTTTAGTGACGTGTATTTTGTCTATCGAATGTAGTGATTTGCTATGGTGATTCATATTTTCAGTTATTTGCTTTTTTACCATCCAATGCTGAAATAGTTTCAATGTATTCAAACATTTCTACTTGTTTGTTGGGCGTTTAGGTTTTTATCAATTTTCGTCGTCCTATCCTCTTATATCGTCATTACTTTTATAAATTTGATTTTCAGTTTCCCTTTCAGGGTACACTAAGTATCCTATGCTATTCTTTTGCCCATTCTCCAATCAGTCTTCTGCGTGCCTTAGGCGATGGAACTGTCGCCTATTTACTTTGATTCCTGCTGTAATTTCTTTTCGCTTATTTATTGTATTTTCAGCGTTATGTCGTCTACGTACTTTATGCAATTGAGCTGTTGTCTATCAATTTTTATTTCTGCAGTCATGGCTTTCAGGCTATTTTCTGTATCTCTTATGAATAAATTGGACAAATATGGCGATAAGAGGATTCATTGGCGTTCACATTTACTTATTTTAGCTTTATTTCCATATCCTTAACATTTATTATGGTCCTTTGGTTTTCCTATACATTGAAAACAATGCTTCTCTCCAATATATTCCAGCCCTCTTCATTTTACCAAAAAACGTATCTCTGTTCTATTTAAGCGTCATTTCTCCAATTATTTATATAACGCTTCTTTCATTCCCCACACGAATTTCTCAAAAGTTGAGCTGTTAATTTGCCTAAACCAAATTTTCCTTGTCTAGGTTCTTTAAAGGTTTCTTCTTTTTTTCTCTATAAATGAACGGGCACAAAGTTTTCTTTTCAAATATGTGAGCTCAGATCTTCTGGGTTTACTATTTTTTAGAATTAATTTTCTTTCCGTGATACAACTCGTCTATATATGCTTTCGAGTGTTTAACAATGTATTTCTTTCTACTTATAAATTTCCACAGTTTTCCTTTATAATTTTACTTTTTGTCCAGATTTATATTTTTGTCGGCAACCTTCTGGTTAGTTTTATCCGACCGAACTTTTTTGAAGTAATTTTAGGTTTATTCACTATTTCTTATTTGCATTCATACTCCTTCTGCTTTTTTACATTTCCGTTTGATCATATTTCTAATTTGTTTATATTAATTATATGCTTTTTCGTTCCGAACCCATATTTACTTGCGTGGTAATAACTTTATTCTTTCTGATGTCATACAGGGTTTCCTTGTTTACAGTTTCTTTTTGCCTTTGAACCGTTGTTGAGATTTACCTATTGGTTTCATCTTCTTTTCCAGTTCCGCTCTATCTTTTCATTTGTGTACATTCAATTTCCTTTTTATGTCTCCTCTATTCTTTTCTAACCTGTTTTTGTATTTTGTAACCACCAGATTATCTATCATTGCCTATATCTACTCTAGTATGCCATAGTGACGATTTACTTGCATATTTGCTAGTAACAAGAGGAATGCCTCTGTTGTCACGAAATGTTTATAATATTTGGTTTCATTAAGTGTGAAGATACTTTTACTTTCATTTTGTTTTCAATAATTTCATTAACTGTTTTTTTTTGTGCTCATATTTGTGTTTGTACAGGGTGATTCATTAAGGGTGGCGACCTGCTGTATCTCGGGAACTATGTGGCTTAGAATGTTGTAAAAAATTAATATATTAACTATATATATTTATACCGAAAGTGGCCACGAAAAGAGTCTGAAAATTATTTACAGAGTTGTGAGTCGACCGCCAGAGGGCGTAACTGAAATCAAAAAAGGAGTTTTTGTAAAAAACTTTTAGTTCAGGGGTACTGGAAATGTAAAAATGAAAATCTTCTGAAAAATCTGAATATTCTTTGTATAAAGAATTTTATTCTGTCTTGTCGAATAGGAGCTGGGGGATAGTGGGAATCTTGTTTCGAAAAAAACACTTCTAAGTCCGGTTCTGCTTAACTGAATTCTTCAAATTTGGTCTTGTTCCAAAGAGACCTTCTAAGCTAATAAGCTAATAAAATATTTACAAATTCGAACCATTATTATAAATATTGTGAATATTGTGAATTTTACCAATTGTGTTTTTTCTTGAAAATATTAAAGGGACACATGTAAGTTTGACCACGCCTTATAAAAATAGACTAAACTAGCAACAAACCAGTGAAAACCCGAAATTTTTTCTATCCAAATATATCTTTAAAAATTTGTAAATATGTAGTGGGGATTTTTCTTAACTTATGGATTAGGCCCGTTACCGCCAACGGAATTTAAGAAGTTTTCTCTCGTGAACAATATTTATTAACATAAATCATGATATTGTTATTCATAACAGAAATTTATAAAAGGATAAAATTTATAAGATCATCTATCACCTAGTTATTTTATAAACTCAAAGTGTTTCCCATCAATTGCCAAGTATAAATTCAGTATTTATATAGTAGAATTGACCTGGCCTTAGTTTCGTCAATAGAAATACTTTTTTCTGCTTCCCGAATCCTTTCTTTTATATCCTCAAATGTAGTTGGACGTGTTTTCAAAACTATATATTTAATTCTTCTCTACAAATAAAAACCTATAATCGTGAGCTCAGGTGATCTTGCTGGCCATGGAAAAATACTACCTCTTCCAATAGACTTATTTGAAAACATAACATCCAAATAATTTTTGAAATCTCCGGCAAAATGTGCTGAGCAATCATCATATGTCTAGTCTATTTTCAATCGGAACATCTTCTAGGATAATGGGTAAAACATTATTTAAAATTTTTAAATATTTCTCCCGTTAATTTTCCTTCAAAGAAAATATGTCCGATAATCTTAAAGTTTAAAATACCACCCACACGTTTACACTACAGCGATTTTGGTAGTTGACTTCTCTCTGCCAATGTGGGGTGGCTTCTGGCTGTTGTGTAAGTTTACTTTGCAAGAGCTTGAAAACGTAGCCTCAGCTAGCCATCCGTAATATTCCAGATAATATTATCATTTAACATTCCTTTTATCCAGTTGTAATAGTCTAGTCGACGATCAAAATCTGTTTCTTTAAATTCTTGATGCAAAACAAAACTTTCCGTATTCTATTTACCAAAGAATAATTTAATCCTAGCTCTCTTACAATGTCCCTAATACTTATGTGTGGTTCAGCTCCAACATACACCAACACGTTAGTAACAATTTTTTTTCATTTATATTTCTCGATACCTTATTTCTTACTGAAACGAGTTGCACATTGCCCATTTATCGTAATCCCCTTGCCAATCTTTTAAAAAAAATTCTTGAATGACTCCGGTCTTCCAGAATATCGTAACGCATATTCCCTTTCAGCAATGACTGCATTTTGCAGAGTTTCAAAATACACACCTAGCATATCATAAGCTTCTTCATTTGAAAAATAAGGCATTCTGAAAAATACTTTTCAAACGTACAAATTTGTTATCGCAACAAAGGGAAAATAAATAATAACAGAACAGAAATGCCATTTCCAAAGGTTACTTTACTTTTGAAACATATCCGAGAAAAATAACTTTAACAGTTTGACGTACTAGTAATGTTACAAGTAATTCACATAAAACTATCAGAGACATTTTAAGAGATCTGCGATAAAATTCATAACTAGAAAAATTGAATTTGTGCATAGTAAATAATGGGAAATATTTTGAGTATCTAAAATAATTGAGTAAATTTCTGTTATGAGTAACATTAGTTTGATTATATTTCATTATTTATATTAATAATTATTGTTATCAGTTGTTTTACTGGATATTTTTTTCATGTGCCTTCTCTAACGAGATAAAATTTGTTAGATTTCGTTAGGGGTAACCGGCGCACTAGAAAAGTAAAGAAAAAATCCCCACTATTTAGATGTTTTTTAAGATACTTTTGGATAGAAAAAAGAGATTGATGTCGGGTTTTCCCAAGTTGCTAACTTAGTATATTTTTCTAAAGCCTGGTCAAATTTACATGTTTACACTTAATATTTTAGGTAAAAAACACGATTGGTACAAAAAAATGAAGCAGTGCTATCTGGCATTCACAATAATTATTATAATGGTTCGAATTTATAAATATCCTATTGGCTTAGAAGATCTCTTTGAAGCAAAACCAAATTTGAAAAAATCGGTTGAGCAAAACCGCACTTAAAAGCGTTTTTTCACAATAAGGCTCCCACTTTCCCCCACCTCTTATTTGTCAAGATAAAATAAAATTCTTTCCACAAAAAATATCCAGGTTTTCTTTGTTTATTTATTATTTTTACATTTTCAGTAGACCTTATTTAAGATTTTTTTGCAAAAAATCGGTTTTTTGATTTTCAGTTACGCCCTCTGGCGGTCAAGCTACATCCCTGAATATCATTTTCAGGCTTTTTCTTGTTCACTTTCGTTATTAAATATTTTTCTCAAAATTCTAAGGTATACGGTTTCCGAGATCTACCAGCCGCCACCCTTAATTAATCACCCTGTAAAACAAGATTAAAAAATGATCTTTGTCAGACTTGGTCATGTAATGGGAAATGTTCGTCTTGATTTTTTTATATTTCTCTACCGTCAATCACCGACACCAGGGAGCAGTTTCACCTCACTCTTCTAAAAATTTCACCGAACCTCGGCTTGCCTGTTAAGCGGCTAGGGATATTTAACGCTCCCAACATCAGATGATACACGGAACCGACGGCATTTCGCTCTTTTCGAAGGGTGAAACGTTCAGACATTTAACTAGCAACTTGCACAATGCCACAACCTGCACAGTACGTACTGAAAAGTGAAATGATCCCCTACTGGAAGATTTTTGACGTTATTCCGGTACCTGACATACAAACTTTAGTAACCTGACTAGCGACCCCCATAACGACACACCCTACTATAAATACCACAATACCATCGAGCTGCAATCAGATCTCTCACAGGTCTAGGGTTGAACAACATTAAAAGCGACTTGAAGTGAGACTTGGGGAAAAGCCAGATTGAGGTCCCCTAAATCGATGAGTTAAGATTAAAACCTTTGATAGAACCTCGGTGGTTCAGGGGTAAGAACGTGTGCCTCTGAACCGAAGGGTACTGGGTTCGATCCCAGGTTACTCCTTTCACTTTTTCAGTACAAACTGTAACATTAACATCAAAAGAGGTTCTGGCATTGTATTTGAGCCAGTTGAATGTCTGCACGTTCCGCCCTTCGGAGGAGGCGTAAAGCCGTCGGTCCCGTGTCCATGCGATGTTGAGCACATTAAAGATCCCTACCCTCCTTACAGAAAGGCAGGGGTTCGGCAAAATTTCCAGGATAGTGAGGTGAAACTGCTCCCTGGCGTCGGTGATTGGCCATAGTAGCGGAAATAGGCCGACGTTAAAGAAAAAAAACACACATAAAACCTTTGATAAGCACCACTCAGTGAACTTTGGAGAACACACTCAATCACAATACAGTTTTCAGACCTGACGATCGTTTCGCTAAAAAAGTTAACGTCATTCGAGCGATGAATAAAGTAAACAAATAAAAGCCAATACAACTGTTTATATTGTAGTTGCCAAGTAATTTCTAACAGCGTTCTCTCTATATTCAAGGTGTTTCATAATATGTGGGACCCACACCGTAAGGTGAGGGATCTAAAAATAATCAAAAAAGTACTATAAATATATGTCCGAAACCCTGTTGTTTCCGAGATACAGGACGTTGAAGCTTTTAAAAAAATGATTATTTTTCATATTTTGTGATGATACTGAGATAGACAAACCAAATTTGATAAACAACTTCCATCCATAGGTTGACATACCAGATGAAAATTTCAAGCCTCTCAAGCAACTAGTGGCGGAGTTATATGAGTTCTTTATAATTCAGTTATATAAAAAAGTGTTAGTACGGCCCTGCAGAAATCTTATGTTAAAAATTTTGAATAGAGCATTTAATTTTCTACTTCTGACTTATTTCCATATTGGTCTTGGTTTGTCGGTAAAAAGGGGTTAGAAAAAAGCTGAAAAAAAAGATAGTATGGCATTGTAGAACTTTTTCAAAATATGTGGAACATACGCCACAAGGTGATTGGGGACCTGAGAATAATCAAAAAAGGTTCTATAAACAAAAGTCCAAAATCCTGTTGTGTTCAGGATACTGTGTGTTGAAAGAACACGAATTATATGATTATAATTCGTAGTATTGTGTTTTTTTAACACGCTGTATCCTGAAAACAACAGAATTGTGAACTTATGTTTATAAAAGATTTTGTGATTATTTTGAGGTCCCCAATCACCTTGTGGCGTATGTTCCACATATTTTGAAAAATATGTACAGGGCCGTACCAACATTTTTTTAAACTTGTTTCTAACCCTTTTTGAGCCACAATAGACCTTAAGGTCGCGGTGGAGAGACCGGTATGGCTCACTCACAATTTAACCTAACCCCTTTTCACTAACAAACCCACACAAATATGTAAAAAACTCAAGACATACATTTTTGTAGAAAATTAAAGTTAAAAAATAAAAATTACAAATCTTCAAACTTTATAACAAAAAATTTCTGCAGCTTGAAATTTTCATCTAATATGTCAACCTATGAATGGACGTTGTGTATCAAATTTGGCTTGTCTATCTCAATTTTATCACAATATATATATATATATATATATATATATATATATATATATATATATATATATATATATATATATATATATATATATATATATATATATATATATATATATATATATATGTATATATATATATATATATATATATATATATATATATATATATATATATATATATATAATTATTTTGTGTATCTAGGAAACAACAAGGTTTGGGACATATATTTATAAGACCTTTTTTGATTATTCTGAGATCCCCAATCACCCCACTCTGTGGGTCCCACATGTTATGGAACAGCCTGTATCTATCTATATATGCTTTCGTGGTCGTCTAACTGTCGCGGCTGCCTGACATTTTTTATTAACTTGATATTTTCTTTTTCTACATGATGATTATTATCCAAAATGTGCTGAGCAAAACATAATTGATCAATAGTGCCATATCACAGTTGAGCTAAATGTTCTTTACATCTAAATTTAATAGATCTTTTAGTTTGCCTAAAATAATTAAGTTCACAATCCTTGCAACCTATTTCACAGATTCCCGATACTTATGTGATTTTATCTTTATCCGTTGGGTTACCTTGCAAATTTTTAAATGTATTTTTAGTAGAGAATGTTAGCTGAAAATTTGCTTTCTTAAAAAAGATATTAAAACCTTCCGTGATTTGCGATTCACGTGTTACAAACCACAGTTTAATTTTATTTATTTTTTATTTCTGAAAGTCGTAGATTCCGCTAACATTTTCTTTGTTTTATGTTTATTGGCTAGTTTCTGCGCTAAGCAGAGCAATAATTATATTTAGCTATATTCTTAATACATTCCAGTTGTGTATCTCTTTGTTTAAGAAAACAGTATTTAGTACCAACTTTTCTCAGGGCTGCAACTAAATTCATCTGTCGCATTTACCGTTCACCTTCTAAAAACAACTTTGTCCAGCTCTCTGACTACCTTTCTGAAAAAATCGACCATCTGATTTCTGAATATCCTTCCTCCGATGTCACTATTCTTGGTGACTTCAATGTCCATAATAAGGAATGGATAGGATCTTCAAAAACCGATCTACAAGGGAGAGTAGCAGAGGCCTTTACAGTCAGCAATTCTTTAGCCAATATGGTTCAGCAACCTACTTACTTTTCTCGCATCCCAACACACAGCTCAAATCCCTTGGATCTCCTTCTTACTACAAAACCTGAATGCAATAAGATATCAGTCACCGCCCCCCTTGGTCGTTCAGACCACGGCACGGTCACTGCTACCTGCACAATGCAACCCGAGGTCACACAGTCATCACACCCACGTATCGTTTGGCACTACAACTCCGCAAACTGGGACGAAATTCGGGATTACTTTTCCTCATTTCCATGGGCGTCACTGAAATTATCCAAGCTGGCATGGAATTATTTATTCCACGTACACAGAAAACCTCTTCAGCCACTCAAAAGCCCTGGTTCTCTAAATCCTGCGACAAGGCCAGACTTGAAAAGGTCAAAGCTCACAAAACGCTTCTACACAATCCTAGTCAAGAAAACCGTCAAGCATTTAACGACACAAGAAACCGCTATGTCCGCATTCTTTCTGAGGCAAAAATCTCGTTTAATAACCACATCAAAAACAAGGTCCTCTTAAGCTCCAACGGCAGCAAACCCTTCTGGACTCTTGCTAAATCTATTGGGAATAATTTCTGCAAGAGCACGTTCCCACCTCTTGTCTCAGGGGACGAAATTGTTTCTACCGCCCTGGGCAGGCCTTAACTTTTTGCCTCGTTATTCCCCGCCAGTTCTACTCTCAACCCACCTCCAAATGTTCAACCACCAACAGTCCCCAATGTCGCGCATAAAATGATATCATTTTCAAAACTAAAAAGGTACGAAAGATGCTTTCTTCTCTTAATACCAGGAAAGCCTATGCCCTTGGCGATATCCCAGCAATTGTTCTCAAAAAATGCGCACCAGAACTTGCACCTGTCCTGACTCGTCTGTTTCATACATCTTACAATAGAGGCATATTCCCTAGTAACTGGAAAACTGATCGAGTACAACCCGTCCCAAAGAAAGGATCCAAAGCGCTTCCTAGCAACTACAGGCCTATTTCTCTCCTTTCAGTCGTCTCCAAAGTGATGGAAAAGTATATAAACACCGAATTACTAAAATTTCTTGAAAAACAGTCTAATTCACGATAGGCAGTATGGATTCCGTCAACCCAGATCAACTGCCGACCTCCTTTCCCCTGTCACCCATTCTTGGTACAAGTCTATGGAACTACACTGTGAATCCCAGATTCTCGATCTAGATATATCCAAAGCATTCGACCAGGTCTGGCACGCAGCGCTGCTTAATAAACTCCCGGCCTATAGTCTACCACCAAAAGTCTGTATCTGCACAGAGGCGGGAGTTCCTCAAGGTTCAGCTTTAGCCCCTACTTTGTTTCTTCTCCACATCAATGACCTCCTCTCTAGCACATCTAACCCAGTTCACAGTTACGCGGAGGACAGCACCCTCCACTCAAATATACAATATCCTAAGCCTGTCTCTTTAGCCCAACTAGATGAAGATCGCAGACTCATGGAGGATTCTGTCTCCGTGGATCTCCAAAGAATATTAGACTGGGGAAGTAGAAATCTTGTACAATTCAACCCCACCAAAACTCAGTCTTGCTGTCTTAGTCATAAGAGATACACCAGCCCTAGACCCATCACAATGAACAACCAATTTATCCAAAGTAATGAGTCATTTTCACTTGTTGGCATTTCTGTGGATCGAAGTCTCAATTGGCACCAACATGTTACTTAAATTGCAGAATCGGCTGCTAAGAAATTAGGCTTCCTCTTCCGGGCTCGCAAATACTTGTCACCAGCGAATCTCTATACTTTATATACTTCACAAATAAGGCCAAACCTCGAATACTGCTCCCACATCTGGGGTGCCGCTGCCGCTTCTACACTCGCTATCCGGGACTCCATCCAGAAGAGAGCTGTACGCCTCATCGGTGACCCTACACTCACCCAAAGGCTGCCATCCCTTGCACAACGACGTGCCGTTGGTTACCTCTCTTTCTTTTATAGATATCTGCACGGGCACTGCTCAGAGGAGCTTTCTTCCATAGTTCCTCCACCTGCTGCCCCCAACAGATGTACCAGGCGAACAGAGCGAATGCACCCTTTTACTGTCCAGGTCTCCAGACATATAACATCTTGTTATTCCCGCTCTTTTGCCCCGAGGACCTCCAAGTTGTGGAATTCTTTGCCGGCACATGTTTTTCCTTCTCCTCCGAACCTCCAAACCCTCAAGTCCAGAATTAACAAGTTGCGTCTTTCCTCCTTGTCAACACCCACGGTACGATAGTATTTAGGCTGTAAGCCCTCGTGGTGTGTTGTCGAAATAAAAAATAAAATAAAAAAATAACCAATGTATACAAAGTAGATGATTTTATTGCCAGATTAAAAAGTAAACTTGACTCCATCAAATTCACCCCTGAAATAGACACTAATAACAAATTATCTTTTGTTGGTGTATTAATAATTAAAAAATAGCGACATTTTAAAATTTGACGTCCATAGAAAGAAGATCACTACTGTGAGTTACATTTAGACTCACACCATAGTTTTGCACAAAAAACAGCTACTTTGAATTTTCTGGTTCACGGATTGATATAGCTTCCCAGGGGAATCGCTGTTCATTTATTTTCATACCTGCCAGTTGCTTCCCAGAGCTACTGGTCAACATTTTTGAAAGTAGACACGTGATTGACATTAATGCCAGTTTAGACAGTTATTTTATTACCCATGACCATGTTTGACAAAGTTAGTTTTTGATATATCTGCAGCATCTATGTTTATATTATATTTATATTGTTAATTTTTTATAGCAGGAGCAACAAACAGAGTTACTGGAGGTGTTAGCACAGCCAACTCTGTATCTTCTGGAGGAAGCTATGGTGTTCAGACTGAACATGGAGGTGTACAGCCACCCTCTATACTATATACTCCACCTAAACAAGACAGCCATTCAGGTATATTATAATTAAATATAATCCTAATACATGTGAGAACGGAAGATAGATTAATTTTTAACAAGGTATACTGTTTAGCGGATTTTCGTAAATTGCTGCAGACAGACTGGTCCAAAAGTAATGCTTCACCGAGAAGCAATGAATCTGAGAATCAAAATATTACGACTTAGCTAAACTTACATCAGTGCAGCAGTTAAACTTAATTGAAATACAGACTTTGACAGTGAGAAATCGAATTCAGATTTTCGTTGATATCTAGAAAAGTGTAGTGTCATTAAAATTGGTACAGATGTGATTTTATAGTGATGAATATATATATATATATATATATATATATATATATATATATATATATATATATATATATATATATATATATATATATATATATATATATATATATATATATATATATATTGCTCTGCCGCTGAAACATATCTTCAATTTCTGCATCACGCAGGGTTGTTTCCCTGCGTTGATGAAGTGTGCGAAGGTACTTGCGTTTTTCAAGAAGGGGGACTGCAACGATCCTGGCAATTTTAGGCAGGTTTCGGTTTTGCCGATACTCTCAAAAATCTTCGAATTCCTCATTTTCCAAAAACTTTATAGTTACTTTGAAGATAACCATGTATTCTATGAACATCAGTATGGTTTCCGCAAGAGATGCAGCACCATGGATGCGATATCGTATCTTCTAGAGATCGTAAATTGTGCTTTTGAACAGAGAAAACAGTGATGTGCAGTTTTTGCAGACTTAACAAAGGCATTTGATTGTGTCTCGCACGAAATATGTTTGACAAAGTTGAGTCATTATGGTATTAGGGGAGCCTGTCTAGAGTTGCTGCGGTCATACCTTAATAATAGAACACAGAGAGTTTTTCATGGTAGAAAATACAGTGAAGTGGGATACATTCGTAGAGGGGTGCCTCACGGTTCTGTACTAGGGCCACTTCTCTTTCTCATATATATATATATATATATATATATATATATATATATATATATATATATATATATATATATATATATATATATATATAAATGATCTTCCTCCTAACATTCCTGATGGCATCCAACAGAGCAGGATAGCAACAGCCCTCTTTGCAGATGACACAACTTTTATTATCACTGGTAATGCTGTTAGTAATGTCAATAAGACTGTGGACAGTGTTCTTCGTGAGGCAAGAGCTTGGTTTAATGATAATGAACTGTTCCTCAATGAGGATAAGACAGCTTTAATCAGTTTTCATGCCAGGGTCACTTCTAATGAGTCGAACACTGCTAGGAATTTTCTTGGTCTCAACATCGACCCTGCTCTTGTATGGAGGAGCCAAATAGACTCGTTGGCTGGTAGACTAGCCTCATCAGTGTATGCAGTACGTAAGATTTCTGCAATGGCTGGACCTGAGGCAGCTTTGATCACCTATTATGGGTTGTTTTACTCACGTCTGAATTACTGTTTGCTTGCATGGGGAAATGCAGCGAGCGTGTACTTGGATAGACTTTAAGTCCTGGAGAAAGCAGCTGTCAGAGGTGTTGCCGGAGTGGGTTACTGTGCTCACTGTAAACCCATCTTTCAGGAACTTAACATAATGTCACTATACTCACTGGTGGTTTACAAACAATTGTTGGTGGTGAGAGAGAACTGGAGAAGTTTTGACACACATGCTGAAGTGCATAGTTATAACACCA
The DNA here is from genome assembly GCA_964006375.1 of Tillus elongatus. Lineage (NCBI taxonomy): Eukaryota > Metazoa > Arthropoda > Insecta > Coleoptera > Cleridae > Tillus > Tillus elongatus. The sequence continues at coordinate 178,968,662 of OZ023265.1, forward strand.
GACATAAAGATAAATTAATCAAACCGAGGCATCGGATAAATAAAACTAAAACGGTTAGGGTCGATTTTTTCAATGCACTCCCAAGGTGGTTGACAAATGAACCTATTAATAAATTCCGAACAATTATTAGAGATTTTTTAATACAGGCTTGTCTATACAGAACAGAATATTTTAATGTAGTGCCGCAGTTGAGATTCTCGGTGGCCAGGTGATCCACTGTTTTAGTGATAAGCAGATATTGTGTGTTTTAGATGAGTATGTATTTTTGTTGATTTTTAGTTTCACATTTACATGTACTTTATGTATAATTAGTGAAGTTTTATTTAAAAAAAATTCACTAATGGAGAGGTATCGATGGTGAGACTGTGCAAATTTTTTTGCAAATGAGCGCGAACTAGGACCCCTAGAACCCATATCCGGGGTCAGTTTCAATTTATATATATATATATATATATATATATATATATATATATATATATATATATATATATATATATATATATATATATATATATATATATATGTATCCGTCTGATAACTCAAAAAATAATTAACCGATTTCGATGAAACTTCGCAAGTGGCTTTCTTTTGTTAATGGCTTGAATGAGTTGGTTATTCAGAAAAATCAGACGGGTTTTCCGGAAAATTTTGAGTTTTCTTTGGAAACAATTTTTTTTCTTTGAAAGTAACAAAGATGTTCTAATGAAATTTAATATATATGTTTTCTTGGGAGAGATCTTGCTACGTACTGAAATTCAACTTTCTAAGTTTATAGAAAATTGAGTTATTCAAATTTTCTTTCAAAATTTTTTTTTCTCCGAAAATTATAAAGTTATTTTAATGAAATTTGGTGGATATCTTGCGTTAGTTAAGAACTTACTACACACCAAAATTAAACTGTCTAAGTTTATAGAAAATTGAGTTATTTAAATTTGAAACATTTAATAAAAATTCACTACCATAACGCACTTGCTGCGTCCCGAGATTTTTTTTATCTTAACTGGCCAATTTCACTTTTTGTGTGATCTTGTGACTAATAAAGTTATTCTATTATATATATATATATATATATATATATATATATATATATATATATATATATATATTTATATATATATATATATATATATATATATATATATATATATATATATATATATATATATTTATATATATATATATATATATATATATATATATATATATATATATATATTTATATATATATATATATATATATATATATATATTATATATATATATATATATATATATATATAGGATGGCCCATTGAAAACGAGCTGGCAGCCGTAACTTCCAGGAAAATATTTAGTCGAGAAAAATCTGAAACGCGTCAGTTTGCTGGTGGGGGGCACAACTTTTCAGGCAAAAAGCAACTTTTGAGAGCTAACTTTACCCTCCTAAGCTGGGGTGTCATCCCTCGATTCTTTTAATTAGGAATAGGTGTCACGAGTAGCTCGTTGACAAGAGCTTTTGATTTCCTATACATTGCTTTTTTCTTTTTGAAATCAGGTTTATTGGTTTAGAAGATATGAATTTTTGAAATATCACTAATGCATCTCCCGAGAAATTCTTGATGCTTGAGCTGGGCCACACCACCTTCCATTACAAGATAAAAATGGTGTTAAAGGTTTGCGTAGGCAAAATATGTGTTCCGATAACGCATTCAATGCGTTATCAAAAATCATATCTTCTAAACGAATAGACCGAATTTCGAAAATAAAAAAGCATTGTATAGGGAATCAAAAGCTCCTTTCAACGAGCTATCACGTGAGCCATATTCCCATTTGAAAAAATCATAGTGATGACACCCCTGCTCAGGGGGGCGAGGTAAAGTTAGCGCTATAGTTTTTGCGTCAAAAGTTGTTCCACTAGCAAGAAAACTTGACGTGTTTCAGGTTTTTTTTTGAGAAAATCTTTTTCTGGCAGTTACGACTGCCAGCTCGTTTTTAGTGGGCTACTCCATATACAGGCTGATTCATAAATGGTGACCAAAAATGAAACCTCATGTTTCTTGAACAATTTTAGAGAGGGTATCTCCTTTTTTTTCTATAATGCTTCATTAAAAAGATACAGGGTGTTGAAGTTGAATTTCAAAAAATTAAATTTCCCAATTTTTTAAAAAGTAGCACATATATTTTGCTGAAACTTTGCATGTGTAGGCTGTTATGGAAGGCGCGTATTCTACCATAACAATTGAATCGGCTAATCCAGCAGTGGCGCGCGTACCCACATGTCATTGGTTATCCCTCAAGAAAAAAACGGGTACGCCAATGATATATATATATATATATATATATATATATATATATATATATATATATATATATATATATATATATATATATATATATATATATATATATATATATATATTGAATCTTACTTTCATTCGTGAACAAAATGACTTTCTTGATAATTTTCTGTACGACGCTTATTTGTCGAGTAAGCAATGAATCAGGTAAGTGTTTTAGAGCACAGTTCTTGATTTTTAACCAGTCGTTGTTTGGTAGAAAATCGCAATGATACACTTTTATGCCTCCATTGGCCTGAATACACGCACGACATCTTTTTGATATGGAAAATTTAATGTCTTGATAATTTTTTGTACGACGATTATCTTTGTTGTATTTTAGTAAGTAGTAGTCTGGTTTGCCAAAGTTGTCATTAAGTGTCACTTGACGTTTAGGTTAACAAGTTATTATTTTGATTAGGTGTAAGTGGTAAACTTTATAAAATTGCAAAATTTTCTACTCTTTTACTTCTTATAATGGAGTACACCTCAGAAGAGTATGCAGATATAATTTTTATCTACGGATATGCTGATGGAAATGCTCTATCTGCTTGTCAGGAATATCAACGTAGCTTTCCCACTATCCGTCAACCTACACCAAGGGTTTTTTCTTGATCGTTTTCAAGACTTCGGCAGTGCGGTATTGGACAACGTCCTGACGCTAGAGCTAATGGTAGAAGACAACATCAACTTGAAGACAAAGAGACAGTGGTGGATGCAGTGATGGATCAACCTTCTACAAGTACTCGGAGGATTGCCACGCAGTTACAATATTCTCAAAGCTTTGTTTGGAGAACTTTACATCGAGAAGCCTTACATCCATATCATCGACAGAATGTTCATTGCCTTCTACCTGGAGATAATGTGCATCGACGAGTCTTTTGTGAATGGATGTTGGAAATGAACAATCAAAATATCTTATTCCCTAATCTAATCTTCTGGTCTGACGAATCAACATTTACAAGAAATGATATTTATAATTCTCATAATGAGCATGTCTGGTCATTGGAAAATCCACATGCAACAAGGACTCGCACATTTCAACATAGATTTTCCATTAATTTATGGTGTGGTATTTTTAACGGCTCACTGTTCATGGAAGTCCTCCCACAACGTTTAAATGGATCTTCGTACTTAGAGCTCCTAGAAAACCGCGTAGAAAACATTCTAGATGACATTCCTCTAGCAACAAGAGGTATAATGTGGTACCAGCATGACGGTGCACCAGCGCATCATAGTCAAAACGTTGTTACATGGCTACATGAACATTATAATGAAAGATGGATTTGCAGAACTGGACCAATACAGTGGCCTGCAAGATCACCGGACTTAAACCTACTTGACTTCTATCTTTGGGGTGATTTTAAGCGACTGGTCTACAGTGAACAAATAAATACACCAGAGCAGCTACAACAACTGATAAATAATGCTTTTCGTCATATTCAAGCAACAATGAATCCTCAAGACATTAAAATTTCCATATAAACACTTTTTGTAAGAGTAGAAGACTTTTGATTATAATATAGTTTTATTTTTTAACAAAGAATGTATAAAAGTGTTGAATGATGCTAAAATAAACGGTTTCAGAAATATATCGCTGTAATATTATTTCACAAAAACTAATTTTTTATTAGGTTCTAAACCAATTTTCCCTGGACCAGATGGCAGCATACACGATAGTAAACCAGCCAATTCTGTTCCACGTTTACCACCCAGTGTTGTCACAGAACTTTTACCTGGACCCGAAGCTGGACCATTCAACAAACCAATAATACCTAATACTAGTGCAGTTACTGGACTCCCAATGTTTACATCTGGTCTTCTTCATTATACTGGACCATTCCCAGGCCCCTCTGGAAGTATTTTTGACAGCAAACCAGCTTATACAGGAGCCAAGTCGACTGGGTCTTTTGGAGTAAGTGTAACACTTTTTCAATATATTGTGCTTCTGGATTGATTTATAAAAAAATATTTTTACGACCATATAGAAACAATGTTAAAGCACCCACATTATAATTTAAAAATATTATTTGTAGTTGATTTTACTTGATGAATTCGCTTTAAAATAAATTTCAAATCTTTTTTCAACAACTTCTTACAGCCACTATTAGCTTGAGAAATGCAATTGGATCTTTACGAACTTTTTATTTCTGGTGGGCATAAGTTTTTCCTTCCCCTAAAAGTTTCTTGATAAAAGTGAACTAAAATGATTCACCATAATATAAGATAATTTTGGTACGCTGGCTAAGTTCTAGAGTTTGAAATACTTTCTTTTTGCAAGTGTAACAAATTTCAATGAGTGAAGATTGGAACTTGTGATGAGCACTGATAAGTACAATTTGGAAAACCCAATTCATCACAATAAAGTTTTTACACCTAACGATCGTTTCGCTAACTAAGTTAGAGTCATCAGAGGGATGAATAAACTTATAAAACAGTTTATGATGACGCTAACTTTGTTAGCGAAACGATCGTTAGATGTAATCACTGTATTGTGACGAATTGGGTTCTCCAAATTGTACTTATTACGTAACAAACTTAATGATCTAAAGGGAGGTCCTTAGAATTGATTGTCAAACTTAATATTTTCTCATTTTCATATATTCGTATTTTCTGTATCTTTACAATAAGAATAATTGTTTTCAATTTCTCTCTCTCTCTCTCTCTCTCTCTCTCTCTCTCTCTCTCTATATATATATATATATATATATATATATATATATATATATATATATATATATATATATATATATATATATATATTTCATATTTTGATTAGTTTTTGCCGAAATATGTTTGCTATATATTTCCCAAACTCACCGACTTCAGATTTTGATATACTGCTATCTAATTGCCATTTTCTTTTTAATTTTCAATCCTTGCTAGTATTCTAAATATACTGTAAACCATATGTATGTCCTGTAAAAACCTTTTGAGCTTCGACAATGAAGTGTTACATTTATTACTATTATTATTATTATTGAAGACAAAGATAAATTAATTCAGGAACGAGATAGTGAAATATAGGTTCTTAAATCTCATATTGGTTTAATAATAGAAGAGTCTGGATGTAGCAAGTGCGTTATGGTAGTGAATTTTCATAGAAATTCTCTGGCACCAAATATTTGTTATAAATTTTTTTTGTAACATAAAAATCTAAATTTTGGTACATAGTTTACTTTTTATATCGTAAACCTACTTACTTTTTGAGATAACATTTTTGTTTCGAAAGAAAACTCAAATTGTTCCCGGAAAACCCGGTCTGATTTTCCTGGCTAACGAACTTATCCAAGCCTCTTGCAAAAGGAAGGTACGTGCCAAATTTGATCAACATCGGCCCATTATTTTTTGAGTTAGCGGTGTGATACATACATAGATAATGGAAACAGACCCTGGATATGGGTTCTAGGGGTCTAGTTCGCGCTCATTTGCAATTAAAAAAAAATATTAAAAGTCGGGATCTCTCCAGTAGTGAATTTTTTCTACGAGAATTCACTAAAATGCAGATTTGAAAAATAAACCGAGTGGAAAGAAAAATACAGAAATTCATGTGGAAAATACACTTAAAACTATGCTAGAAAATATGCTAATAGAACTGGTGATGAATCAAGTAATGTAAAGGACACACAAAACAATATACAAAGTACTCATATGTATGTCCTGTAAAAACCTTTTGAGCTTCGACAATGAAGTGTTACATTTATTACTATTATTATTATTATTGAAGACAAAGATAAATTAATTCAGGAACGAGATAGTGAAATATAGGTTCTTAAATCTCATATTGGTTTAATAATAGAAGAGTCTGGATGCAGCAAGTGCGTTATGGTAGTGGATTTTCATAGAAATTCTCTGGCACCAAATATTTGTTATAAATTTTTTTTGTAACATAAAAATCTAAATTTTGGTACATAGTTTACTTTTTATATCGTAAACCTACCTACTTTTTGAGATAAAATTTTTGTTTCGAAAGAAAAGTCAAATTGTTCCCGGAAAACACCGGTCTGATTTTCCTGGCTAACGAACTTATCCAAGCCTCTTGCAAAAGGAAGGTACGCGCCAAATTTGATCAAGATCGGCCCATTATTTTTTGAGTTAGCGGTGTGATACATACATATAAACAGACCCTGGGTTCTAGGGGTCTATTTCGCGCTCATTTGCAATTTAAAAAAATATCAAAAGTCGGGATCTCTCCAGTAGTGAATTTTTTCTACGAGAATTCACCAAAATGCAGATTTGAAAAATAAACCGAGTGGAAAGAAAAATACAGAAATTCATGTGGAAAATACACTTAAAACTATGCTAGAAAATATGCTAATAGAACTGGTGATCAATAAAGTAATGTAAAGGACACACAAAACAATATACAAAGTACTCAAATAAAATGAATACTAATGGAAACACTCAAAAATGATATAGTGCAAATATAATACAACCTGAAAATAAGGATAAGAATGTATACGAAAGGGAAGAGGAACAATTATATATTATGCCAAAGGATAATGAACTTCTAGACAGTTGAAAAAAAGTAAATAAGAAGAAAAAAATATATAAACAAAGAATCGTAAATATTGGTACCGATGAAACATCGGATGCTTTTACTGCAAGTGAAGTAAAAAAATAGAAGAGCCTGGATATTTTTAAGCAGAATCAAAGACAATGTCAATGAAGAGATTGTAGTTAAATATATATCTAATAAATTAAAAACTAACAACGATGAAATGATAATAGACGAAATGGAAACAAATTATGAGAATGCTTTCGGATAGGAGTGGACTTTACTTATAAAAAAAGCTGTATGAATCTGATTTTTGGCCAAAAGGTGTTGTTTTTTAAATATTTCGTTTTGATTTTAATTTTAAAAAAAAGATGGTCAAGAAAAAAAATGTATTAAATGATCTTAAGTAACATAAATGTAAATATAATTTTATTTTGTCAAAATATACAATCACTTAGATTTAAAATAACAGAGATAGAAGCTATAATATCAGACAGTACTGAAATGCTGCGTTTTAGTGAACACTGGCTGCGTCAAGATGAAAGACCAACAATCACTGTGTATAATCTTTCTTCCATTTCAACAAGACAAGATGTCCATCATGGGAGAACTTGCATTTATGTTAAACAGGATAGAAGTGTCAAGACCTGAATCAAAGTACACATTGTATAGATGGACATTTTGAATACAGTGCTGTAGTATTGGAGGAGTATAAGTTAATCACAATATGCTTGTATCGTCCACCAACAGGTAAACTTGACATCTTGTACAAAACATTGAATGAGGATGTTGACGGATTCAACAATACATTAAATAAGTATTATTTAATTATATGTGGAGATCTTAATTTAAATTACTTGACAAAAAACGCTTACATCAAAAGACAAATTAATTTCTTAAACAACCTTTTAAATACGTATGGACTAAGACCTCAAATATCCAAACCTACTCGTGGAGATTCGTTACTATATAATGTATATATCACTAAAAACTATAAAAGTGTAACAGAAGTAATAAATCCAGCATTATCTGACCACGAAAATATAAGGGTTAATTCTGAAATAAAAGAAAGTGAAATGGATATAGGAGATATAAAAACTTTAGCAAAACAAAATGAATGCAATAAAAGAATAAATATTGTCTGTTCATTGGGAATATTCATACAGTATAGAAGATATGAATGAAGCATATAAAGAATTTTAGAAAATAATTTCAAACAGAGTGCACAGTATCACGTCGCTAAAAGCTGCTAAAATCTCAAAGCATATTAAAACATGGATAACACAAGGTAGAAAGACATCATGTAAAAAGAAGAGAACTTTATATGAACTGCAGAAGAAAGGTGACAGTGAAGAATCAGTATATACCAAGTATAACAAACTCCTAAAAAAGTCATCAACACAGCAAATATTCTGGAAAATGAAAGAAAAAAAAAGGTCTGCAAATAAAACAAAAACCACATGGAAAGTCATAAAACACGAACAACGCACAGAGAAAATGTCACGAAAAATTACAGACAATAAGACAAAATAAAGGTTTTAAATGAAGCAATATATTTTTGCACATGTGTCCAAATATCCAAGGTGCAAACCTTTACTAGATAGAACAGAACTTAATGAAAAAAGTTTCTTTTTAACTCCAGTCACAGAAGATGAAACATATCATGTGATTATGGTACTAAAAAATACGACAGTAGAACGATGTGATGGAATTCCTATGGTGATTCTAAAGAAAAGTGAAGATGAAGTGATTAATAAACTTTTTTAAAACAGGTATATTTCCAGACAACCTTGTAATAGCCAACGCACGTACCCTATACAAAAAAGGTAATACCACAGGTAACACAGAAGATCAAAAAACTACAGACAGATAGCAATTTTACTAAACATATCAAAAATTTATGAGAAGGTATCACAAACACGAATTATGAAACTTTTTGAACAAAACAATTTGTTTACGGAATATCAGTACGGCTTTAGAAGAGGGAAATATACAATAAAATGAGCCTACGAAATAATATCTGCAGTTTATGGTGCTTTTAATAATACTCATGTGGCATATGGACTTTTCCTTGAATTAAGTAAGGCATTTGACTCCATAAGACATGACATACTGTTAGCAAAACTAGAAAAATATGGTATAAGAAGTATTCCTTTGAAGCTTTTAGCATCGTATTTACAAAACAGAAAACAGAACGTGTTTAAGTATCGTGACAATTGCAAGGAAACAAGTTCCACGTATAAAATCACAAGTAGCGGAGTTCCCCAAGGTTCAATTTAAGGACATTCCTTGTATATAATTTACTCAAACGATCTGCCAAACTGGATAAATAAAAGGATCGACATGTATGTTGATGATACCGCAATTGTTTTTTCAGACCATAACATCCCCAGACTTAGGAATGACATACAATAAGTTTTGACTAAAATACAATATTGGTTTACAGTGAATAAACTGACAGTGAATCTTCATAAACAACGGTCATGGAGTTCAACACCAAAGCAAAGGAAAAAGAAAAAAAGAATTTTGAACTGGAAGCATCAAAATTGGTTTGGTTGGCATACTCAGCGAAGTTCCTTGGGTTAAAACTAGATGCGAACTTAGACTGGAAGAACCATATAGACAAATTGTTCAAGAAAATGTCAAAAAGCACCTATCTTTTCAGAGCGCTCTCTCAAGAGTCTTCTAAAACTACAGTGATTATAGCTTATAATGAATTAGTTGGATCTATATTGAGATATGGCATAATAATGTGGTTCAGTAAATATGAATAAGCCGCTTTTAGCACAGAAGAGTTGTCTAAGATCAATGTTTAATCTGAAACAAGATCATAGTTGCAGAAATTATTTTACAGAGAATAATATACTTACCTGCTGTGTCATTTATATACTGGAGGCTTCACTTTTTGTGAAACAAAACATGGACATATTTTCTACAAATATACAAGATCACGATTAGGAGCTACGTGGAAAACAAAATTTAAACCTGCCCACAGCAAGAATCACTCCGCTACAGAAAAATGCACAATTTCATTTAACATAAATTTACAATAAGATTCCAAAAACACTCCGAGATGAAACAAACAAGCATTTAAAAAAAAGATGTTAATAGCTAACATGTTTTTTTAAGAAAGCAGGCATCAATCTATATAGTAGAAACAATATGCAATGTTTCATCAAAATAACTATATTGTTTGAAAATGTACAAAAATTTCCGAAAGTAAACTTAAATTGTTCCCGAAAAAACTGGTTTCCTGGTCAACCTTATAGGTTAATAGCAAATTGAGCTATTCAAATTTGAAGCATTTAATGAAAATTCGCCACCATAACGCACTTGCTGCGTCCCGAATTTCTTTTCTTACAAAGATGTATTATATTTCGATGGAAAATGCAAAAATGCAATAACATAGGGCGTGTTCGATAAAACAAAAATTTGAATCACCAACGACTTATGGGCCACCCTGTAGTTGTGGAACTATTTTTAAGATGTAGCTTAAGACACCCTATAATTAATGTATACCATTTTTTTTTCGTAACTTGCATAATAACGGATATATTGAGCTTTAATGATTTTTTACGAAAATTTGACAAAAATGATATACCATTAAACGATAAACTCTATAGCCAACACTACTGCCAAAGCATCAGAGAAAGGGTGTATTTTAAATTAATATTCTGGGAATATTTTAGTAAAATGAAGGACAATGACGATTGAAACTAAGAGTTCAGGCTTTGTAAAGCATTCTTCTTGAGACATTTTTTTACATAGCTGATATTAATTTCAGGTTCATTGCCTAAATATTACCAATTTTGACGTTTGAAATCGCGACTTTGACGTTTTGAGGAAAACCCAAATTTATTTTTCTTTAAATGCCTGTAACTTTTTTGTCCTTTAACCTTCACTTTGGTAGGTAGCTTAACTATGATGATATGAACCCGCGTACCAAATTTGGTTGTCCTTACCTTGTGAATTCCGGAGATATAAATTTTTTTCGAATGAAAACTCAAAAATTTCCCGGAAAACCTCGTCCTAGTTTCCTGACTAACGAACTTATCCAAGCCATTTACAAAAGGAAGGTATGTGCCAAATTGTATCAAAATCGGCCCATTATTTTTTAAGTTATCGGTGTGATACATATATATATATATATATATATATATATATATATATATATATATATATATATATATATATATATATATATATATATATATATATATATATATATATATATATATATATATGTATATAAGTATATATATATATATATATATATATATATATATATATATATATATATATATATATATATATATATATATATATATATATATATATATATAAAAATTGAAAATGACCCCGGATATGTGTTCTAGGGGTCTTAGTTCGCGCTCATTTGCAAAAATTTTTCAAAATTCAAAAGTCGGGATCTCTCCATTAGTGAATTTATTCTACGAAAATTTACTAAAAAAGGCCTAAAAAATATATTGGAAGATAATCTGATATATACCATGGAAGAATTTTTCAATATGAACTTTTAGTTTTGTATTTACTTCTTAGAAATATATTGTATAAAATAGTGATGTATTATATGTAGAATTTGTTTTTGATTTATTTATATTGTACAAATGCTAAGCTCAATACGCAATAAGTAATATAGTTAAATTGACTGCATATACATATATATTGACTTAATAAATGATATCTATCTATATATCTTATGGATGTTAATTGCACTTGTTGATATTAAATCCATACGTAAACATTTAATATAACTTTATTACTTCACTAACTGAATAAACTATATGATACATTTAACTATAATACACTTTATGATATAATAACAATTACAACAGTACACGAGTACATAGCAGATAACTGACCGAGCGTGGAGGACGTGTGTTCACTGTAGCGGTTGGTAGAGAGCAGAGAGAGAGAGAGATCGCCTGGTGTCTCTTATATGCCGTACTTCTTGACAGCTGGCTGTCGCATAACGTAACGCAACGTTTAACTGTCAAGAGTATTTATGCAGAAACATAGAGTAGTGTTGACGGAAACACTGCGGTCGGAACCACCGCCACATATCTATTATAACATATACATTTCAGACTCTTCTAAAATCATGTTTGCATAAAATGTAAGTCTTTTCTTTTTGTAGGTCACATTCGGCAGCACTCAAGTACCTAATGCGATACCAACTATTACACAGAAGCCATTATTTCCCACGCCTGTACCATCATCAGTAAATAATGCAAGTCCACCACAAGTACCCCAGGTACCATCATCTGGATGTAAATATGGGCCAGGAGGAACTGTAGACTGTTCTGGTACCACTGGAGGCACCACATCTGGATCTGTAAGTAGTAGTACGTCTCAAATATGGGTTCTAGGGGTTGTAGTTCGCGCTTATTCAAAAAAAAAACATTTTGAAAGTTTGAAAGTCATGTTCTCTCTATTAGCGAATTTTTTAGAGCTTTGATAGAAAATTATATAATTTGTAGTTGCTTCTGTTTAATGAATTTACTCTGCAAAAAATATCGTTTTCTTCGCTACTATTTTTACAGCCACGCTTAGCTTAGTGGCCACTATTAGCTTAATAGGTGAAACTGACCTTTTTGTAAACTTTTATTTCTCACAGGCATATCAATACGTTCAAGTTTTTTTTTTTCATTTAAAATGTCCTTGGTGAAAGCAACTTGAAATTTATTCAGCCTAATATGACATATTTGCGGTGCTCAGGTTGA